>NQVE01000134.1:0-600000 GCA_003260385.1 Cuscuta australis | reverse complement strand
ATGTACTCTTACAGATACCCTAAAAACAACAAAGGACATTATCAAACAGGGGATCAGAATCATTCTCAAGGAAAGAAGCTGGCAGGTCATGCATTTTCTGAAGAAACCAGTGAATTGAATGTTGCTGTTACAAGCTCAAATCAAGCCTCATCTACCAGTGAGTTACCTGTGTCCCTCACTAATGCTCAGTATAATCAACTCCTTGCTCTCCTAAGCAAAGAAAATCTACATGACAATGAGCATGACAGAGCACCAGGGTTTCTCTCTTCACATATGGCCTCAAGCGCTCATTCAGCAGGTAATAACTATTGCTTTCTTTCTTCTTGTGACAACACACAATGGATCATTGATAGTGGAGCCTCAGACCATATTACCCCTCATTTATCCAATTTTTCTTCCTATAACCCCATTCCAGAACCGTGTTTCATTACCATACCAAATGGTCAAAAGGCCAACGTTCTTCATAAAGGGAATGTGATCTTACAAAATCGAATACAGTTGTTTGATGTATTACATGTTCCAGAGTTCCATTTTAACTTGCTATCTGTCCAAAAACTTGTTTATCAGTTGTCATGTTCCTTAGTCTTTCATCCTTCCCATTGTTTGATTCAGGATCATATGAAGATGAATACTCTGCTGGTTGGTAAAGAATCTGGTGGGCTGTACTTTGTAAAGCAGTGTCCATCGTCAACTTCTCATGTTTCTTTCCAATCTTCTGTTGTTTGTATGTCTAAATCAGAGTTGTGGCATTGTAGATTGGGTCATTTGCCTGTAAATAGAATAAAGTACATTGGCCAATTGTCTTGCAGTGAATCTTCTGTTTCCTCTATATGTCATGTTTGTCCTCAAGCTTGTATGCATAAATTGCCTTTCATTCCAAGTTTTATAAAAACTGATTCCATTTTTCAACTTTTACATGTTGATATCTGGGGACCTTATAAAACACCAACCCATGCTGGTCACAAATTCTTTGTGACCATTGTTGATGACTTCTCCAGACTTACTTACGTTCAACTACTTTCTCACAAATCTAGTGCTTTTTCAGCCCTCACTAGCTACATCACCCATCTTGAAAAACAATTTGATGTCACTGTTAAGGTCATTCGATCAGACAATGGCATAGAATTTGATGATACCACAGCTCAATCTTTTTATGATTCTCATGGAATTATTCATCAAACCACTTGTGTTGAAACACCACAACAAAATGGGGTTGTGGAACGTAAACACAAACCTTTTCTTGAAACTGCCAGGGCCTTATTCTTTCAAGCCAAATTACCTATCAAATATTGGGGTGAATGTGTTCTTACAGCCTGTTACCTAATAAACAGATTTCCCCTATCCATTCTTCATCATAAAACTCCATATGAAATTGTTTTTCAAACTCCTCCCACATATGAACACCTCAGATCATTTGGATGTTTGTGTTTTGCTACAACTCCATCCTCCCATAGAACAAAATTTGATCCAAGGGCTGTACCTTGTGTTTTTCTAGGCTATCCCTTCCACAAGAAGGCCTATACACTCCTCAATCTCCATACCAAACAGATTTTTTATAGCAGGCATGTCAAATTTCATGAGAACTATTTTCCCTTTCATCATCTTTCATCTGCTTCTTCTTCTACTGTACTGCCCAACATACCCTCTGACCTACTCAAAATTTTTTCTTACCCGTCTCCCAGTTCTCCACTTCATACCTCAAACCCTATACCACAATCTTCCCCTACCCTCTCAACATCACCTCCCTCTATTGGATCTGACATTCCTTCAGTTTCCTTTCCTTCTTCCCCTCCCAGATTATCCACTAGAGTGCGCAGGCTACCTTCTTACTTACACCAATATCATTGTCCCACCTTATCTAGCAAGTCTCACCCTTCTGCTCTTTCTTCTCATTGGTGTAATCTGGCCCACTTAAACACTTAGTCACACAGCCATCAAGCTTTCCTTACCCATCTCTGTTCCTATACTGAACCTACTTCTTTTTTTGAGGCTTCCAATGATCCTAGGTGGGTTGTTGCTATGAACAAAGAAATCACAACATTACAGGCTAATGACACTTGGGAGCTTGTTGATCTTCCCCTTGGTAAGCGAGCCATTTCCAGTAAATGGATCTATAAAGTCAAGCTTAAATCTGATGGCTCCTTGGAAAGATTTAAAGCTAGACTTGTCATACAAGGTAATCACCAAAAATATGGCATCGACTTCACTGAAACTTTTTCTCCTGTGGTCAAAATGTCTACCATTAGATGCATAATTGCCTTGGCTGCTTCAAGAAACTGGGAACTCTCCCAATTAGACATCAACAATGCTTTTCTACATGGGGACTTAACTGATGAAGTTTACATGAAGGTTCCTTTGGGTTTTTCCAACCCTACTCATAAAGTGTGTCGTTTGAAGAAATCTCTTTATGGTCTTCGCCAGGCAAGTCGACAATGGTTCACCAAGTTATCTTCTGCTTTTTACAGTCAAGGGTCTGACCCGAGTCTGTTCATCAAATATACCTCTGATCACCTCACTCTAGCTGCTGTCTATGTTGATGACATACTTGTCACTGGTTCAGACCCTGCTGTTATTGCTTCTCTCAAACGCTTCCTCGATGCCACATTCACTATCAAAGACTTGGGCCTTGCACATTACTTCCTTGGTTTTGAGCTTACTTATACCTCTGAGGGCATCATCCTTTCTCAAAAGAAATTTACCCAGGAATTACTTGCTGAGCATCACTGCCTGCATGCCAAGCCAGTCAAAACTCCTCTTCCTCAAAACCTTAAATTTCAACAGGGTGATTCGTCTCTCTGTTCTGATCCAACAATCTATCGCAGTCTCATTGGAAAACTTAATTTCCTCACTCATACCCGACCTGATCTCTCCTACTCTGTTCAAATTCTCAGTCAATTTATGCAAACCCCTGAGGAGTCTCACATGAAGGGTGCTATTCATCTTCTTCATTATTTGGTTGGAACCATTGATCAAGGCATTCTTATGAAGGGATCTGACACCTTATCCTTACATGCCTTTTCTGATTCTGATTGGGCTTCCTGCCCTTTTTCAAGGCGTTCTGTCACAGGTTACCTAGTTCTCCTTGGTGGTTCTCCCATTTCATGGAAATCCAAGAAACAAAGCACAGTTTCCAAATCCTCATCTGAAGCTGAATACAGAGCCATGTCTCAAGCTGCTTCTGAAGTAACTTGGCTTATCCGTTTACTCGAAGAACTTCGTGTGCCCAACTTAAAACCTATCACTCTTCATTGTGATAATCAGTCTTCCATACACATTGCCAAGAATCCTGTCTTCCACGAACGAACAAAGCACATCGACATTGATTGTCATTTCACTAGGGAAAAGGTTCTTGAAGGACTCATTCAGCTTTCTTATTTGCCCACCACAAATCAACTAGCTGATGTCCTCACCAAAATCATGCTTGCTGATCCATTCCAGAAGCTGTTGTCCAAGCTGGGCATGGTTTCTCCACCATCCAGCTTGCGGGGGGGGGGGGGGGGGGGGGGGGGGTGAAGATAACAGATTCAATGCCAGCTGTAAAGGGGTCAATGCCAGCTGTCACTTAGTGTTTAACTAACCCCACTGTTTGGGGCTTAATTTTAGGCTTTGCAGTTTTCTGTTAGCTAGTAGTTTTGGTTCCTTTATATACTCCTTTTCCTTTAGCTTGTACGCAGACTTTCACAGATGGAATAACAACTTCTCTTCCAAGTTTCTTTACTTTCTCTTTCTTCCATGGTGTGAAAATTATCAGGCGGGGGCATTGACTCCCGCATCTCAGTATTTTCATTAATTGTTTGATAAAAGTAAAAAGATAATCTTGTCCTATCTTGCTTTATAAAATTTTATAAATAGTTTTAAAATTATCATTTGTACATTTAGTTTTATTTCAGTTTCTAAATATTATTGTTTTAAAATAGCTAAAACTTACTTCATCTGTCCTTATAAAACTAATCCTATATATTATTGTTTTAAAGTTGAGTGTGTTGGTTGTGGTGTTGACATGTGGCATGCCACATGTGCACCCACATGTGCACTTAATAATGAGGTGGAGGCATTTCATTGGTTCATTAAACTTCTTTTTTTAAAAGATCTTTTAATATATTTTATTGTATTATATTAAATGAATATTATTTTTTAGCATAAAAAAATATTACTTTGATTATATTTTGTATAAAACTTTAACATTCAATAACAATTCTATAAACATATATTTCACCATTGTAAAATTTACTCCGTATTTTAAATATGCATATTGATTGTAAAATTTTAAAGATGAGTATGTATAAGACTCTTTATTATTAATTTAAAAAATTTTCAATTTCAGAAAAATGAAAAAACATTTCACCTTCAAAGATATTAGATTGTTTTTGGCATTTTTATATTTTATTTAATGCAGTATTTCTTTAAATAAAATAGTTATAGAATTTTTAGTGCATGTACAACAATATTTAAAGTATACTTTTTATTTAAAATACTTCGTATATCTTAGAGTGAAAAAATATTCATTTAAAATAAATAAAATTATATTTATAGAATGTAAAAAATTTAGAATGTATATAAGCCCGTGCTTCGCACGCGGTTCACACTAGTTTCTTATTAAACTTCTCACGGTCTACAATTCAATATTTTCATCATAAATATCTCTATTTATATCAAAATATATGTATATCATAAAAATATTATATTTTCAAAATTATGTTTCAAAGCTAATCTATTAATGTATATTTTACTATAATATACAATCAAGTTTAAAAAATTTCAGCATATTAATTAGAAGACGGGGAGAGAGTAAATTATTTGAGTAATAATTTTTGGTGGGGAAACTATTATTATTTCAATTCTAAGGATAAGCCTTATTCTCCAGATTACATTTAGATCATACTCGAGAATCACTTAGAAAAAATAAATTAAATTTTAATAATAGATCAGTAACAAATTAAATCCTAATACGGACTATTCGAAATCTAAAGCATGGACGGTCATGTACGTAGTTCCATTACTGATATACGAGGAATCCATTATCCATCATATCAAATGATCATATCCAGATTCTGTAGAGTGGAGTAATTAATGTTTGACAAAAATCTTAGATCGCATGACATTCTTTCACTAATCACTATCACACAACTATTTGTTGAGTTTAACCGGTTAAAATGGATTCTTTTGTACTTCCTACATTACGGCATCACCCAATACTCCGTAAGGTTTAAACAAGATTTGCACTTCATTTTATTAATAAAGCATAGATAGTGAACTCTCCTCGTTGATTTCAACTTGTAACATACTTCATTTATTACTCCGTAATAAATTTGTCGTTGAGTGTTACGATATTTGACTGAAATTATTTTCAAATCATTTTAGGAAAAATAAGGAATGTATATTTGTGATTGACTTTCCAATTTTTCTTTTGATCTGATGGATAAGAGTATAAGATGTGATACATAGATTATTAATAAAGAAATATGATATGATACCTAGGGTAAGAAAAAGTAGGGTAAAACTAAATTTTTAATCGAAAGTGGAAGTGTTTTGAGGAAAACAAAAAAATAAAAGATAAAGTGTTTTACGAAACAGAGAGTGTACAAAACTAGAGCTGACATGACTATATTATTTTATCAAATAGGACATGAAAACAAGTCAACAAAGCGAATAAAATTTGACTATGTGAATAGTGAACAAGAACTTTATTGTTGACAGATGGAATATTATTTAAGAAACAGTTACCCTCTTCGTTTGGAAAAACACTTCCTAATTTGACCAAAGGCCAAAATAAAGAATGGTTAAATTGTAGTAGACTTTCAAATTTTTCGCTTGATGTGATGGATAAATTATTTGTGAAAAAGTATGATGTGATAGATAAGGTAAGAAAAAATAAGGTAAAAGAGATTTTTTAATAGAAAGTGGAAGAGTTTAGTGGAAAAGAAAAAATGAATGAGGAAGCGCCTTGGTAATCAGAAGTAGTATATAATTAGATCACCAAATTTTTAGCCAAAAAATAATGCACTATATTAGGTCAAATAGCTCCTTATGTCTCGTGGTTTGAAAATATAGGTATGACTGTTTTCAAAACTTATTTCTAAAATTATTATAATTTTAAAATGTTGCACCTGAACTTTGTCCTTCTAGTTTTTTCCATCTACTATTTTGGCAAAAGGAGGCATTATTGCCTATTTTCAAACCATAAGGTATCCGTGCCAACAATCCTATTTTTCATTCATTGTTTAATTTCTTTTTTAATTAATCTTGCAATAATGTTTTAAAATTTCAAAATTGCTCGTATTTTAAACAAAAGTAAAAGAAATAAAAATAATTTATATATCAAATACTCCATGTGTCTCAAGTTAAAAAAAAATTCATTGATTTGTTTTCTAAAATAAAAAGAAAATAAAAATAGAGAAAGGAAATAAAATAAAAGAGAAACTAATGGAAAAAGAAAAAGATACAAAAACACTATTATTAAAACAGGTAAAACATATTCACGAAGTGGGCTAATAAGGCTCTTTTTGGGGTCGTCCGAAAATTTAAAATATTTTAGAAAAGAGGAGAAAAGAATAATAAGGATATTTTTTAAATCAACGTCCAACAAGATATTCCGTTAGACGTCTTGAAAAGAACTTTATCAACATCCAACAAAATACTCCGCTAAAATTAAAAAGAATAACTTTTTTGAGAAATCTAAAAAATACTCTCTCCGTTCCTGAAAACCTTTCTCCTTTCTTTTTTCATCCGTCCAAAAAACATTTCTCTTTTCTATTAAAAAGTCACTTTTACCCCTTACTTTTTCATACCCTATCTATCAAATCATACCTTTTGACTAATAATCTATCCATCAAATCATACTTTTACCCATCACATCAAAGGACATTTTTGGAAATTCAATCCCAAAATACACTTCCCTTAAATCCATCTTCAAAATCAAAACTCCCATGTTTTCCGGACGGAGGGAGTAATTTTTTTAGACGTCTTGAAAAGAAATTTATTAGCCACCACATGTCTATGTTTTCTTTTTCCTATATTATTTTTTTGTATCTTTTATATACTTTTTCATTTCTTTTATTTTGTTTTCCCTCTCCTCATTTTTTTAAAATGTTTAAAGAAAGTTTTTATTTTTAGTTAAAATAACAAAAAAAATAATGCAAATGTTTTAGTCAATATAGACGAAGTAAATGTTAGTTTTTCTATTTCATTTATTTTTCACAAACAATATAGATATTTAAAAACATTGTAAAAAATAATTTAATAAATTTAAAATAAACAGAAAATATGATATTGGCATCCTATATATATATATATATGCTCCAAGTGATTTGAAAATTAGATATCAATGCTCCGTTTGCTAGGAAATGAATGGAAAATAGTGGGAGGAAATATCTGTGCAACATTATTTTTAAACCATAAACATTTTGAAAAATAAGTTTTAAAATAGAGACCGTGTTTGTCAAATTATAGGGGTACTAGAACTATTTCACCAACTATATTAATAGGGAGATAAAATCTTTTGAAAGTTAGGAGTCAATTTTGTATTGATGAGAAAAATGTGATTTTTATTAAAGTGAGGATTGAAATCGTCCATTTTGAAGGAAGAATAATTTGAGGAACACTTCAATTTGTCAGGCAATAAATGAAGTCCCCCAAAAAGGGAAAAAAGAAAATAACAAATGAAGTAATTAAGGGAAAAAAAAAAGGAAACATACGCTTCCATTTCTTTGATCTGCTCAGCAGTGTGCCTGTGATATTTTTTCCTCTTTTTCTTGGTGCCGTGATCATCCTCTTCCTCGTTGTAATGATTATGTTCGTCGTCAAAATCATCATCCGAGCGGGATCTGGTCGGCCCTGAATTCTCACTGCTTATCTCCACCGTGTCTTCCCTCATCATCCGGGGTACTCTTCCTCCGCCGCCACTCTCCGCCGCACTCGCGCTTGCCTCCGCGGCCGCCCCATCTCGGAATATCCCGGCCTTATAATTAATTTAAAAGTGACACGAAAACAAATAAGATTGCACACACACATATATATATATAGATAGATAGATAAGTGTAGTGGTTGTTTAAGTTAATTATTAAGAACTACTCACGAGACTGAGGGAGAGCGCAGGAGAGGGGAAGAGGTCCTTGGTGCGAGAAATGTGCGGATTCTCTGACATTTCCTCCTTAGATTTTGAGGTCGAGATTTATGGCCGGTGACGATGAAGACATACATGTAACATGTACGTTCGTTCTAATTAAATTCGAGTTCTCTGGCTGGCTGGCATGGCTTCATCAGAAGAGAGAGAGAGAAGAGAGAGAGAATGGGGCGGGGTGTGTGGGATATGATGTGTGTACGTTGGTAGTAATGGAGATGTGTACGTACGCTGTGATTTTAAAGATATAAAACAACAAAATTGAAGGAAAGAGAGAGAGAGAGAGAGAGGGATGAATGATGGATATGGCATCAGAGGGGCGTGCAGTGGCCGTCGACGTGGGGGCTGGTAGGAGTTGACCGTTAGATGTGAGGAACAAGGGCTTTCGCTTTTGGACTCAACTAATTCTCACTCCCTATCTAAATTATGAACCAATAATTCAGATTTCCCATTATATAATAGGTCAAATTTTATACCCCTAAAATTCTTATTAAATCACTATAAATATTAGAGAAATCATCAAAATAAAAATTTTATGTTTTTATTCTTAAAATAAAAGTTTGAATTGTGATAACGTAGCACTACTGTATATAAACATTTCACAATATCTTTTGATATTATATTTTGGCATGACTTGCATTATATATGCATTTGAACTCCTATTTTGAAAAATAAAAATATAAAACTTATATATATATATATATATATATATATATATATATATATATATATATATATATATATAAATATATTTTCTATGTTTTACCCATACTTTAGTGTTTTTTCCTTGAAGACTCTTTTACTTTTTGTCCGTTCTAAAAACAATTCTACTTTTTATTAAAAAGTCACTTTTATTCTTACTAGTTCTAATCTTATGATCTACACTTTGATCATTAATATTTTAATTTAGAGTGAAAGTTTAAAAACCTTATAATAACAAAAAAAAATCAAAATGAATAAGTACGAAATATATGTTAGGATGGAGTACTTGATAGGCTAACTTACAAGATTTTTTTTGACAAAAAACAACTTTATTCAGACAAAATTAATTGAGCAATACAATTCGATGGCCAAAAGTCCTAAGAGCTCAAGTTTGAAACAGCTAGCGCATCGAGCCAATGCATGTGCCACACCATTTAACTCTCTACGAACAAAATAAAAAGGAACTCGTGAAACACAACTACTCAATGAAAAACACTAATCAAGAATGGATTCAAGATGAAACAAACAAATAAAATTCCTTCCTTGTTTAACAAACCCAAACTAATGTCTCACAATCAGAAAAGTTTTTAACATCACGAATGCAATCCTTCAGCCATGTATGGTAAGAGCTTTGTTGCATGCAATGACCTCCGCTAGAAACAGTTTTTGGGGTCCTGCCTTACGCCCACTTGCCACTGCCATGAACACACTGTCTGGGAAGAGCAGCACACGCTGGAACACAGTACTTTATACGTCCATGTTGTACTAAAGTGGTGTTCGGTTTTTACAGGTTTTGATAAATGTCAAACCGCCATGGATATAAAAAGACATTCAACAAACTCAAGGCGAAGATGGCAAAGTGATCAAGTGGAAACAAGAACCAAGAACGAAGATGAAGACTTAGAAATAGATAAGTCGGACTAAATATGATCAAAACCGACATTGACTTCATAAACTTGGCTCTCAAAGTTAAAATCATTAAAATGTTTTTCATGCATATACCATTAAAACCTTTTTCATAAAGTTTTTATGAGCCCAAAATACTTGGCATTCATTCAAACAAAGAACAACCAAGTTCATCGTTTGGCTTTCAGAGGTCGTGTTCGGCTTTTAGAAACCAGCGTTCGGCTTTCGGTTATCGGTATAGGTTTTTGGCGCCAGAACCAACTAAGTGGGTTTTAATCTTTTATGATTGGTTTTTACTTATGGGAACAACTTAATAGTTTTCCAACAAAAACATGTTAAAAGCATTTTTTGTTTTTGGTCTTTTAGCAAAAACCATGCGAAACGGCTTAAACTTGGCTAGCCGTGGTTTTTACCTTAATGACATGATTTTAAAGATACTTGACTTGGTTTCTTATTAAAATGCATTAAGTAAGTGTTTCCAACACTTGGTTTTCGGAATGGAGAACTTTGATTTTTGACATCGGTTTTCGGTGTTGACCAGCTAGCCATGGTTCTGGTGAACCAGCCCAACAGAGATGTTGGACATACAATATCAATATTGATGTTGCACCTAGAAACCACGGTTTGGCAGAAAGTTTCCCAACAGTGATGTTGGATGTTGAACATCGTTGTTACGCTTAGCCTAAAACTTCTAGTAGCTTTTGTAACAGCGATGAAAGTGTTACTACATCGATATTGTGATCAAAGCTAAGAAAACTAAGTTTTGGCAAAAAGTTTTTCAACTGCGATGTTGGCCCAACAACATCGATGTTAGGCCATTATCTTCCCTTGGCAAAACATCCCTGAACAACAATGTTCACTTATGAACATCGATGTTGGCCCCTGACCGTTGGAATATATTAAAGGTTAAATATTTCCTTTTTTAGAAGTCAACCCATCCAACAACAATGTTCAAGCTAAGTATTGAATATCAATGTTATGGTGACCGTTGAACATTCCAGTTGGAAAGTTTGAGCCTTAACAACGATCTTCACGATTTGAACATCAATTTTACACCAATATCCAGCAGATGCATTTTTTATTTAAATCCCACAAATCATGTCTATAATCCTCAATCAACTCCCACACATTGAAGACTATTTTTGAGTATAAAAAGGGGTCATTGGGTATGCATTTTACAATATACAACTTCACAATTCATCATTCTTTCATTGCATCATTCCCACATAATTTTCATAGCTTTCAAGAGCTATTTCGTGAAGTTTTTGTTATATTCTTGAGCGTATATATTTTACTCATTATCTACTCTTTGAGAGAGTCTTTGTATTGAGTTTTAAGTGTAGTTTACACTTGAAGGGAAGCTTGTATCCCTTAGCTTGGTTGTACGAAGGAAGGGTACATTCCTTCGGGTAGAAGTCTTGGAGTGCGGTTTCTCCAATCAAAGTGTTTTGAGGCTTGTTTGACTCAAGTTCTTATGTTGTAATAGTTTGTTAAGCACTCGTAAGCTTAACGGAAGTAGTGTAGATCAAGAGAGTCTCTTGAGAGACTGGACGTAGCCACACGTTGTGGTGAACCAGTGTAAATCTCGGTGTGCATTTCCTTTACGCTCTTTACTTTTCACTTACTCGATTTTTAATCCTGCAATTTTGTTTCAAACGCTATTCACCCCTTCTAACGTTAGGCCTCGTTTCTAACAATTGGTATGGGAGCCTAACTCTCTTCCAAACCTAGCCATTTGAAAGGTATAAAATCATGAGTTCTTCTAGAAATTTGTACACAGGTATAGGTGAAGGTCAATCCACCTCAAGGCCACCACATTTCGATGGCACCAACTATACGTATTGGAAGGAACGAATGAGAATCTATATTCGTTCCACCAACTTCCAATTGTGGTTGGTCATAAAAAATGGTGAAGAGATGACAATGAGAAAGGTAGGACAAACCATAGTTCCCAAGAACGAAGATGAGTTTGATGTCGAAGACATCAAAAAAGTCAAGAACTATGCAAAGGCCATAAACATGCTTTATTCTATCATGAACCCAGATGATTACTAGAAGATCTCTTGTTGTTCCTTTGCCAAAGAAATGTGGGACAAACTTGAGGTCACCTATGAAGGGACCGATCAGGTACGTGAAGCTAAAGTTGATTTTTTAACACAAAAATATGAATTATTTAGATAGAAGGAGAACGAGAAGATCGACGACATGTTCGATCGGTTTTCAAAAATTGTCAACGATCTCCATGCCCTAAATAAGACGTATGCCGACAACGATCATGTAAGAAAGATCTTGCGAAGTCTTACACCCGATGGAGATCCAAGGCCGACGCATCTATGAGTCAATCGGCGTTTCCAACACCACCATCGACAGTCTATGAGGTAATTTAAAATTTTATGAATCTACTATTCTTAACCCATCTTTGGATGATCAAAGGAAAGGCATAGCACTCAAAGTTGTCAAAGAATCTAGGGAGGATGACTCTAGCAATGATGACGAGATAAAGCTCATAATGAAGAAGTTTTACAAACTTCTAAACAAGAAAGACAAAAATGATGATACCTCCGAATGCTATGGATGCGATGAAGTCAGGCATATCAAGATTAAATGCCCAAAGGCGGAAAGAATGGACGCCGGTTCAAAAAGAAAAGGGCATACATATCCTGGGGAGGAGATTCTGGAGATGAAAGCACTGGTGAAGTGGAAGAAGAAGAAGAAGAAGAAGCAAACCTATGTCTCATGGTGTATGAGGAAGACTCGCCATCAACCCACGACAACCAATAGGTATGTACCACTTCCTTTAACCCTTATTGTTTATAGGAAATGCAAGATTCACTACAAGAACTCTATCAAGAGTTTTTCGGAGCTTCTAAAATGAATAAAGCCTTAAATAAACGTATTTCCACTCTTGAAAATGATTTTGAAAACTTGACAAAAGATAATGAAAAACTTAAAGAAGAAAACAAGTTATATGGCAAAAGAAGCATCGACAACACCGAGAGTACGTTCTACTAACGGTTGTGACTCTTGCAAAGCCTTGAATGAACAAGTTTCAAAACTTGAAAATACGGTTAATAAGTTTAATACCGTGCATAGAGATCTTAATACTATTCGTGATTCTATGCAATTTAATAAGGAAGGAATATGTTTTGGTAAAAGTGAAAATAATGATAAAGTTGAGCATCCACTTAACCAACCTAGAGCTCAACCTAGGAAAAATAAAAATTAGGATAATAGAAAACCTAGTAATGATAAGGATACTAGACAAGCTAGAAGAAAACGTTGGAAGGGAAATGAGCATGCTAGACCACATAGAGATAATTATCAAAATAATTTTGTGCACAAAAATTATTTTTCACAAGATAGGAGAAATAATATTAGACCATCTAGAAGAGATGTTTTTGAGAATGTGCATAAACCATCTTTTCTTCAAAGTAGGACAAACATGTTTAGGCCCCTAGCTATTATCAAAATATGAGGATGCACAACCCAAACGTAGCATGCCACTATTGTAATAGGGTAGGACATATAGCCATGATTTGCTTTACTAGGCATAGGCATTGCACCTATAATAAACCACACAACACTTATGGTGCTAAAAAAACCCTTTGAAAAAAGAATATTCGTGTCATAAATTATCCCCACAAGAAAATGAATAAAAGAAACCACATTACTTCTTCTATTATGATGAAAAGAAGGTCAACATACCATTTTCGGAACCTACTCAAATAAAACCACATTATAGACACACGGTTTAGATAGTGTGGAACCCGTCAACCACTAGAGGACGGTGAAATTATCGTAGTGATTCTCAGTCACAGGAAGAATTATTTTCTACAAACAAGTCCCGTCAACCACTCACAAACGCGTAGATCACTGAGACAAACAAAGTGCTGGAACACTTCCTCTGTCACAAACATTCACACACAGAAAGACAAATAAAGACAGTAAAAGCAGACACAAAAATTGTTTACGCAGTTCGGAGCAATTCTCCTACTCTGCGGGGCCCAGGTCTGTGTAATAGCCCGTCCACTAAATCACTGCGAAGATTACAACTTCAACCACCATAGGTACCAATTAGTGGATTGAACTAATCTACCACAGATAACTTAAACACATAACTCTGTTTGTGTTTCTCCCAATGGCATATTACACCGTGCTGACAGCCCTTTCTCCAGCCCTTCCTAGTTCACCAGCTGGAAGTGGTTTTCATCAAAACCAAACATAGACCTGCGTTATGATCTGTGAACAGGCCACGAACTTCTTGTGCTCACAACAGCACAATATCAGAAGGACCCAAGCATGGTTCCCTTCTGATCTCTTCTTGCAACTAGGGTTTTTGACTCTCACGATCTGTTTCTGGAATTCTATCTCCTCTCTCTCTCTGCCTCATCAACGTAAGGTCATGTATATATATGTATGGACATATGAGAACCCTAGTCATAATCGCACTTGAATTCCACAGCAAATCACAATCCTAGACTGCATGGAACTCTATGGCAGCTTCGTAGGAATCCTTCTCCAGAAGGTCTTCTCCAGCTCGTAGAGGAAAAACACATGCATGACATGGCAGGACTCTACACCCAATCAGGTAGAAAAATACGTACAAACATTTCTACTAATTTGTTTTTGTCACAAGGATAAGGCCAACAAAAAATAAACAAAATAATCAATAGCTCTCCCCCTTAGTAAATAACCCAGATAACTAACAGACGGGTTGGCCAAGGTAACACTTAAACGTTTATTTAGTTATGGGTTTGTGTTATGGGTATGTGTTTTGGGTGTGTGAGTGAGTAATATATCCTACTACTAACCCCCGGCCCAAGGACCCAAAGAACAATGTTGGGTACCAAAGGCTTACTTTGTAGGTGAGCAATGAGTACAAAAATCTGGGAAAGCCAGGGAAACAGCGATGTTAAGTTATGAACATCGTTGTTCGAATAGCGCTATTGGAAAAGAAACGACAATGTAGTGATGACTCAATGCCAGGCTAGAAACAATTCCAACAGCAATGTTACAGGGACATCATCGATGTTACATGAAGGTCTTGCTTCTCATTCATTTCTAGAAAGTTTTGGAAAACGAAAATGTAAGGATTTTGATATTTATAATGATGCACTTATACCCTTAGCTTGAACATAAAACACTCTTTCTAAACATTTCCAAACATAATCTTAATTGGGATTATTTTGAAAAAGGGTTAAAGCATAAGTGTGATTATTTTGAAAAAGGGTTAAAACTTTTGTTGTTTTTACCTTCTCATTATCTCCTAATTGTGGATGTTATTGAATAGGTTTGGGTAGTGATGCCCGTTTTTTGTTATAGGTACCAACAAAAGTATTACATGTAATAAAATGTGAATAGTTATGGAAAAAAGTTACAAATTTGTACTCTCTATCTAAAGATTTAGTATAGCTTCTATAAATTAATGGCACATGTTTGTCAACTCTCTTTTGAATTTGAGTTCTTCAACCTCTCAATGAATATGAATTTTCAGATTGCTCTTGCTTTCGAGATCTGGGAACATAATTGAGGTATAATTTAGGAACACCATTTCATCATCAAGGGTATTGATATATCAAAGTAGTTGACACATATCGAACATAACTTTTAGGAGCTGTTTATAAATATACCATATAGGTCAGCTTCTTTTATTTTTTGTTTAGATAGCACTGACAATTCAAGGACTTCTTCTGTCTACCAAGCATATGCAAGTTAGCAAGTTAAAATAATGAAAAGAAAATTATGTAAAACTACATTATGGAAAGTTGTGGCAAGACAAACACATAAGTATTAAAATGACACATGAAAATAGATTTGAAAATTAGAGAGATGTACCTGGACCAAGCTGTTGTCATGAATTGGTAAAATTTGTCTTGATGTCCTCTGCCCCACCTATTCTACTTATCAATAATAGTATAAGAAGACCTGCAATAGCTTTTCATAAGCCCTCATCATAAAAAGTGAAGTATAGAATATTTTCAGACAAACATGCAGATTGAAGAACAGAAAAAAGTATAAATAAGTAAGCAAAAGCAGATAACATACTCTATCAAACAACAAAATATCATTTAGTCTAAAATGTGTCTTGAAGTTCATCCCAAGCGTATCAGTTCACTTTATTGTACAATAGAGGTATAAAGTACACAACATAAATGATATACCATTTTAAGCATGATAAGCTTCAAGTGCATATACACAAAAATATAATAACGAGCATACTTATATGATGTGTAAGCGAGAAGAAATTCCCAAACCACCAAAGAGGAGACCAAATTTTTAAAAAAATTACCTTTCATTTTTAGATTCGTAGCTCTTTCCAAACCTCTCAAATTGAAAATGAATATTCTTCCATTAATCAATCCAACAATCTAGTAAATCCAAAAGTAATCTTCAAGGCTTTAAGGCATACAAATGACTCAATTTTCCTTTCACAAATTGAACACAGTCTATTACATAAAATCACACTTCTAATCATTTTCCAGTCTTAAATGCAACATAGCATGTCTTCTCAAGAAATATATATAAACATCTTTATAGTAACCAATAAACTAATCCTTGACAAAAAAATTAACTGTTTATTTTTACAGGAGAAATTCTATATGTAACGTCAATAAGAATCAATAAATTGATAAACACATGGCGAGTGGTCACAAATTCTCTCTTTATGAGTGAAATAAAAGTTACTGTGCAAGAACTTTCACAGATAAGCCACACTAACTACGCGAATGGGAAATCATCAAGGGAAATAAACTTAATGAGCTGACCAAATGTACAAATCTTGAAATATAAATAAAAGTTCACAGACAAAACTGTAAATTTTAACACAAAAAGAAAAGGTTAAACCACAAAGGATTAAATAGAAATAGAACTGGCAAGAACATCTAGGTTCTAAAAAAAGAAGAGGGGTTATCTGGCCTCCTTGAATCTGTCCATCGCCCATGTATTGAACCGTCTCTGTCGGGAATCAATCATCATCTCTTGTTCGTCCAGGTCTCCAGCCGCTAGCCTCAGTCACCAACGAACTCAGGTTATGACTCAGACCCCCCCTTCTTCAAATTTGCACCCTCGGTATATTCTCTTCTTCAATCAGTAGGGTAAGCCATCTGCATTTTGGCGAGTAAGAAATATTCAAAAAAAGTGATTAGCTGTAAAGCTTTCAAATGAACCAAATCAATCAATTCAATCGGTAGATATGACCGCCTTAGGAAGAGGATCAAAAGTGTATGATCATATTGCGTTTTGGTTGAAGAACGAAAGAGAGATCGAAGTTTGGCTATGGCGAGATGCATTTCTTCTTCAAAGTCTAAAACTACTCCGTAATAGCGCAAAATAGAGGGGGGTTACTTTGCGGTTTTCAATAATGATGCTTGCGAGACTGATGCCTCCAAATATCTTACCTATCTACCTCTTTACAGAAGCAAGAGAAATTTTTTCCCACCCAAATTTCAGGGCAATTTCAAGGAATGTTGGACCTGGGTAGAGAAATGGGCTGCTATATATATATATATATATATATATAATATATATATATATATATATATATATATATATATATATATATATATATATATATATATATATATATATATATATATATATATTATATATATATATATATATATATATATATTATATATATATATATATATATATATATATATATATATATATATATATATATATATATTATATATATATATATATATATATATATATATATATATAATATATATATATATATATATATAGGAAAATGCTATGTGTACCCCGGTTTTGTACACCAGGGGTACACCATATAAAAGGTCAACCCCCCACCCCCATATCCCTCTCACCCACCCAGTCTCTTCTCTCTCTCTGTCTATTCCGATCAATTGCACAAAGCCCCCCTCTTCTTCGCGGGAGCCCTCTTCTTCGCCGGTCAACGATTCTGCACCCATTCTCCGTCTCACTCCCGTACCCAAAAGCTCCAGCCTTCATAGCTTTTCTCATCCTCGCATAGTCGCATCTGCCCTGTTCATCTTCCTCTTCCACCATCTTCATCTTCCTTTTTCATTTGCGACGTCAGCCTCCACTTCAAATGGCCTTCAACTTTACACTTCCGCTCCGGTAAATCAAATTTTTATTTGGTTTTTGACATAAATCAAATTTAATTTTGTTCATTGCTAGATCTAATTTTTTCATTGTTGGTGGAAATTTTGATTTTCCAATTCGATTAGACAAAAATCAAATTTGATTTTTAGTTCACAGATCTGATTTTATTGCTGCATTTTCCCAATTTCAGTTTTGGGAATTTTTCATGTTTATGACGAAATGTCTGTGTACTGTTTGTTATTGGTGAAAAATGTTCGTATTTTATTTAAAATTTGCTCAATTTCATAAATTTCTTTGAAATGTCTATGATGTACTTCTTGTTGGCACAAAATGTCTGTACTCTAAGAAAAAACTTGCTTTGATTGAAAAATTACTCTAAAATGTTTGTGATGTGCTTATTACTGATGTGGAATGCCTGTTTTCCAATTAAGAGTCTACTTAGTTTCAACACTTGCTATAAAAAGTCTCTAAACTGCTTCTTATTGGATCTTTTATTCATTGTCTTGATAGCTACATATACATTGCTTTTTACATGTATTTGAAAGATATGTCAACTCAATGATAGTCAATGTCTCATATTTAATTAAATTTTTAAAACTTATAAATTAAGAACATACTCTAATGGTGGAAGATTTTGTATGTTACATTTGCAATGTCGATTGTACAATTATTTTCCTTTTGTTATAATTTGTTTTCACTGGTAACTTGTAGAGGGTTAGGTCTTTGTTATTTTTAAGGGCTTTGGTTTAGTTCACTCATCTCCTCTTGTATTTTTAATTTTGATAAAAAAATGTTTTTGTTGCATTAATCTCTTTGAATACAACACTCACAGACAATTAGTGTTTATGATTTAGCATTCACAAACAATAAATGTCTATGAATGTCGCAGCTTACTCCTCCAGCTATTGTGTCTACTCAGATTGCACATGAATCCCATGAGAGTGCAATTGGAAAAAAATGGCATCAGACTTGGAGTATCAATTTGACTACACCGAATCCTTCTTAAAGTTTGGTTAGGAGGTACTAGAAATATAAGATAAATCATATTTACTCATGTATCAATGTAATTGAATAAATTTTCCTTGTTTATATTGGGGTTAAGAATGTGTTTTTGCAAGGTATTGTCGAAGAACTTCTGTCGTCCACATATATTAAATGAATTATATTCTATTTTTGTTTAAACTCCTTTTGTTCTATTTTTGTTTGAACGTGTGCTTCGTCGCCCTTCTCCAATCCAAATCTCGCTTTTGTTCTCCATCTAACTAATATATGAAAATTGCACTTGCCAAATATACCAAATAATACAATAATAAGAATACATCATGTTTTTTTCTTATATTGTAAAAATAAACTAAGTACGGAGTATGTTTTGGTCACATAGACAACAAGCGTCTGTAATTCATTGTAAACAGAAACTTATTGTCTGTAAAACCTAAATACAAATTTACATCTCTCAAATATACCAAATAATGTTATCATAAAGAATGTTTCACAATTTTCTCTAGATTGTAAAAAAGAAAAAAATTATAATTACCACTGTTTAGTTACACAAACACTAAATATCTATAATTCTTGATACACAGACATTTATTATTTGTGTAATTGAGATAAAAATTTCACCCTTCAAATCTACGAAATAGTACTGTACCAAGAACATTTCTGAAATTTTTTTATGTTTAAAAAAAATGAAAATTTACAATCAATACAGTTTAGTCACACAGACACTAAAACTCTTTATTTTCTTGAACACAGACATTTACTATTTGTGTAATCTAAATCAAAATAGACATTTACTCTCTGTGAAAATATATTTCACAGACAACGAATGTCTGTAGCATCATTATTTATTCTCTTCCACAACTATTCAAAATTAGTGCAACCTTGTTCAATTTTTTTATTTAATAGATCCTCAAACACTTTTAAAAAACAAAAATCTTACAAAATAGCAAATATTCAATATCTATGCAACTTCATTGTAAAAATTCTATGAGATAGTTTCTCACAGACACCATATACCTGTGTGGTTCTTAAAATAATGAAATATCATTATTTCACAAAAATATTAAATCAGACTCCAAAAAGTCACAAATAAACATCTAAGACCAACAATAATCATAATAAGAAGTTTTTACACGGATTTGATTTGAACAAATCAAAAGATTGAGGTGTTGATGGTGACGGGGAAGGAGCAGATGACGACGGAGTTGATGCAGCACGGCGATGGGTAAGGTGGTGGTGGCAACCACAGGGAAGAGACCGCCGGCGGAGGAGATGACGCAGCCCTAGGAAATCGATGCTTTTGGTCGAAGAAGAGAGAGAGACGGTTGCTTCTCATCTCTAGTGGTCTATTTTGTAGTGGAAAAGAAAAGGGGAGGGGGAGGGGGTATATGGGGTACAAGTTGGGGTACACATGTGGTGTACCCCTAGCACATCCGATATATATATAATACATACAATATATAATATATTACAAAAATATTTTTCTTTCTGGAACAATATAATATAAAATGAAATAATTCTTTAAAATATGAAATAAAATAATAGATACAGATACTTTATTTATATTATAGTGTTGTATGGTGTAAGAATCATATTATATTCATTATGATATAAAATAAAATATTATATAGAAATATTTTATACTCGTATATTAGAAAGAGTTACAGTCCGGGGCAGGCCGTACCCGTTTGGATCACTTTCATGTGCTGATATAGGCATCTTGTTTGGCCTGAATTATGCGGTCGGGCTAGATTAAACTCAGGTCCAGCCTGAATCCATTCCAGATTAGTGTTTTTACTTTTTACAGGACTCTCGTCTATTTCCCGTCGAATCCGGGTTTTTAGAAATTGGTGGGGGAGGACAATCTCAATTTCTTCGAGATTCTGGTCTGTTTTACAATCACCCAGATCCACTGATTCAGTGATACAGGCCGGTATAGTGTATACACTACACTCCGCTCCCCCAGCTTCGCGAAGCTCTCTCTGTATTTCTATCTTTTCCAGATGGCCTCTGTCATAGCGAGGTTTCCGTCCCCTCCAGTAGCGCCCATCCACGGAAGACGGCAATTTGTTGGACTTAATCGGATGTCTGCCGTTTCTACCTTTTCGGGTATGCTTCTTTTGGCAGTATCCCCCCCCCCCCCCCCCCCCCCACCTCCCCTTCATGATTCACAGCATTGCTGGCTGTGCCAGTGTACTGCTAGATTTCCAGCATCTAAAGCTTCTCTTAAATTTTTGTAGTTCATGTGAGTTTAAAATTTTGGTGGGCTCTAGAAACCCAGTTTTTTTCTTTCTGAAAGAAAACCCAAATTGTCACCTTCTATTATTATTTCGAATTTAACCTTGAAAGGGATAATAGAGTCAACTGATATATGTATAGAACAAGTATGGGATTCTTTGGGTACGAGAAGCTGTCAAAATAATTCTTTTAACTGAAAGAGGTCCGTGGTTGCTTCTCATCACTGAAATGGAACAGATTACTATCATTTTATGAGAGAATGATCCAATAGATGATTAGTTTTGAGATTTTAGGGATTTGGGGTTTGAGTTTTAACCGTCTTAGTTTGTAACAGCACTGGCCTTGTAGGAATTATGAAATTGAATGGACATTAAAAGAATTAGTGTCGTATCATATAATCTGCATTTCTAGGTTGTGGCTTCTCTTTGGGTAGTGGCTCTGCTGCTAGAAACAAGTTTGAATTCATAGTTTGAATTCATATGGTGTTTAATTATCTGTTTCCAATTCAAAATGTAACTTGTGGGTACAAACTATAGACAAAGAGAAGTGAAACTCGAAGACATAGTTTAATCCTTAGAATTGAAAGTTTGATTTTGTTACCATTTGACTGTTTTGTGGTATTCTTCTATTTCAGGAAGACCAACTCGTTTGATAATTTCTGCGAAGGCCACTGGTGAAAGCTTAGAATCTTCTACCTCTTCAATTGATTTCAAATCAATACAAAATGCTGTGAGTACCTAGCTATGTTATCAGCCTTTACTTTTCCACACCCTTACTCAGCTGATACACCATTTATTATTTGCAGTAACCATTGTTATCTTATTTAATTGTTGATCCAGTGGGATAAATCAGAAGACCGTATTGGTCTGATTGGATTGGGATTAGCTGGTATTGTTGGTCTTTGGGCATCAGTAAATCTTATTGTGGTAATTCTTAGATGCCATACTTCCTATGATAATATTTTTTTTTACTTTCTCACAAATTCTATGTACTTTTTTCATATTGATGACTATCCTTTAACCTCCTTTGATATAACACCACCTACAATAACCAGGCCGTCGACAAACTTCCTTTGATCCCAAGTGTGCTTGAATTTGTTGGAATATTGTTTTCCTCTGTAAGTTCACCGTCACTCCTAACATCTCACTTAGAATCTTCTCAGTTGTGGGGTGATTTAATCAAAACCCAAGTCACGTATCATATTTCTAGTCATTAACTTGATCTTCTGTTTCATCCTCTCTCCTTTTTGTTTCCAGTGGTTTGTCTATCGCTATCTCTTGTTCAAACCAGACAGGTAAAAACAGCTCTCCTTCGATCTATGCTGCCACTCTCAGCTTTAAACTACTGTTATTGGTGAAAGAATTGATAAATGAATTCTAAAAACCTCGCGGAATTGGTCTTTCTAATTGGAAAAGAATAACAGTTTCAAAACTGGTTAACTGGTTTATCTTTAATTTGTCTTACAGAGTTTCCTTCTTTTGTATGCAGAGAAGAGTTATTCCTATCAGTGAATAAATCAATATCAGATATCTTGGGTCAGTAACATTAAGAATCGTGAAGGCGCAACTTATGCGAGGGGAAATGTTGGTTTTACATGCGTATGATTTGTGATGTGCTATGCATATACAGTTATGAATATTTAGTATATATTGTGAGTTGGTGTTTGCTTGTACTTTGTATTGGTATCCTACATTCTCGCTCTGTGAACAAGATAAATGCTCATTTCATAAAATTTGTGCAACCAACTGGTTGGTTTTGTGCACGAGCCTTGGCCTGATGGTGATGATGATCTTAAAGCTATGCAAATGGACTGAATCCCAACTAGAAAACTGCTGCTTTAGTAAATATTGTTTTATGCTCTAGCAATCTGATTTTCTTATCAAATGGTTAAAATTTTACAGAGTATTTAAAATGACTTTGAGTTTCTTTTTACACTAAGTTTTAGTGCTAAGCTATGACACCATGGCCATATGATCCCCTATGGACTCAGCGCCTAGGGATGGGGGTTCAGGGGTGTAGGGTTGGGGGGTAGGATAGGGAAGTTGTTGGTCACCGCAGTGGGGGGGGGGGGGGGGGGGGGGGGGGAGTACGGTGTAGGGGGATTATGGGTGGAGGAATTACCGTGGGGCCTAAGAGTACTGGAAATACCTTTGAAGCCTCGGAGCTTTAAAATTTCTCTCGTTTTGAAGCCCCGGGGCTTCAAACTGGGGTTTCAAACCTTCATTTTTAAATATACACCTTCTAAATTTAAATTAATAAAATGTAATTAATTTATTATTTAAATTAATCGCAATGAGAGTACTGCATTAAAAAATTACATTCATTAAAAAAAATATTAGATTCATAAAAAACGGTGGGGTTCTAGTGACACCGGAGTACGGTACTACTAGCGGTGCCACTGGCATTTTGGGGCACCTCCGGTGCTCCGTTCGCAAAATTGATGGTTCCTACCCCCTAACCCACCCCCTACCATTTTGGGGTAGGGTGGGGGTTTAGGGGGTGGGTTAGGGGGGTAGGAACCGTCAATTTTGCGAACGGAGCACCGGAGGTGCCCCAAAATGCCAGTGGCACCGGAGTGGCACCGTACTCCGGTGTCACTAGAACCCCACCGCATAAAAAAATACATTTATAAAAAAAATTACATTCATTAAAAAAATTACATTCATAAAAACTACATTAATAAAAAAATTACATTCATTAAAAAAATATTATATAAAAAAACAACACTACAAAGAAATTACTAATTATTTGAGCGACTAAAGATATGTTCGATCAAATCCGCCGTTAGTGCATGCTGAATCTCTCGGATTCGAATTTCTTGGCGGTTTCTTCGTTTCTTTTCTTTGGTGATTTCTTCGTACATAGTAGAGGTGGCAATCGGATCAACCGGATCGGTTTCGGGTTGGATTTTTTCGGTTCGGATATCTTTCGGTTATATGTTATAATCGGTTCGGTTCGGTTCGGACCAGTTAAATTTCGGTTCGGATTTGATTTCGGTTCTATACATTTTTCGGTTCGGTTCGGTTTCGAGTCGGTTCAGATACGGTTCGGATAGATTTCGGTTCGGATACAATTTGAGTCAGATATATTTTGGTTTCGGGTCTAGTTCGGTTCGGATATATTTCGGTTTCGGATCAAATATATTGTGGATATATATTATTTCCTAATTAAAATTTAACTATCCGTGTTTCTTTTTATGTTTTATCACATTTATCAATCTATCATCAATTCAATACCTCATATTATTTTATATTTTTTTCTACTTATATTATCTCTACCCTAAATAATCTTCCCTTTTTGACTTTTTAGTCATATTTTACAAATTTGGACTACAAATTATGAAAACATATATATTTAATTATGATATAAATTTAATATAATTAAATTGATTTTAAAATTTAGTTTTGAAATATCAAATCTTTCTCACATCTACTAATATACTTATGTATATAAATGAAAGGATAAAAGATAAATTCAAATAGTATTATGTTCCATTTGAATACAATTTGGTAAAAATTGAGTAAAATTGGGTGAAATTAAGTGAATTTTATTCAATTGAGTGCAAAATTTGTAAATTGTTGAGTATATTTGGTTGAAAATAGAGAAATTTAAATTGAATAGAGTCAAATATAATTAATTTTACACCTAAATGTAATGGTGTACATCAAATTTGAAAATGATAACAGTAAAAGCTGCCGCTAGAGAGTCTTTTCAAAATGCTAACAATAGCATATAATTTTATTGACTAATATTGAGCGAATTAGTTTGAAACTAATCAAATTAACTCTCAAATCAATAAAATTTATTGTAATGAGATGAAATTAGGATAAAATCTAGTTATCCCATACAATTCATCATATATTCCTTTCGTTCCAAAAAGAATATCACACTTCACTATTTAAAAATTATGGAAATTTTATTTGTTTGTGTGTTATCATTTATATGTATAACTTATCTTTACTTTCTACATATAATAAATTTAAGGCATAAAATTTTGTACTTTTTTCAAGAAGATAATCTATTTTATGAGGGAATTAGCAAGTAATGTAATTAGTTCAAATGGTAAAATAAAAGTAAAAAAATTTAAAAATATAATATGTTTATTGAAAGGCAAACATAATTCTGAATTTATCAATTTTAGTTCTAATCGGGTTCGGATATTATCGGTTTCAGATTTAATCAGTTTCGGATTTTATCGGTTTCGGATATTATCGGGTTCGGATCTAATCGGTTTCGGGTTTAATCGGTTCGGATATTATTGATTTCGGATCTAATCGGTTTCGGATTTAAATCGGATATGAATTATTTAGTTCGGTTTCGGTTTGATTAGGATCATTTCGGGTTTTCGGTTATAGATCGGATCTTCATTTTTCGGGTCATTCCGGTTTCGGTTTTGGATATTTCGGTTCAGGTAATCGGTTCCGGTTCTGTTTTGCCAGGTCTGGTACATAGGCACCTCCTCATCCGGGTTGTACTGACAAATCGCAGTCCCGTTGTCTTCTATGATCATATTATGAAGAATAATACATGCGTACATGATATTCCTCATTCTCGTTTGAGAATAACATTTTGACGGTCGATCTAGAATGTGACATTTACGCTTCAAGACCCCAAAGGCTCGTTCAATATCTTTTCTCGCCGCCTCTTGAGCTTTTTTGTAGGTCTAGCGTTTAAGACCAATTGGTCCACGCTTGTAAAGCGTGCCTCTAAGCTCAAATGACAAGTCGGGTGCGGTCTCATAATTAATCCAATTGTCAAAAACAAGCGATTGATCGAGAACGTTGATGTCGTTGTTCGAGCCCGCGACACCAAAAAAAGCGTGCCAAATCCACAAGTCATTTGAAGCAATAGCTTCGAGCATGATAGTAGGCTTGAGATGATATCCCCGGGAGAATTGACCGTGCCACGCAATGGGACAATTTTTCCATTCCCAATGCGTGCAATCAATACTCCCAAGCATGCCGACAAAGCCGTGTTTAGCGGCATGCCTTGCTTGCAACTGCTGAATGTCGCTCGCTGTAGGCTTACGTAAATATCTTTTATGATAAATTGGAATAATAGCTTTAGAAAATTCATAAACACATGACCTGATGCTCCGAGCCGACATCTTCAAGTATTCGTTGAACATATCAGATGTCGTCCCGTACGCCAACTAACGGAGCGCGGCAGTGCACTTCTGGACACTACTAAACTCGCGTCGGCCTCTCGCATCAAATCGTTGGGTGAACCAAGGAACCTCGCGTTCAACATCGGCGAGTATGCGTAAAAAGATAGGACGACTCATCCGAAAACGATTACTAAAATCCTTTGGTGTATAAACACACAGAGTATTAAAGTAGTCGTTTAGAAGTGAAGCATGGGCGGCCGCTCGATCCCGGGTTAAACGTTGTCGTCGGGTCCGTCGTCGGGAGGATTCGGCTTCTTCTTCTTCGCCTTCTTCCCACCATTGAATACAAATCGTGGCGAAACAACGAAAAATGAGAGCTCTTTTTTCATTGTCGGATGAAGATGATCCCATTTTTAAAATATATTTTATAAATATTTATATTAAATAATAAATATTTTAGAGAGAAGATAAAGAGAAATGTGTGAGAGAATAGTTTTTTTTAGGGGAATTTATAGGTTTTTTTTTTTTATTTTGATTTTTTTTTGATTTTTTTTTGGGGGGGGGGGGGGGGCTGACGGCTATATAGCCATTTGGGAGGGGGGTAACGGCTAAAAAGGGGTGCTGAAACCGCGTCAAACGAATGACGCTTAATGGGTGACGCCGGGGTAACACCGTAGGGGGCGGTGTTTAACGCCCCCTGGGCGTGAAAAGCTCCGTAACGCCGGTTGGCGTTAGGAGTATTTCCGGTGCTCTAACATATCATGACAAGATCTCAAATGGCCTTGGTGTCATTGTAACAAAAAGCAAGGTTAGATGATTGAATAAAACTTGTAATGGTCCAAATATTCATATCATAGGTTAGGATACCGCTATGGTTATGAAATGAATGCAATATGGAATTATGTTTTTTTAGCCTTAACTCTTAACATTTAATATTTTCAACTTCTTTCGATTTTTTCCAACTCTTTCCTATTTCTTCTAACACTTTTCAGTTTTTTCCAACTCTTTCCAGTTTTTACAACTTCTTCCAGTTTTTTTCTATATCTTCTATTTTTTCCAATTTTTCCAACAACGACTTAAAAAAATATTTAGATTTATTCTAACATTATATTATAATTATAATTATAATGACTACTGTTATCTCAATACAATAAAAAAATGATTTAATGTTAGAATATATAAAGAAATTGTGTCTTGGATATAAATTTTAGTTACCATGACTGAGTGATGTAAATTATTAAAATCTTAAATTAATTAATTTATAATTTTCTTTGTGATTTTTAATTTTCATTAACTATGTTTTTAAAAATATTTTCTAGTCAACGTTTTAAACTTTTGACCAAAATAATTGTGTACTTTATTTTCTTTCATTAAGCATTACATGACTTTTAAATGTGCATACACTAATACTCCCTCTGTCCCATTTTAAATCGCCTGTTTTGACTTTTGGACATATTTAAGGAAAAGAAAAGATAGAGTTGATTTTTCGAAATTGTCATTACTTTTTAGGAAGGGTGACGAATGACGATAAATGAGAAGATTGGATGGAAAAGAGTGACTTACTCTAGGGGTAGTTTAGGTATTTTACTCTTAAAAATTTACGATAACAAGTAACAGACAACTTATTTTGGGGCAGAGGAAAAAGGCAAACATGCAATTTAAAATATGACAGAGGGAGTAGTTTTTAGGGATGACAAAATTTAGAAATGAGTTAGCTTATAATATTTTATAATCTAGTTGAGTTTTATTGAAGAAACGGTGTGTAACTTTTATAGTATGATTATGTTTAATGTGTTACATTAATTATGTTTCCATCAACATTATTCTATTCTTTCGTTTCTGAAAACGCTTCCTCTTTTATTTTTTCTCTTTCTCTAAAACACTTCCACTTTCTTTAAAAAAATCACTTTTATTACTAAAGAAATCATCATACGTAACACTCTAGCTCATCTAATACTACGCATTTAGCACTGCTTATTGTTTTTTGACCAAATTAGCTATCTATGTTCTCAATATCTTCTAATCATACCCTTTACCCCTTTATTATAATCTACTATTTTAATTATTTAGTGTGGCCTGACTGATAACCCCTCGCCGACGGCGGCTAAGAAGCCGACGCTCCTCAACTCTATATCCACTTTGTCAGCATGCCTAATTAACGGAGTGAAGAAAAAGAAAAACGTCATACTCTTAATTTCCTTCTCAATGCTCTAGCCAGCTATCTCTTCAATTTTATGCTCACCACTTATATTATATACTATCTATCCCACTATCAATTCTTTCAATTCCTCTTTCAACTCATATATCAAATTCGAACTCACATAATGTATACTTTGTGCATAGTGGCATAGTACTTTTTTTTATCAAATTCTTTCTTCAATCAATTAAATGTAGTTTTGAATAAATATATATAATAAAAATACGATATATCAAAATTATATCATAAAAATATGCCAATTATAAATACTTCCTTCGTCCCAAAACAGGGCTCTTATTCGATTTACGATGTTTGATTGAAGTTATTTTCAAATCAATATAAGTAAAAATTAGTGTATAATTAAAAAATTAGAATTATATTTTAAAAAAACTACATAAAATATTCTATAAACAAGTGGTGGCAATGGGACTCACATAGAAAACTACCAATGTTATAAATTATTATTTGACTTTCATATTCTGCAAACAGCTTGTGGTTCATTTTATGACAATAGGGTTTTACCATGAAAGAAATTGTTATAAAATGTGTTACTCAATATGGTGGCTGTAAATATTTGTGCAGTACAGATTGATCATGTTCAGCAAACACTTTCTAGCAGTACATTTGTCTTCTATATATAATGTGGGAGACAAGAGTGCAAATATGGCAGTATATAACAGTTCGTGGCCTAAACAAATTTGTATGTACTTCATTAATTTCATTAATATTATGGCAGTAAAATTAGACATACCTATAAAACTGTCAATGTTATGAATTATGAATTGAGTTTCATATTGTGCAAAAGCCATGTGCTTCGTTCTATGACTATTGGGTTAGGATCGAGTTCGTTATGGAAACGTGTTACTGAATAGGGGGTTGTTATTTTTTTGAGAGTGTGGAATAATCAACTTCTAGCTACACTTTTTGGAAATGTCCTATGACCATGTTTGCCTAGGGCATGTTTGGGAATAGCTTTAGCGATTAGCGTTAGCGTTTTAAAAATGTTATCTATGGACAACGTTTAGCGTTAGCCTTTTCAAAGTAATCTGCACCGTTAAAATTTTATCCAAAACGCTAACGCTAATTTCTAACGCTATTCCGAAACAAGCCCCTAGTGTGTTTTGGTCAAATGGGATTTATATCTAAAAATTCCAATGTAATAAATTTTTCATTGGGTTCCATTGGAAGTGGATACAAAAAAAATCACCAAAATGACTAGTGTTTGAATAACTTTAATAAACAAAGTATGAAGTGTAAGCTCAAAGATTTTTGGCAGTGTGGAATGCATGTGATCTATGTATACTTTTTGGCAGTGTGTTATGTCCTATGTTTTGGCCAGTGTGCTACGTTGCACAATTCTACATAATGTTGGAGTGTATGCTGCTTACAAAGTCTTAAAACTTACAACACAATACCTTCCATTATCCATTTCTTTTCAGTACCACATAAATGAAATTCAACATATGTCTAATACTAACATCTTCTAACATTATACAAAATCAAGAAATACCAAAAAAAGCCAAGCCCATAGTTGGCAAGTGTGTTTTGGTGTAATTGAGTATTCATGAAATCGATCATGTATTTTTGGGCAGTGTGGAATTGATACATGAAAACAGTCTTGCACATTTTTGGCAGTGTTGATTCATACATAAAAATAGTGTGGAATTCATCCATAAAAAGAGCTATACATTTTTTGGACAATGTGGAATTCAAACATGAAAATAGTCATATACTTTTTGAAGATGTAGATTTTATATATGAAAACACTGCCACATAAGTCAATGGACATTGCACTTCAACATGAAATTAAGGAACACACACTTACACATTGCCGTAAGATATAACAACATATATCTATTCTACACTGTCACATTAAATACTGACATATAAAAAACCACACTGCCCACTACACAGTTAAAAGTGAACAACCACACTGCCCAAAACAATCATATTTTTTGGCAGTGCGTAATAATATTTGCTGTTTAATTAAAGGATAAAATCGGAATCATAGGTATGGAACATATAACACTGTTATTTAGAGTATTTTAATGCTCTAAAAGTGCTATTTTAGTTTTTCTCTCATACTACTAACGTTTTTTACCCTACCTATCACATCATATACCTTTTCACTAATAGTTTATCTATCAGATCTTATTTTTACCCAACACATCAAGGGCGAAATTGAAAAGTCAACCATAAATATACATTCCTTATTTTGTTTAAAAATCAAAATAGGAATAGTTTATTAAAACAGAGGAAGTATATGTTAGACAAGAAAATTTAGAATAAATAAAGTTTTAATTTATTATTAGTTTTATTTTTATAATATGGTGTAATTCACTTTTTCCCTAAATATGGTTTACTTACAACTTTGTTCGGGGAATTTTTTTGAAATAAAAAATAGTTATTGAATTTGGCAAATCTAAATTATCTTTTTATAATCAAATAAAATATATATAATGTTAAATCACTATTTTGTAATGCAAAATTAGCACTCTTAGTCTCAGATTATTTTGTAATTATTTTAGTTTGATGTATAAAATAAGATGTAAGATTATTATTTTTGTTTGGTTGAGACACCATTATATTATTGAAATCTAATTTTTCTTTCAACTAAGATTAATAAAAAAATATTGTTTCATCTGCTCGTTAAATAGATTAGTGACATACAACTAAAAAATGAAAAGTTATATGATTGATATTGATTTTAAAAAATAAAGAAAAAGTGTGAGTAAAACAATTACAAATATGATTTGAGATAAAATATAATGGCATAAAAAAGGGATTAAAATTTTTAAAAAGTAGAGTATACTATACATTTTTTTGAGTAAAATGAGAAATTTAAAAAACATACTCGGTATAATTAATGGCATAAAAAAGAGATTAAAATTTATATGTTTTTTTACATTTTTGTATATCATACAATATTACTACTCGCAATTTTTTTTGCAACGTATTGATTATTTTTAATAAAAAGTATCCTACATCAGAAAAGTGAGAAGAAGATAATGAACATATAAGCTCTTGAGTTGAATTAATTGTATTTAATCTTTTCATATTTGTTGAATGTTTAAGTTATATTATAAGTGCTGATTTGTTTGTGTGTTGATGTTAAATTGTTCGAATTTGGTTTATTGATTTATTATTGTCTCTGAAATTAGAAAACCTTCTTAGGCTAAAATATTTGACAAAAAAGCTTGAATCTTTGATTTGATTGTTCTTGTTGAATTAATTTAACTTTGAAGAGATTTTAGCTCTATGCTACTGTTAAATCTAAACTCGAAAGATGTTTTAAGAGCTATTATTCACCAAATTTTACTTAAATTGACCAAATTAGGATAAGAAAACTCCCTAAATAGGAGTAAAACATATATCATATCTTCAAAATAAGAGTTCAAACTTAAACTCCTCTAAATAGGAGTAATTAATTAAATTTTGTTTTGATTTACTCTTCCGCACTAACCACACCACATCCCGGCCCTATGCGGTCGAAAAAGTCGTTCGGCCCCTTCCCAATCCCATCCTTCTACGATCCCCTTCACTCTAATCTCAGTTGCTGTCGTTGTCAACTTAGGGGCTGTTTGGCAACTTCTAAATCGGTAAGTGCTGAACCAGTAAGAGGTCTGAACCATTAAGTGCTGAACCAGTAAGAGGTCTGAACCATTAAGAGCTAGTATATTGCTTAACTATTCAGAGGCAAATGTCTGATCAATTCAGATAAGAGATCTTAACCATTCAGACTCTGTATAATACTTAATCATTCATAGGCAAATCTCTTAACCATTCAGACATCTGAACCATTAAGAGGCTGAAACAAACAGTTTGAACCATTAAGTGCTGAACCATTCAGACATCTGAACCATTAAAAGGCTGAAACAAACAGCCCCTTAATCTCAATCCCCTCCGATCTCCGCCGCTACCATCTTCTCTATGCGGCAATATAATGATTCCACCGCACTCTCCATCATCTCCTTTTCTCTCATACACACAATCTCCTTCCACCCTCTCCACCATTTCTATTTTTCATCGCTCAGATACCTCCGTCCCCTTGGGTAAGTTTGAATTCAATTTGATATTTAATTTGACATAAGTAGTTGAATTCAATTTTAAATCTAAAAAATAAACTTTTTCGGGAATTATTTTGTAAAATTGGTACTAATTCTTTTAGCCTTGCGTGAGTTTGAAACTTTTAATCAATTTTATATTCAATTTCACATAGGTTGTGACATTTGGTTTTAAATCTAAATTTTCTTCTTAGAAAATTATTTTGTAAAACATATATTGAAACTAAATGATTATTATGTTGGCAAATAGAGTTTCTTGATGTTTAACTTTTTTGAGATTATGCATTAACATATGTGTTATATGTAAAATTATACATTGACATATCTGTCATTATACATTGCCAAGTGTGGCACTATATATTGTCATATTTGGCATTATCTCTTGGTTTAGCATTATGCATTTGCATGTATGACTTTATACAATAACATGATTGTCATTATGCGGTTACGTGTGGTGTTAAATGTGGTCTTGTTTGACAATGTATAAACATTTTACTGTAGCAATTTACTGAGTTTCTATTTATTGCTTAAGATTTTAACATATATCTACAAGCTAAGGTATTAATCAGGTCTCATAGAATTATTGATTAAGAATTTTGGCAGTAAGAGTGGTCTTGTTTGACACTCTATGGGCCTGAGGCAACACTTAAAGGTAATGTTTATCATCATCAAATCAAAATATTTGAGTTGTGAATTAGGATACACATATAAATATTCAGGAGCAAGGTAGAAATAGTCGTATCTGAGCTTTAGGTGTGATTTTGTTGTCATCCCTTGACGATATTTGAGTTGTGAATTATTAGTACTTAGCCGTTATTTTGATAAAAAAATAAATATAATGTCCTATTTTATTTTCTGACTCGAAAATATAAACTATTTGTAAAGCCAACCTTTTATTTCAAAAAATAGGTAATTAGGTTGATCTCGTAAAAAGATGACTAAGAGCATAAAGCTTTTTGAATTTAGACTTTGGTGTAAAAAGTTATGAGCAAAATAGATGTTATAATTCAATAAATAAATATAAAGATTTTATAATATAATAATAATAAATAATCAATTTCCTAATCTATTGTAATTTCTAGTCATAAGTCAATGCCAAGGCCCAGCCCTCCCTTAAGTGTGTAAATACACACGCATGCAAGAAAATAAAAAAAAACAAAGGAAGGGAGAAAAGAGAGTGAGAAGAAAGAATTGAGTACAAAAATGAACTAATTAGTCCTATTTAGAAGAGTTTAAGTTTTAGCTCCTATTTGAGAATATAACATACTCCGTAATTTTTACTCATAGTTTAGCCCTTCTCCCAATTAGGATCGCAACTTAATCCAGTTTAAACAGATATTCTTTTAAAGTCCAATGTGGAAAAAATACATTGTATTACTCCCTCCGTCCCCAATTTGATTATAAATTGAGCTTTACGAGGAGAAATATCTCACCTTTCGAAATCATTTTATTTACAAATCGGTATATTGATAAAAAATGATAATTATGTATTAAAAAACTACGTTAAAAGATCTACAAACAAAGAGGTGACAAAAATATTTTATTTTATCAAATACTTAATGAAATCACGTAAATAAACAAAAGTTATCGAAAGGAGAGAGAGAAAAAAAATTGTAATCAAATTAGGAACGGAGGGAGTATGAGATAACTTTAATATAAATATATTAATTTTGAAATATAGTTTTCAAATATCAAATTTTTATAAAATATATCTACGTATAAATAAAGATATTAATGGTCAAAGTCCAATTTTGAAACCGTAAAATGTCAAATGAGAAAAAATATTTTCGGACGGAGGTAGTATTCTTTTTTAGTACTCCCTCCGTCCCAAATTATTTGTCACATTTGCTTTTTCAACAGTCGCGAGAACTTTTGTTTAGTTTTACGTTTTCATTGATTATTTGATAAAATAAAATATTATTGACCTCTCTTATTTTGCTTCGATAATAGAAATGTGACAAATAATTTGGGACTGTATAAGTGTAGCTTGATTGATTTAAAAATTGAGGTACGTAATGGTCGGTGGGTCAATGGACCCCTAGGTCCTGTGTGGGTCCGACCCCTACGTAACCCAGGTTAATATTTATGCAACACGAGTGCAAACGTACGTGTCAGCACACTACAGGGTTACGAAACAGAGCATCGTGAGTCCACGAACGTTGTTCTGTTCTTTTTTCACTTCTTCTTCCCTGTATTGCAGACCTCTCTAGCCTAGTCTATATGCGCTTCCTTCCTTCCTTCTCTCTCTCCCTCCGAAAGAAGGGAAGAAAAAAAGAGAAAGAAACAAACTTTGTGCATACAATAAGCAAAGGCCGAACGCACAAAAGCTCGATTGCCTCCCTCCGGCTGTACTCGAAAAGAACGATGACACTGCCAAACTCCACCGAAAGCCTTATCACACGGCGCAATCTAGCATCCACCCGTCAATAAAGATCTCCGCATTCTTCGCGTCGAGGAACCCTTTCTTTATTTTAAAGCCAATCTCTTTCGTTCGCCGTAGGTGCATTTTTAGTTGCTCCAACGAGATAAAAATCTCTGCATTTTCTTTCACTCCCCACTATCATCAGGTACGTATTTTTTCCACCGTTTCTTCCTCTGTTTTCCCTTTTAGACTAACAAATTAAGGTATTGCGAAACAATATAATTTACATACCTTTGTGTTTGCTTTTGTGTTTGTGTGATCGTGACATCTGGAGAGGGGTAGTAGTATACTCTGTTTGTAATAATTCATTTCTTCAGTTTTAAGTGGAGGCAGCAGATCTGGAATTTGATATTTCATTTATACATTGTAGCCTTAGATCTAGAATTAAGTTTATGGCGTTTCTTTTATCCCTTTTTTGAGAATTTGAAGAAGATGATCTGCTTGTATTGTTTGAATGGATGGGGGGATTTTGTTGTACTGAAATGTTGACAATGATCAATTGATCGTGAATGAATTTGCTTTGACAGAGTCTCTATCTGCACTCACTACGATTGTGATAGCATTCCTTCTATATTGCGGTTGCAATGAGGGGGCGTGAGAGCGATATATACTCCGCTTACAAGCGTGCATTTAACAAGGAAAATCTTCATCCGCACGGGAGAGATGAAATAGGTATGACTACCTTAGCTACCTTCTTGAGTTATTGAATGTGTGTGATTTTAGAGCATGTATGAGGGACCTTTATTTAGGTCTGTTAGCATTAGGTAATGTTGATGATCTTTTGATGTTGCTGTACATGGTTAGACCACTCACAGAATGGAGGTGGTTATGAACAAGAGGTGGGGAATCCCTCCTGGAAACGTCCCTTGCCACACATACTGGTGGTGACTCTCTCGTCATTCTTATTTGGCTACCACCTCGGGTATGGTGTCAAATATGCAATTTAAGTGAATTACGTTTGCTCAAGACGAAATATCTTTTCATAACATTGATTTTTGGCTTTTTTTGTTTGTTTTTTATGTTTATAGGGTGGTTAATGAAACTCTAGAAAGTATGTCTTTGGATCTTGGCTTTGGTGGTAGTGCCATGGCTGAAGGTATGTATCCATTTTCTGAGATGAATCTTTATTATATTTGCCTCGGTGTCATGTTTCGCTTGATTCTGTTGTTTAGGTTCCTGTTCATCCAGTAGGTGTTTTTCAACTGTAGGTCTGGTGGTCAGTACATGTTTAGCAGGTGCATTTGTTGGCTCTGTATTTAGTGGCTGGATTGCAGATGGGGTCGGTCGCCGTAGAGCATTTCAGTTGTCTGCTTTGCCAATGATCATTGGTGCTTCTATAAGGTAAGGGCCCATCCAATATTGTATTCTTACTTACTCACGAAACTGGTAGTTTCTTTGTGCCAAAATATTATTCCCACTTTCCTTTAACGGTTGTCCCACAATTTCTTGTCTTTTTTGTTTTAAGAAAATAAAATCTCAGTATATGGTTCGTATTAATGATTTTGTTTCTAAAATAAATTTTACCCAAGAAATTTCACTTCACTGCCCAAGAGCAAATTGAGACAGAGAGAGTTATGGATTTAGTGCATTTACTCTTTGATAATGATCATATGATTTGTTGCTTAAATAACGTGAAAAGGTTATGGTGATCATGTGAATGCAAGGGAAAAATGAGAAATGCTTTCCTAAGGTTTGATGAACTTTTCTACTACTACCTCTATCCAAAAAGAAGTCATGTTTCAAAAAAGGTTATCACTTTTTTATTTTTCTAAGGAATAACTCTTGTAAATTATTAACTCTACATTAATTTTAAACTCGTTTGTTAGTCGAACTAAATTGTTTTGTTTGGAAAACTATTTCTTCACAAATTACATTACGTTCTACAATATTTTTTTTGCTCGAACAAGACTTTTGTTTTCAGACTAAAGAATTTGAAACAAAACTGTTTTTTATGACATTGGGTATATATCTCTTAATTTAACTAAAGCCTATTGAATCACACAAGTGCAGTGCCTCAACAAGTACTCTTGGAAGTATGCTTATTGGAAGACTTTTTGTTGGTACAGGGATGGGCCTTGGTCCTGCTGTTGCTGCTCTCTATGTGGCAGAGGTAAAAATTACACACTCTATATTATTACTTGCTCCCAACAAGAGTTATCCTCAATTTACTATGACATTACCATTCGTAAAATATATATACTGCAACTATATGTTTGAGCAGGTCTCACCTGCCTTTGTACGAGGAACATATGGGAGCTTCCCTCAGATTGCAACATGTAGCGGTCTAATGTGTTCTCTCTTTATTGGCATTCCATCCAAAGATGTTGTTGGTTGGTATGTCACTTTCAATTTGGATTGTGATATTTGTCATTGCATTTAGGGCCTATTTCTGAATGCCACAAAGCAGTTAGGTGGACAAATATCACTATAATATCTTTTCTGATGATACTCAGGTGGCGAGTTTGTTTTTGGGTGTCTACTGCACCTGCCGTGCTACTTGCTATACTGATGGAATTCTGTGTAGAAAGCCCCCATTGGCTTGTTAAGGTTATATTTTCTTATTTCTGCTTCACTTCGGGCTTTGATGTTTTCTTATCCTGAAAACTTGTATGTGGTTTGTAAATAAAAAAAAAAGCATCACTTCATGTTCAACCAAAGCACCAAATTCTAAGCAACCTACAAGGTTTCGTATGAGCCTTGTGATCTCAAACTATAAAAATGCTCTATTACTAGTCGTTTTCACACGGAATGCATGTCGACTTGGAACAGAGAGGAAGAATTACAGCAGCTGAAGAAGAGCTTGAGAAACTGGTAGGAGTGTCACACGTTAGCTTTGCCATGGCAGAATTTTCTAAGTCTGACAAAGTAGATGAGGTTGATAATGTTAAGATGTCAGATTTAATTTATGGCCATTACTTTAGAGGTACTGATTGCTGGTTGAAAAATCAAATTTAATGTATGATTCTCTTCATAAAGTTGACCACTCAATGCTTTGTGCAGTGGTTTTTGTCGGGTCTTCCTTATTTGCTTTGCAACAACTATCTGGTATAAATGCCGTCTTCTATTTCTCTTCAACGGTGTTTAAAAGTGCTGGAGTGCCTTCAGATATTGCAAACATCTGTGTAGGGATTGTAAATCTTACAGGTATCCATTGGAGATCCATTTCCATCCTATTTCCCTTACAAGTCTTTCTTTTTACATTTGCTTTTCCCTTTTGAAGTGTAATATATGTTTCGGATGTGGATGGTTTTAAAATTTTGTAAAACACTCAGTACCTCGATCATCACACGAATTCATAATATGTGACATTACATAGTAACAGTATCACACAAAAAAGTCACATGATAGTGTACATTATGGGATAACCGACGGGCCATGGTGTCTTTATAACAATTTTCTATTAACTTATCTAGTGCCTCTCTGCAGGGTCCATTATTGCCATGACTCTAATGGATAAACTTGGAAGGAAGGTGCTTCTTCTCTGGAGTTTCTGGGGCATGGTAAGTAAAACATTCTATTGATCTAACAATAATCATTACTGCACTGAAAGAGAGTTTTGATGTCATTTTAAATGCTTGTAAATTGCTTTTGAGATTTTGTTTTTCTTTATTCAGACAATGGCAATGTTTACTCAAGTACTGGCATCATTCTCGTTCATACCAGACTCCGCAAAACTATATCTATCTGTTGGTGGCATCCTAATGTGAGTAAAGTCATTTTTTAGTTAATTCGTGAGTTCTTGCAAATCCATGATTTTGCACAACAATACGGCTGATTTCGTATTATTGTCAAAATACAGTAACATTTGCGCATTGTAAAACACTACAAATTATTCAGGTTTTTTCCCCGGTATTTTTCCGACTTTTGAAGAAAAAAAACAATAAATTTTTTTGTTTTCAATTCTTTATGGTGATTTTGTAATATGATATATAGTACAAGCATATATGAATGAACTTATGACACATTTGCGATAAATTAAAACATAATTTCATCATTCAGATTTATTTTAATCAAGTCCAGAAGGAGAAATACTTCTTTTATGTCCTTTGATGGTGTTTGGACTTGTTTTTTAATGTTGTCATATTTTTCGATATCTTGTGCATTATCGAATGCCATTATGTAATGTTTGAAGTATTGTTTGAAGACTGATACTTCATTGGTTTGTGTTTTAATGTGGTAAGAATCTTAGATTTTACACAAATTTATCTTAGCGGAGCAATAACAGTTCAATGTGTGTACAAGTTAATTTCTACTGCTAATTTATCATATTACTGTATTCTTTCTAAAAATTACTAGTAATTTTAAGGTTAAAAAAGTATAAATTAATTGATCAAGTTTTCAAATCATGTAGATTCTTATTTCCTACAAAGGAAAAAAAATTCACCAGAAGTTATATAATGAAATGTTAAAATATTGATTTTCAAGTCATGTACTAAGCGGAATTTTATACATACGTGACACACAGTACTATTCAAATGTATCAGCATTTTAAAAGTCAGTGTAAATTTGGCGGAATATAAGCAGTTTCAAATTGTACATTGAAAGATTTTTTGTAAGTGTAATTCTTGTCCTCAAAGTAGATGGACTTGCTTCCTTATTGAGGTTCGCTCCGTATGTACAAATGGCTCGGCCTGACTTCACAGTCACCTAATTGAAGCTAAATTGTTTTCATTCACAAATTTTGAGTTTATTTTGTAGGTTTGTGTTGGCGTTCGCTTTCGGCGCCGGACCAGTTCCCAGTCTGCTCCTTTCAGAGATATTCCCAAGCCGGATTAGGGCTAAGGCAATGGCAGTCTGCATGTCTGTGCATTGGGTAATTTCTTCCCTTTCATCTCCTAGCCTATCATAATGACACAGTTTCACTCTTTCATTGATTTAAAAACAATATATGAAGTTTACTAATGGTGTGCTTTGGTTTCATGACAGGTCATAAACTTTTTTGTTGGACTTTTGTTTCTCCTTCTGCTAGAAAAGCTCGGACCACAAGTTCTGTACACAACGTTTGGCGGCTTTTGCTTGATAGCGGTGGCCTTTGTGAGGAGGAATGTGGTTGAAACAAAGGGGAAAACTCTTCAAGAAATTGAGTTTGCCCTCCTTCTCCCTCACTAGTTGTGGTTAGTTATTGGTACACAACATCTTTCCACTCTCATTTGCTGCATCCTTTTTTTTCCCACTCTTATAATATGCAATGGTGGAAGCTCTGTATTTATAGAGGTAGTCCCAGTATTTGAGGTTTTGTACAAGTAGGCAACTAGCATATATAGAGCACCACAATTCATGTCTCCGTGAATAGTAGTTTGGATGAAGGCTGCCCATTCTTGGGCTTGTTTCCTCATAGATGTCAAAAACTCTTCATTGTGGCCGAAGAATGATTGTTAGTCTATTTTTTGCTAAAAATTTTGCGAAGGCGTTTTTGGGACTAAATTCTTCTGCTTTGTGTTAACTTAGCAATTTTGTTTAATATAAAGTTAGTAAGAAACCTATGGGCGTTGTATGTGATGGTATAGTATAGTATATTAATTGATGATGGTTTAAAAACCAGAGAAATGTTTAGATATTTTGTTAAGAAACGAGGAGTTTAGGAATTATGACTATGTTGACGACAGTGAAAGTAGTGTTGAAGATGAACAACGAACTCACAAATTTCACGACACCCTCTTTATATTCATCTTCAATTAATGATGGATGGTTGTCGCCTCGTAGTTAAGGTAAAAGAGTGTGACATTGAAACTCATGTTTTAGAGTATTTCTTTGGTGCATCTTCGATGCATATCATTTTTGTAAATCTTCTCATATAATTTTTTTTTAATTTTTTTATGAAAAAAATAGATGCTTATTTAAGTAGTAAGAAAAAGTTTATTTTACTCATATGTAGATCCATAGTGAACCTTAAATCTACCATAGAATTTGCTCTTGTTTTAATGTACAACCACGTTCTTAGTGGATAAAAAAACATATGGGAAAAACTAAGCCTAGGAGAATCTTCCCTAAGGGAAATGGCATAACTCTTAGTGATTATAATGTTATCAACTATTTTATGTAATTGGATTTATTTAAATCAAACAAGAACTTGAGTATATGTTGTCAAATAAATTAAGAGGTACAGAGTGCACACCCGTTAATTTTGAAGAACGGAGGGGGAGTATGTGTTAATTTTTCTAGGATAAAAATATGGAAATAACGAAAAAGAAAGGTAATGCCTTCATGTCAATGGAAGAAAGATCTTCTTCCATGGAGTGGCTCCAATCGAAACAAAAAAGAATGGGAGAGGATGAAGAGAAATTATGGTTCAAGAAGAAGGTTCTAATACCATGATACAATAATGAACGAAACTCAAATATATTAGGTCTAGACTAGACAGTACAATACGTGGAAAGAGAGTGAATCTAGTAATTACTACATACAAAGTACATGATAACACCTGAGGAAGGTAAGGTATTATGCATCCCTTGTGGGTAAATATGACACCTTTTGGGGTGAATTATTTGGCTGTTAATAACAAAAATTGAAGGTAAGGTATAAACCGTATAATTCAAATAGGTACCATGCAATTTTTCATTGAATTTTTTACGAAAAATATTACTCAATCCGTTCCACAAAACCTTTCTCCTTTCTTTTTTAATCCATCTTAAAAAATCGTTCTCATTTTTATTAAAAAGATACTTTTACCCTTATTAATTTTTAATCTACCTATCACATAACATTTTTTCACTATTAAATTGTTCATCTCATCATATTTTTACCCATCACATCCAAGAGTATCTTTAGAAAGTGAATATCAAAATACACTCTCCTTAAATCCTTTAAAAATCAAAACTAGAAAGGCTTTGTGGGACAGAGTGAGTATAATATATGCTCCTAAACTTCTTTTTGAGATTACAAGACCATGAAAGAGGAGTATAGGTTGATGAGATTAAATCAAATCCAATAAAAAAACTTGACTCAATATAGCTACTTCAACTATCTACAAAAGAAATTACATAGGGACACATTATGTGGGATTTTGATCAATCTCTCAACAAAATACATATATACATACAATCTCAATCATTTTGCCAACCTCTCAATGAACTCCATTATATTTCTATAGTTAGTCACAATCACTAATTTTAAAGAGCGTCGTCATGCATTGAAGAGAACGATGAATATTAATTAGGTCAATATATACCGTCTATGCTCTCTCAAGGTAAGAACTTTTCTTGGTATTCACTATCTCAGGTGGTTTAGCCGTCATTCCAAATTTCATGTTGTTTTCTTTCTTGGAATCAGGGTCTGTTGCTTGGTCTAACGTTGTCCAGCCCATGAAATCCAATAATGTCATTGATGTAGTCGTTTCAGTAGTCGCAGCAGCATTGGGCTTCTCCCCTTCTTCTTTAGGGGTTGGGGTTTTGACCATAGATGATGACGGCGATGATGATTCTTTTAGAGCGGTGTTGGCGCTCTCGGTCGGATTTTGGGCCGCATAATCTGCATGGAGAACGTCTTCTATCCGTGATAAGACTGTGAACGCCAAGCTTTCAATTATGCGTGAATAGCTCTCTAGAACCGCATGTCCCACATTCTAGAAATGTAAACATCACTAGACAAATTATTTGAGGCGTACCAGAAAGATATATATAAGAACAATGTATAATATTTTAGGCCTCGTTTGGTACACGGAATTCAAACTATGGAATTGGAATTAAGAACTTGAATTCTAATTCTGGTATTTGGTAACACAAAAATTATGTAGATTTGAAATTGATAGTGCAAAAAAGGAATTGGAATTAATGAATTCAATTCTATGGAATTGAATCCCATGGAATTTCAATTCCAATTCCATCAATTCCGTATACCAAACGGACTCTTAGTTTGAAAAAAATGATTCTAATATTATACTCTTTGTGTCTCTAAATAAATATCACCTTTACTTTTTCAAAATCAAAATATACCAAGTACTCCCTCCGTTCTCAGAAACACTTTCTCTTTCATTTTTTTCGCTTCCAACAAAACACTTCTACTTTCTATTAAAAAACCACTTTTACTCTTACTTTTTCATACCCTACCTATCACATCATACTTTTTCTCTAATAATCTATATATCACATCTTACTTTTACCTATCACATTAAGGGCAAAATTGGAAGTCAACTACAATTTAACACTTATTTTTCCACTTTTTCAAAGTAAGAACTCTTTTTGAGAACGGAGGGAGTATTATATTTGACCGACCTTCAATATATACATCACATATTACACGTATTAAATTATTTTATAACACAAAACTTAGTGATCTTAATTGACCAAATTTGTTTTAATTTTTTAACTCTTATTTTAGCATAGTTTTTAGTACTATATATTTCCTCAGTCCCACAAATTCCTTTTCCTTTCTTTTTTTCTTGTTCCACAAAGTCTTTCCTCTTTTCAATAAAAAATTACTTTTTTACACATACTAATTCTTATCCTACCTATCACATCATACATTTTTATTAATAATGTACTCATCACATACTATTTTTACCCATCACATGAAGGATATTTTTGGAAAGTCAACACAAAAATATCCCTCCCTTAAATTTTCTAAAAAAACAAAATGGGAACATCTTTAAGAGACAGTAAGAAATATAAGAGAAGATATTCATGTTCAAAAGTGTGCGTTAGAGTCTAAGAAAAATCAAGGCACAGAATTTAGTTTGAGAAGGAGGATGCATTACATACTCTGTTATATTGGATTTTGCTAATGTCAAGGGAAGACTGGGGAATCCCAGGGAAGCGATGCTTGAGAATGAGCAATATAGTCTCTGCCCTCTCTTCAAACAACTCTCTTTTCTCTATACTGACAGCTGAGCTCCACGTCGATTTCTCGTTTTTGGCATTCATCTTTCTTTTCCAAATCACAACAGAAGCCTCTATTCTATTCTTCAGGTCCAGGATTTTATGTTCTGATGATAAGTCCATTGTTGAGAGAAAATAATCGGGGTCGAAGTATTCATCCGTAATGCATCTATATATCGAGTCCCCCAAGCTCGCTCTCCCATTCTATAAATAAATAATATACATAAATTAATAAAAATAACACGAAGACCAATGTGTATACTCTTTTAGGTCTTAAAAACTCTTTCTATTTTGATTTTTATGGTCAAAGAGTATCACGGTTTAAGTAAAAAAAATCAAAACAAGAAAAGGTTTTAGGACTGGGAAAAGTAAAATTGATTGCATGCATGCATGCATGTTGATCGAGCTAGATATAGTATATGTGTGTATACCTTGGGAAGAGACTCAATATAAGTATCAGGGATCTCCATTTCTCCAAGGACTTGAGCGTTTATAGCCATAGCTGCTTTGTGGACCTGGTTTACTGCGTCCTTCTGAGATTGTATCCATTTCTTGGAAGCTTCTGATAAGCCATTAGGAGGTACCTTTGGAGTGGGGATCCACCATTTGTCATCCTTTCTGTTTTTTCCTTTCTGGTCTGGATCATCCTTTGATACATAGTAGAATTCATTTTGATCCATAAAGCTATCTAAGCAATCCTGATCATAATTAATGTATAATCATAATTATCAACAATACTCAATCTGTGTGTGTGTATAGAATCTCAGTAGCAAATAATTAAATCCACACGTTAAAAGCTAGTTCGTAGTAGTAAGTTATGCATTTGGTGATGTTAATTATTAATTATACCACAAGCATCCCATCTAGTTTTCGAAGTGCTGGAATGTTCATGTGAAGGTCGTTTCTTTGCCTAGTTACCATTACCTGCATGTGTCACAAAACAAACACATTTTGATCATCGATCAATGTTATATAGTACATTGTTAATAATGTAAATAATTAAGTAAATTTGCACTGAATATGACTAAAACATAAGTCATTTCCCGACTTAAACTTTTTTATTCTCTAAATAGGACTTAATAATGAGTAGTAAGAAGAATAATGTCCAGGTGATACTGGACATTTAGTTGAATAATGACTAATAGATAATGACCAATAGTCCTACATTGAGATATAAAAACATATGGTACTATATTGAGAAAGTCACCATGTTTTAATCCGTAAATTACCCATAATTAATAACTTAATTAATTTAATCATACATTTAAACATGTGTATGTACACATTACCTCCAAGGTCGATCCATCTTTAGACTTTTGCTTCGAAGGAATGAGCTCAACAATGTAATCGGTGACAGATAAAAGCCAATCGATCTCTTTTCTCCACCTTGCTTTTCGTTCGGGAGGCATGGGCTCTAATCTTTTTATTTCACCAAAGACAGAAGCTGCATGAATGTGGCTTTTTAATTAATAATAATAATTAGAGGGAGAACTTTCATCTCGTAATTAATTAAGTACAGCCATGCAACAAATGTATCATACTCAAACATATATTTAATTATAAATATATGTACCTGCTGTATTTGTGATTGCATTTGATAACGCTAATGCTGACGATACGCCCTTTCCTCCCCCGACATATCTTCTCCGAGTAGTAATTTCGCAAATCTCTCCTTCATCAGATCCATGTCTAGATAGATTTAGCTCATAAATTAATTAACAACAAAACACGTCAACCCAACAAAGTATATGGGAAAATTAATGTTTCATATATATATATATATATATATATATATATATATATATATAGATACATATAAATAGATAATAAATAAATGGGATATTTAATTGCATGCCTGATGGTTGTTTGTCTGTGGATGTACTTCCTCCTCCATTTTCATTTATTCCCTTTGTGATGGCCTTCATGGAAGTTGTCTCCCTTTCTTCCTCGACAGCTCGAACCATCGTCGTCTCTTTGTGTCTGATTCAAACTTAGGATTAAAAACCATATAGATAGAAAAGAATCAACTTCATTTTTTTCTTTAGTTTTTATAAAGAATGAGAAAAATGGAGGCAATGCTTTGATTTTGATGGCCACGAGTTGGCAATGAATCCTTTGTCCTTGGCTTTTAGTTTATTATGGGTGAATGGTTGGGAGAATGTCATGTTGCACACTTTTAAGAATGATTCAAAATTATGACAACTCAGCACTATGTAGTTTCAAATAACAATAATATAATGATGCTAAACAAATGTATCCTTTCTCCCAAAAAACAATCGACTTTTTGTGGAGATTGAAGTTAAGAAAAATAAAATTTTTAAAATTATTTACTGCAAATATAATTGTGAAATTAGTTTAGAAGGGAAAAAAATCTTGTCTTTATATTAATATTTGAAAATCGTATCTGCATGAGGAGATTGACATATGTCACTCTTACATGACATATTTTAAATCACTTAGCACAAAGACAAATTACGTGACATGCATGCTATACACATTTATTCATCTTTTCAACAAAAAGTTTTCAATAACTTTTAGAATTACATATTTGTATATTTTTTAAAGTCATATTATACACCTTCATCTTATCGTTTTCAACAAATAGTTTTCGGTAACTGATGGATATCGAGCTGAAGGAATGAGCCGTCAAGACCCAAACATGATAATGGTGTCGATCGGGACCTTGATTGGGCCAGTAAGATGGGCGTGTCCCAAGAAATGTACGGTAACAAGGGCTCAGCCAGGACCAGATAGAGGATTGTTTAAGGGAAGCATGAAGCGTAATACGTGAGATCGTTTGGATTTTGAGGGGATCGTTAATGGGTTTCTTGGCCATATTTAACGCACGATCCACGAAATTTTACAACATAGCGATGCACGATCGCCTTACTTTATACACATTAATTCAAGACTATAAATACGGAAATAATTCCTCATTGTAGATCAAGCTAAATCAAGCTAATCTAAGAATACAAGAGTTATATTTCATGTTGTTCTTATTTAGATACGAGTTCCTCGTGCTTCTATAGTCGTTGGGCTAAATCCCATCAGTAAAATTTATTGAAAAAAATGTGGGGAAGAAAACAATTCATAGAAAAAGGATGATTGATATGTGATCGTATCGGGATAAGTAAGGGAATTCGAGCACCTTCAAACTCCTAGGGAAAAATAGACGAGAAGAGGGAGAGAACCGCAAATCTTTATTCGGCGGAAGAGAAGAATGAGAGAGAAGAGAAAGGTTTTAGGGTTAAGAGGAAATGTTTCTTTATTGCTTGAATAATAAACTCATGAATATTGGCTACATATATAAATGAAATATTTGCACTAAATAGTACTAAAACTTAAGTCATTTTTCTAAATAGCACTTAAATTGTTTTATTCCCTAAATAACACTTAATAATGTCCATAATGTCCTTTGATGGCGAATATTTACTTGAATAATGACTAATGCATAATGACTAAAAGTGCTACATTAGGAAGAAAAACACATGTGGTGCTATTTAAGGAAAATCATTATGTTTTAGTGCTATTTAAGTAAATTTCTCTATATAAATTGTAGAGTTAAAGAATCCTAGCCATAGACGGTAACTAAATAAATCAAAATACTAATACCTAGTATAGTAATATTCCATAACCATACATAATAATTACCTAATGATAATAATATCAGTAATAGTAATAATACTAAATATACTAAATGTAGTCATGTAACACTCTCCCTGCCTCGAAAATTAACTTGCCCTCAAGTTGGAAATTCAATAAAAGAACAGGAAAAGATGTGACGTTCATCATCCATCATCCGGGGTCAAACAACGTGATCATGGAATCATAAAAAAGAACCTATCACACCCAAAGCATTCTCAAAAACAAGCATAGAGCTCCGGGCAACCAACAGTAAGAAAGTTATGTCATCCATGCAACATGCCCAGAATTATAAAGCACAACAACTTTTCTGTCTGACATCCCAAAATTTCTAATGCATCCATTAACTGACATCATCTCTTGAAAGTTTTTCTTGGACAGTGTGGTCTCGGTGGTCATCCACATCAACACTGTCGGTGAGAAAAATATCGGTAAAACTAGCATGTACAACATCGGGGACCCTACTTATAGGTTCCACAACAAATTCCCCCTTACATTTCTTGTCTGTTGAATTTGTATTCTGCACAATTATCGTATGGGCCGAATTTAGTGGGGCGCTGATAAGCTTCCTTCAAATGTTCTTCATATTTGTTGTAAACAGGTTTAACTCTAAAGGAAACAAACTTGGTATTATTGGGGGACTACGAACTAAATCTTGAATTGCACAAGAGGCCTTTAGGTGGAACACATAAAGGTCAGAATCATAATCTGGTTGACCTTCAATACAACGGAATGACTAAAGCTTCAATATAATTTCTTCCATGTGACCATCAACTCCACACACTCTTTTATAAAATTCAATTTGTCCATGTAGAACTTTCTTGAGTAAACCAAACTTTTTCCAACATAGAGCCCATTGCCAAAATAAACACCACCACATAAAAGTATCACTAAAAAATACCTCAAGGCTTGCCGGTCGGTATCAATCCAAAATTGGAAAACAAAATGGATGGCAACACTTGTAGGGCCTGTTTGGGAATAGCTTTAGAGATTAGCGTTAGCGTTTTGGATAAAATTTTAACGGTGCAGATCGCTTTGAAAACGCTAACGCTAAACGCTTCCCGTAGATAGCTTTTTCAAAACGCTAACGCTAATCGCTAACGCTCTTCCCAAACAGGCACGTAATCTTGTAGGATGAATTTAGTGGGCAAATTTTGTCAACACTGCAAAGTAGCACCTCTACTGCTATGTATTTCGGTTTTTTCAGGTGTTGAATTCGAAATCACCAAAACCAAAAAAGATAATCTGGAGATTGCTAGGTGATGCTTGTCTGGCTGTGCTGAAATATTCCTTCACAGTTTTTGTTGGCAGCGATCCACAACTACAATTCTTTTTTTGGAGGTCGAGAATGAAAGCACCAATTGATATGTGATCGTATCGCGATAAGGACGGATTTTGAGCACCTCCAAACTCTGAGGAAAAAATAGATGAGAAGAGGGAGAGAAGCGCAAACTTCGAAGAACGAGAGAGAAGAGAAAGGGTTTAGGTTTAAGAAGAATTGTTTCTTTATTGCTTGAATAATAAACTCATGAATATTGGCTACATATATAAATTGTAGAGCTAAAGAATCCTATCCATAGAAGGTAACTAATTAAGTCAAAATACTAATACCTAGTATAATAATATTTCAAAACCATAAATAATTATTACCTAGTGATAATCATAATAATAGTAACTAGTGTCAACCTCGTGCTTCGCACGGGCTCGTATACATTCTAAACTTTTGACATTTTATAAATATAATTTTATTTATTTAAAATGAATATTTTTTCACTCTAAGATATACGGAGTTTTTTTTAAACAAAAAGTATACTTTAAATATTGGTGTACATGCACTAAAAATTCTATAACTATTTTATTAAAAAAATATTACATTTAATAAAACATAAAAATGTCAAAAACAATTTAATATCTTTGAAGGTGAAATGTTTCTTTATTTTTCTGAAAGTGAAATATTTTTAAATTAATAATAAAGTCTTATACATACTATTTTTTATAATTTTGCAATCAATATGCATATTTAAAATATGGAGTATATTTTACAATAGTGAAATATATGTTTATAAAATTGTTAGAAAATGTTAAAGTTTTATGCAAAATATAATCAAAGTAATGTTTTTTATTGCTAAAAAATAATATTTATTTAATATAATACAATAAAATACATTAAAAGATCTTTTAAAAAAGAAGCTTAATGAACCAATGAATTGCCTCCACCTCATTACATAGTAGTGCTGCACATGTGGATGCACATGTGGCATGCCACATGTCAACACTACAACCAATGCACTCAACTTTATATATATACTAGTATTTTAACCCGTGCTATGCACGGGTGGAACGAAATTATTTTTTATTGTACAATATCAAATATTTAAACAACTTGATTCTTTTATGTTACCATTTAAATTTCATATATATATATATATATATATATATATATATATATATATATATATATATATATATATATATATATATATATATATATATATATATAGGTTTACTAAATTATTACAAATATATAATTCTTCTCACCCCTTAATTCAAAAAATATACGACAAAAATATTGGTAATTTTATTTGTCTTCTCCCCCGCATTTATTTAACAAACTTATATTTCCGATCCTGTAATTTTAATATTAAAAATATAATGATTATTCTCCCTCGTATTATTTCAAAAATTATGTGAACTCTAAAAAACATTAGCGATTCTATGATTTTAATGAAAATTTTACAAAAACTATTTCACAATTTTTACTCCTTTTTTGCCTTTTTTTAAATATAAAATCATTTAAGTGTGTGAAAGTATTTTGGTCAATACATAATGTTTTATAAAATACAAAGAGTTACAATTTAAAAATTATATTTCTCTTTGATGTTGTAGCTGGGTCTAAATCTTATTCACTTCTGCACATTAGATCTTCTCCGTACTTCTTCTTAAATTATTGATTATCCTTGCATCTAAATTTTAATTATCATAGATCTTCACACATTTCTCGGCCTCCAGATCTTAATTTTCCTTATAGAAATATTTTTTTTTTGAAAGTCCATGTTATATCGCTTCATCTCTAAGAATATCATTTTGTTAAATTTCTTTGTATGATTGCAAATATGAAGAAAAGAAAATCGAGTTATACTTCGTGCGTCTTTTTTATTTTCATGTATGAATATAGTGAATTATCACCCAATATAAATTTATAAATGTTAAGTTACATCTTGAAAATGGTAAGTTACAATGTAAACTTTCTTTGATTAAAATAATAGGTCAAATTAGCAAGATAAAGTACAAAAGTCAAATTAAATATTCCTGCTAAGTAATTTGGTTTAAACACGTGATCATTTAAAAAATAATCGAGTCATATCTTAATATATAAAATTCTAATATAGGGATTAAGAAATATTTTTTATTTTTCATTAATATTTAAATAAATAGAATAAAACTAACCTCCCTTAATCATAACATAAAGAAATATGAAAATTTTTTAAAGATGAAGAGATTAGTTTATACATTCATTGAAAGTATTATTATAAATGAAATGAAAAAAATAAAAATTTAAGTCAATATTCTATTGAAAAATAAATATCTCTCTTTCTTAATTAAATGTACTCAATGATATATAAACTAATATCTTCATGTTTAAAAAATTTTCATATTTCTTGAATAAAAATTTTCATATTTCTTTAAAAAATACATGAATATTTTAATAAATATAATCAAACTGACTGCTTCGATTTAAATATATCACAAAAAATATGAAATTTATTTAGAATGGAAGAAATATCTTATTAATTACTTAGGGCCAATTTGGTGAATTTTGGAGATATTATAAGATGTGGATTATGAAAACTCAGAGAAATGATATGGATTTTGTAATCTGAAATGATTTTATTTGGAAACATTTAAATTCAAGATTTAGTTAATGATAAGCAAGGATGACTGGCAACGGGAGTGGTTGGCAGTGACAATGGTAGCAAGTGGCAAAGAATGATCAATAGTTGAGAGAGATATCAAATCCCTCATATTGATATCTTCCTAATTCGGGAGATATTGATACAATCCATTTTAAAGATTTATGATATCTAGAGATATTAAATTTGATAACTCTTTTGGCTTCACCAAACACCAGAAATAGATTAGGATATCTTGAGATATCAAAACTCATATTTTTTTTGCTCACCAAACACACCTTTAGAAGTTTTGTAATAATTGAATAGAAAAATATGCATAATTAGGAAATAATTTATTATAAAAACGAATATCTATATTCTCTTCCATAATTAATTGTACCGAATGACTTCATACCATAATATTAACTTCTTACTTTTTATAATAGATTTTACGTGTCGGAAATGTCACGTAAACAACATCACATCTCAACTTCTTAGAGATTAAAATATCAATTTTATAAATAAAGGATCAATTATAAACATATTTGATCCTTTCCTATAAGAATACTTTTAAACGAAAATATATCATTATCAAAATTTTGATTTTTGTGTATGCACATAGTTAAAAATTTGATTCATAAAAAATGCTAGTCTAGAAATGGTAAGTGATAATACCTATTTTATATTTTCACTAAATTTTTGCTACATCATAATAAGTTCTATCATAAAATTTTATTTTATATAGTTGTTTTCCTTTAATAATTTTATTTCAGACAATACTATATTTATCTTTCACAAATTTGATTTTATAACATAACTAATTTTATCACAACATAACAAATAAATAAATGAATTGTTTTTTAAAAATAAAAAATATAAATACGCAACTAATATCACGAAGTAATGAATTCTTTATTTGTCCTAAATCTTTTTACGTAAAAATTTTCCAAAATTTTAAATCATTATTAAATTTCTATTTTAAAATAAAAAGAAAGGTCAATTCATTATTAATAAAATTTGCCACATAATCAACCAATAAAGACTTGCCATCTCACCTTAATATAGCCCACATAAGCTTGACACCTGGCGACTTTCTAGCAAACAGAGTCTCAAATATTATATTAAATGATATATATATATATATATATATATATATATATATATATATATATATATATATATATATATATATATATATATATATATATATATATATATATATAGGGATTGACTCCGGTGAGATGACACCTTGTAGTAAGATGACATGTTTTAGTGTGATAACGCTGGAGCTCACCACTGATCACTGCAAAGCTCACCACTGATCACTGCAAAATTCACCACTGTCCACTGCAAAGCTCACCATGATTTTCTAACACTTAACTTTTTTTTCAAAATTTGATGGTAGTATTTGTGCATAATTTTAAAGTGTGGTGAGCTTTATGCACATATTCGGTGAGCTTTGCAATGAGAGAGCACTACAGAGGCAGAGAGCAGAAAGAAGAATAGGGGAGGGGCAGAGCACTAGAAATAGTCTTTATTTAAGATTGTTATGTCTTCAATCAGGGGAAGGAGACCACTATACAGAAGTACTATCTATGTTATTGGACACTATGTGCTCGACAAAATGCTCGTGAGACATGTTTATTTAGATGTCTTCATCTCCGGAAACTGCTAGATACGTACCTTTTCCTTTATTTTGCACCCACTCGTGCTAGATCTTGGCTCCGCCACTGACTGTAAGGTGTCATCTCACTGGAGTCAATCCCATACTAAATATACTAAATGTTGTTATTTTTGTTGCTTAAGTGAGTGATACCTTAAAAAGATAATGTTTGGATATTGAGGTAATGCAGAAATATCCCTCAGCTTTGCCATTTATAAGAATGGAGACTTTATTAGTAGATTCTAGGTTAACAACTCTTGAGTTGAAACCCAAGTGATGCAGCACAGTACAGCTTTTAGATAAAGCCAGCTGATTTTGTCAAAGGCTTTGGCCATATATCTAGTTTCACAATAACATTTCCACCTCTGGTATTCCTCTTAAGTTCATGAACCAAAAGTACTTCATCTCATCACACAAGAAAAGAAAGCGTTGCAAGAGTATATATGATCATATCGGTAAGCCTTCAATTTGTTCTTTTTAATAAAGCCTTCAATTCCACTTTGCTGTTTCTAGCCTTGTAAAAAAATACAGCATACATAAGTGCTCCAATTGTCTATCCCGTAGGGTCTAGCCCCCCCCCCCCCCCCCCCCCAACAAAAACAAGAATGGCCCTCTGCAAAAATCACTTGTTGGGCGATATTTGTTATTCGCAGAGTACTTGTGTTTTAAAATTAATACTAAATTTGATTTTTAATAATCACTTTTATAACCATTTGAATGATAAAATATAAATTTATATTAAATTTAAAAATATCAAGTAAATATAATAATAAACATCTAATTATATTTGGTCCTAAAAATTTGGAAGCCCTGTGTGAATGGCCACTTTGCACACCTTCTGGGCCGCCCATGCTATAGAGATAATAAGTTTTGAGCGTTGCAACTTTGTTGCAAGTAACACAAATCAAAATATCTGTGTTTATGTGGTATATAAATGAGATACATCATTTATTCAATAATAAAAACCTCTAAATATTATTATTATCATTATTATTATTATTCATATATGGTACTAACGCATATAGAATCTTAAAATCCTCAACTTGACCACAACATAGAAAGCAACCAAAGTCTAAAACAAATACTCGATCCCTAGTAATTAAAGACCTTACCCCGTATTAAACTTAGCAATTAATGGAGAATTACGGAGTATATTATAGCCCATGGTCCTAATCACTTTTTCTTTTTGTTCTTTTTAGAGGTGTCATTCCTCCAATATACATACACACACAAACATATATATATATATATATATATATATATATATATATATATATATATATATGTGTGTGTGTGTGTGTGTGTGTGTGTGTGTGTGTGTGTGTGTGTATGGGATTGACTCCAGTGAGATGACACTTTATGGTGAGATGACATGCTTCGGTCAGATGACGCAAAGCTCACCACACTACACTACAAAGCTCACCAATGGACAATGCAAAGCTCACCTGGAAATAAAGCAAATATTAATAGTCAAAATATTGCATTGGAAACCGTGAAATTCAAATAAAAAGTTAATTTTAGGAAAAAGAGAATAATATTTATTAATCTTCAGTTTTGAAAATTCTAAAAATACTCCCTACTTTTATAGAATGAATGAAATATATATATGCTCCTTATATCTAATTACTTTTTGAAGATTTTTTTAGGATGAATTGAATTAAATATATAAATCCTTATTTTTGAGAGCCTATACAGATTCTGCATTTGTTTAATACAACTTGTTCATGCACTTTGTATAAATTTTTATAGTGTTTAATTCTAATGTTTTAGAATTTTTGTTTTTAGAACAATATAAGCAAGAAATTAATGATCAACAACAAACATTTGAGCATTGCAAGTAACAAAGTTAATCTATGTAATACCTCTAATTACCTATATATGCTAACCCTTATGGAATCTGAAAATTAATTGGACCATAAGTCCATAAGATAGAAATAAAGCAACTAAAGTTTAAAACAAAAGGAGGCACAATCAAATACTAAAAATAACCATCTTCCATATCATCAACTAATTAATAACTAGCTAGAAAACTTAATTAAACTCCTAAGTAATTAACCCGGAAATTATATTACTTATACTCGGTCATAATTAATTATTCCTGAAATGCTCAGGATAATCGCTGTGAGGTTGGTAGATGTAGACGACAATTTTTTGTGTTTTCCCATCGGGCCCCTATTGAAAGTGGTACTAAGAAAACCTCGGGAAATGTTGTTCCGCGGCAGGTCCAGTTCGAGGAGCGAGGTAGTTTAAATCTGGTACACCCAGACGCAGTGGGGGTTGTGGAGATAGAATTTCTCCGCTTCTTGCTGGGTGCTGATCGGGATGTGCTGATAAGTTCATTTTGTTCTTATTTTATTCTACATATTTTAGTGCACGAAAATAGTAATAAATTTATCCATTAAAAGTGTCTATTAGTGACAAAACTTATGTTTTGTCTCAAGAAGAATAAAATACGGGTTCCAAATAAAATTAAGTGAATTTGTCAATTTTATGTCCCAAATTGGAGAAAAAGTTTCAGATTTTTAAGATCATAATACTTCAGAGGTGGAAATCAGTGTTCGGGAGTCAAACGTGTTGAAACACGGGTTTATCACGTTTTCGTACTAAAGCCGTGTTCGTTTTTATGACAGGTTTTGATAATGCCAAACCGCCGAGAACGAGACAAGTCGTTGAATATACAAGGCGAAGAACGAAGATAAGAAAAAGAGCCAAAGGAAGACCAAGAACGAAGACCGTAGTCTTAATGTCGTTGAGTCGGTCACAATTGTGATCAAGACCGACCCAACCTTTACACCTTGGCTCTTTAGGCTAAAATTCTTCTCATTGCATTTCACACATCATAAAAATGTTTTTCAAACATGTTTAATGCATTAAAAACACTTGGTGTTCGCCCAAACCAAAAACTAAGCCATCCGGCGTTCGGCTTTCAGAAACCGGCGTTCGGCATTCAGTTTTCGGCGTTGGTTTTTGGCGTCCGAACCAATCAAGTGGTTTTCATTATTTTATGATTGGTTTTTACTTTTTGGCATGTTTAAACAGTTCTCCAACAATAACACTTTGAAAACCACCTTTCGTTTTTGGTCGTTTGGCAAAAACCATGTAAAACGGCATAAACTTGGCTAGCCGTAGTTTTCACTCAAATGATGTGGTTTTTTAAAGTGTCTCACTTGATTTCTTAGCCAAATAAATCAAATAAGTGTTTTAAACACTTGGTTTTTATTTTGGAGAACTTTGGATTTTTCGGTCGGTTTTTGCATCGGTTGGCTAGGCCATGGTTCAGGAAATGGGAAGAGTTACCCATCGATGGGTAAGCGGTCCTTTAGCCCAACCAAGTTCCAGAACCATGCCAAACAGCGATGGGAGGTTCCACCCATCGCTGTTAAAGCCTTGGTCCAACATCAACACAAGGGAGAACGACCTTACCCAGCGATGGGGACTTTCACCCATCGATGGGAAGGCATACCCATCGCTGGTTAGTCATGACTGTTGTAAGTCATTTAAGGTTGATTCTTCCCTTGTTTGGAAGTCAACCTCCCACCCAGCGATGCGAAGCATGTACCCATCGATGGGTAGGTGACCGTTGGCTTCAAAATTGAAGGAAAATTGGCCTACCAGCGATGGGTAAAGTCCATACCTCGCTGGGAAGCCAATATCCTGAATATCCTCATTTAATCAATCCCATAAATCAAGCCAATCACCCCTTAAATGTTTTGATCCGTTGGAGCCTACTTTGGCACTATAAAAAGGGGTGTTTGGGTCTGCTTTACACACCAATTCACTTCACAATTCCCCTACTTTCATTGCATTCAAACAACATCTTTTTCCATAGCTTTTTAGAGCTAATTCGTGTGAAGTTTGAGTTGTTCTTGAGCGTACTTAGTTTACTCAATATATACTCTTAAAGAGAGTCTCGTTCTTGAGTGTATTAGTGTTCTAAGACACGTTGAGAGAAAGTATCTCTCTCGTTTGATTCGAAGGAAGGGTTTTTTCCTTCGAAGGATTCGTTGAGGTTCGTGTGACTCGAACTCTCAAGTTGTAAGGGTTTGTTAAGCACCATTAAGCTTAACGAGATAGTAGTGTAGCTAGAGAGAGTCTCTCGGGAGGCTAGATTAGCCACAAGTTGTGGTGAACCAGGGTAAATTCGGTGTGCCTTTTATTCTTCTCTTTACTTCTCTTTTAAATTTTTAATTCCTGCGATTTCTACGATCAAACGCTATTCACCCCCCTCTAGCGTTGGTCATTTATTCTAACAAAACGGACTAAATGGAGCAAAAATGGGCCAAAATCGCATGGAATCGCGTTTGGAAGCAATTTGGGCGCAGGATTCGGGTCCTGGGCGTCCAAAGTTGGACGCCCAAGAAACCAAGGCTGACACGGGAATGACTCGCGGCAACCAGCGACTGGACGAAACACGTGTTGGGTGTACGGGCGTCCAAAGTTGGACGCCCAGAGAGTTGGACGTCCGTAGTTCTTTCACCATCTCTCAACCCCACTCGGGTTTCTTCTCAATTTTAGTCAATATTTCGTGTAGATTAGTGTTAGTATTAGTTTTGAAGTATTTTTGGAGGTTTTGACTCTAGATCTGTTCAATTCCGCTTGTACGGAAGCCGTAAGTTTTTCTTATTTAATAAAATGTTGTTTTAATTTATTTTTGCATGGTTTGAGTTAGGTCCGGATCTCTGGGTCCGGACTAGTTTGGTTGTATATTTTGAATGTTAAATTAATGTTGGGATAATTAATCTATTGTTCTTACCTTATTTAGTTAATTAATCTCGAAAGATTTAATTAGCTACTTATTGAGAAAATATTGTACCCCAAAGGGCTATGATATTCAAGATCAACGGATTAAGTACAAACCTAGGAATATGTGAGTAATAGTAGAAATATTATTATTCTAATTATTAATTAAAAATGATAAAGTAGATCAAAATGATGTCCTGACCTTAGGTCCAGATCTTGCTTATACTATGTAAATAAATTTATTTTTGTTTTTACTCTACTCCCTTTTTATTCGTTCCGAGAAGACTTTCATAAACCAATCCTAACTTTTGCCTAGTTAGAGTAATTAGACTAACTCCCTTCGTCCACTCCTCGAGAGACACGACACTCGGACAAAAACACTAACCCTTTACTGTGAAGGTTTACTACCCGAAAAACTACAATCATCAAATGGCGTCGTTGCCGGGGAGTGGCACGACATTAGTTTAATTTCTTCTGATTAGCTTGGGTGAAGATTGGTTAGAACGATCTTCTTTCTTTTTCACCAACCACCCGTAATAATTATTATGGATAACTCCAGTAGTTATTACGGCCCGCCTTCTTACTACCAATCACCAGACTGCCCTCCGTTTCAAACCCATCCACCTTACCACCCACATCAGAATCCATACGATGATGACTACCAAGTCAACAATGGGTCTGACTACTATCCCTACCATGAGGAACCACCATATGATACCCCGTCTCAAAACTTTGAATATTCTCCATACCAAGACACTGACGGGGATGATTATTATGAACCTCATGGAGATCAAGATGACTACGACCAATCTGGGCAAATGTACGAAAACCAACCTGATCCACTCGTCGAAGAAATAATAAGATTAGAACAGAAGATTTTCTATTTCGACGAAGTTCTATTCGCTAAAGGCTCCTGGTACGAACCACTCTACTGCCGTGACTACACCTTGTTTGTTGAAGAACAAATTGAACCAAACAAGGTGGCAATTCGAGAAAGAGCAAAACTTCTTGAATCAATCCGCAAGGAAAAGGAGTTCGAAAGGAGATTATGCGAAGGATCAGATATGATGTAGAAAATGATGGATGACTTCCAAAGAGAGAGACTAGAAGCTGAGGCTAAAGCTGATTAATTAGTCAATGATCTCTGCAAGGCTATTGAGCTTAGACGCTCCCTCCAACCTCAAGATCCACGATTGGAGGAAGTTAATGCTCAAAAAGAGGCTTTAGAACCTAAGACCAACCCTGAACCATTCAATCATCAGGTTCCGGTTACTGTGGTGATGTTACCTGAATCTCTTCCTAGCCAAGTCCCAACTAGCATAGTCGTACATGAGGTGGAACCAACTGAGGGACTTGACTCAGAACCACCAATGCTTATTCAAGAAAAGAAAGAGGGGGAAGTTTTGCATCTGGCAATAAAAGACGACCCTCTCCTTACTTTTGTTGAAGACGCACCTCCAGAGGAACCTGTTCTGGAGGAAATAGAGCCCACAACCTACCCAAAGATTCTATCATAAAAGAATTTGAAGAGGAATCTATAGATGAGGAAATACTTTGCGTAGAAAGGCCAAATCTGTCTATAGAAACCTACTTGACGGGTGTAACCATGTTTGCCTGGAGGATAGTAGGAGCCAAAAGAGTTGGGATGAACTTCTGGTAAGTGATATTAAGGACTCTTCCATGGGGGTAAGTACGGCCGTAATCATTGAACAACAAATGGATAGTCAGCCGATTGAAGATAAAGAAGGAATCAATCTTGCAATCAAGGCTAATGATGTGGATCTACTGAGGAGACTTCCGCCACCACCGATCAATACAAAGTCTCCTCCCTATATCCTGTTGCCACCAAGCCGCACGAATGAGTCAAGGATCCTGGACCTTGACCGAGCAACAAATCAAACAAGGTGGCATCAGAAGAGAGTCAGAAGGGCCAAACTTTATGACACTCGGATCGGGAAGTCGCGGAAAAAGTGGGTGAGCATCAAGCTACGGACGTTAAAGAAGCGCTTAACGGGAGGCAAACCGTCATTCAAAAAACTAAAAAAATTAAATAAATTCTATAGTTTTTTTTGTTATTTTTGAGTTTCTACTTACCGCACCAGTTTTGGGCCGTAATGAGGTCTAACTGATTGATGCCGCCTCCAGGACAAGGTTCGATGAGTGGGGACACTCGCGAGTGTTACACGAGTCGGTGTGTCTGGCTCAGGATACACTGACGGACTATGGTTATGAAGAGGAGATGGAGGAACTACTTCAGGGGACCAGATGCCAAGGCCTTCTTAAGATGAGTGCAGAGTCTAGCCTACCACTGACCATCGAGTTCTTATGCTCGATATCTACTGTCCCGGAGATTGAGTCACGATAAAGTATAATTGAATAAATACCATTGTGCTAATTTTAAGTTGTAATTTTGATATATTAAATTTTTTATACTCTCTCCATCTTGAAGTTTGACTTTTATATTCAAACTATTTTCATTGCATATTATGGAAAAAATACACTAAATATTCATATAAATTTGTCATCAATACATTTATTTTGAAACATAGTTTTGAAATATATTATTTATATAATATGTGTTTTCTTTAAAAGTAGAGATACTAATAGTCAAAATATTGCATTAAAAACTTTGAGAATTCAAATAAAACGTTAATTTTAGGGAAAAGGGAATCATATTTATTAATCTACACTTTTGAAAATCCTAAAAATACTCCTTACTTTTTTAGAATGTATGAAATATATATGCTCCGTATATATAATTACTTTTTGAAGGTTTTTTTAGGATGAATTGAATGAAATATATAAATCCTTATTTTTGAGAGCCTATACAGATTCTACATTTGTTTAATACAACTTGTTCACTTTGTATAAATTTTTATAATGTTTAATTCTAATGTTTTAGAATTTTTGTTTTTTAGAACAATATAAGCAAGAAATTAATGATCAACAACAAACATTTGAGCATTGCAAGTAACAAAATTAATCTATATAATACCTCTAATTACCTGTGCTAACTCTTATGGAATCTCAAAATTAAGTGGACCATAAATATATAAAATAGAAATAAAGCAACTAAAGTCTAGAACAAAAGGAGGCAAGAGCAAATACTAAAAAAAAGTCTTCCTACTCTATATCATCTACTAATTAACTAGTCAGATGACTTAATTAAACTCCCAAGTAATTAACCTGGAAATTATATTACTAATACTTGGTCATAGTTAATTATTCCTGAAATACTCGGGATAGTCTCTGCGAGGCTGGTAGGTGTAGAAGACAATTTTTTGTGTTTTCCCATCGGGCCTCTACTGAAAGTGGTACTAGTCAGAAAATCTCGGGCAGCGTTGTTCTGCGGCATGGCTAGTTCGAGGAGGAGGGTAGTTTAAATCTGGTACACCCGGACGCGGTGGGGGTGGTGGATAGTGACTTCCTCTGTTTCTTGCTTGGTGCTGATTGGGATCTGCCATTATTATTATTATTATTATTATTATTATTATTATTATTATTCTTAGTATTAGTATTATTATTATCTCACACCAGTTAAAAAAGAGTTTGTGTTATATTTTTGAGTTTGCAATATGGGGTATATATAGGGGTGTGGTAGTGAGGATCCATTACAATTTTGGAAAATACTTCGTAATCATAACATGCAATAATTATCTTGGTAATGGACGACTGGCCCTCACCATGGACAACCTCATGCAAGCTATCACCAATCAGGGAATGGAGTTACAGGCGACCAAACAACAGGTTCAAGCTTTATTTCTGTCAGCCTTAATTCTGATAGTCGTTGGTCATCACGTTCGCCATCTGTACCTTGGCGGCTGCCTCCATCCAGCACGGTTGGCTCTTCTTCCAACACTAATCTGGTTCCTTGCATGCGTGTTGAGGCACCATGTTTCAATGGCGACAATCCTGCAGGCTGGGTTTCGGATCCTAAATTATTTTGACTATTTTTCGACGACTGATGCCGAATGGCTACACCTTGTGGCCATGTTGATCGACTATCCGGCGTCCGATTGGTTACGTTACTATCACGTCAATAACTGCGTGATGAGTTGGGAGGCATTCTTGATGGCTTTATGTCAATGCTTCGATCCCAACTATTATGAAAATTACATCAGCTCTCTCTCTAAGCTGCGATAGACTTCATGCTTCTTGGCCTACCAAACTTCTTTTGAGGCACAACTCAATAAAATCTCAGTCCTTCCGGAACCCACTCTTATTGCTATGTACATCGCGGGACTTACCCAACCGGTCCAACGTGAGGTTCATCTTCGTGGCCCTCGAACGCTGCAGGAGGCGTTCGCCTTGGCACGCGAATTATCCGCGAGTCATCAAGACACCCATGCCCAGTACATGTCACGCCGTGCATGGTCATCTAGGCCACCGATGCATCATACTGGGGTGAACACCAGTTGTTACGGCCTCGACTACCCCATCACCGTCCCCTGCCAAATCTTTTGACTCTAAATCGGCGACACCACTTCCAATCGTGCGTTTGACTTCGGCTCAAAAAACGAAACGAAGCAAGAAAGGATTGTGTTGGTACTGCGATGACAAATGGATTTCGTGTCACCAATGCAAACATCGCTTTCTCGTCTTTATGGGTCTAGATGACGAGGAGGATCTATCCTTAGAGACTTTAAAGCAGCCCGATTCGTACGATGACTCTGTCATCCTGGGAGATATCTCTAGCTTACACTCATTGTCCAGTAGCCCGAGCCCACGCTCGTTGAAGTTGGCGGGCTCTGTTAATAGCTTTCCCGTACAAGTGTTGCTTGACAGGGGGAGCACACATAATTTTATTCACCCAGCTATTGTGGAACGTATGTCCCTGGTCCTTCATCCGGTCCCTTGCAACACCTCCCACATTGTGCTCTACAACCTCTCTTCTCTTTTCCCTTTTCTGTTTTGGATTTTCTCTCCCTTTCATCGTGTTTGTTTCCAGGCAAATTAAAACAATATTATCAGAGAGAGATAGAGAGAGAGAGAGGAGCTAGTAATGTAATCTCAAATTTTCATAAGCAATACAGAGCTGATGAGGGAACTTCCTTTACAAAAGAGAACTCAGAACAGTACATCCGTTTGAGAACATAAAAGGAAACAACCTTTGACCACTCTTTGTCTGTTTTTGTGAATATGCCCTCTTTTTTATCTTTCTCCAAATGATTTGACTTCTCCCTGCATATATATACTGCCCTTGTTTAGAGAAGAGCACATTTCCCATGCATAATCATTACTTTTCTCTCAAATTAAAACAATCCTACTTGGTTGTAAGTCGTCGTAGCTGGGTGGAGATTGAAATACGGTGTATACTTTTTTTCCCATTTTTTCTGATAAAATAATACTCTCTCCCTCTTATAAAATATTTCTTGTTTTTTATTAGATTTAAGAGAAGTGTATTTTGATGTTAATTTTCCAAAAATGCCCTTGGATGTGATAGGTAAAAGTAGATGTGATGGATAGATTAGTAGTAAAAAAATATGATTTGATAGGTAGTTTAAAGATTAGTATGGGTAAAAGTGAATTTTAAATAGAAATGAATAAAGTTTTTTAGGACATGTATGAAAAAACAAAGGAGAAAGGTTTTGTGGGACGGATGGAGTATAATAATGTCACTACTAGCTTTGTAGATCTTTTGATGTAATTTTAAATATTTAATTTTTATTTTTTAATTATACACTATTTTTCATATAATTAAAATGATTTGAAAATAACTTGAGTCAATATCGTAAACCGAAACAAAAAATTTAAATTGGGACGAAGGGAGTAAAATATAATGGTGATGACTCTGACGAGAATTTATCTCCTTATTTCTTTTTTTATTAAATTTTTACCATTTTTACTGTTATGAACTCCTTTTCCTTTATTCGAAAATATGTAAATAAAAACAAAAATCTTTAAAAACACTTTTTATATAAGAGTAATCAATATTATTTTTATTATACAAGAATGTACCGAGTACTATTTTATATCCGGATCTTATTTCCTTATTTATAACAATTTTTATATTTAATACTTATAAGTATTATTTTTTATATATAGTAATGTAGTATTGTATATACGGAGTATATTAGATTTTTATTGGATCATGTTACATAAATTTTAAGAGAATACCATTAATATATTATTTTTTTTATTAAATCCTTCTCAAAATTAAATTGAAATTAAATTAAATATGTACATAAAAAATGAAGACATATTTCCATATGATTTTATTTACAAATGTGGAAATAAAAAAAACAAAACAATATAATGCAAATATGGAAAAAACAAAACAATATAACAAAATCTTTGCTTCCGATTTCCCTTTTTAATTCTCAACACATTTTATTTATTTCATACTTTCATTACTTTACTACTTTTTTTACAAATATAGAAATATTTGTTAAATAAGTGCATTTTTTTCTATATTAAATAGGGTCTTGATTGTATTACTTTATTACTTTTATTCACAAATATGCATATGAAAAAAACCAAACAATATAATGTGTTGTGATATTTTATTTACTCGCAAGTGCACGAACCGTACGAAAGTATAGCAACGCAAATACGAGGTCGATTCCACAGGGACTTGATTATGTGAAGAATTTTATTCTAGATTCAATTGAATATTTCTAATCTAGTTGGACAAAGTTTACTATTAAAAAAACAACTAAATATGAAAGTGAATAATTTTAAAGAAAACTTAAATTAAACAAAAACTAAAGATTTTACTAACTACTAAAAATTAAGAGATTAAAAAATAAGTTTTCAAATATGAGAAAGAACTAGGACTTGGAATCCACTTATATATTCAAATGTAATTTTTACTCAATCATTATTTTCTCCAAACTTAATATACATGATAATCTCGCAACCAAGTCTCGTTACCATGGAGGATATGTCAATTAAGCTCTAAAAAAAATAATTTCTATAGTTTGCTATTTTTCAAAGTTTTAAGAGGAATTCAAATCATTAATTGTATCTCAACAAGAAATCACAACTAATATCTCCTCTTTTAACTTGTCAAACAATTATCAGATGTATTCAAAGCATGAGAAAAACATGATTGAACTCATCTAAAAATTAACCCTAATAATCAATTGGAAAAATAGACAATAAATATTTAAGATCAATATGAAAAAACAAATCATGAGTAAAAATCAAATAGAATATATAAGTTTCATCCTTGCCCTAGCTATGGAGTTTAGCCAAACATAATGTAAAATTCAACAAAATTGATAGTAAAACTTGACATAATTAAAGAAGAAGGGAAGAATTAAACTCTGAAATTGGAGGAAGATGAGGACCCAGGCTGCTGCTCCAGGATGCGGCCGAAGCAAGCCATCGACGCCGCCGAACAAAGTCGCCGCTGCTCAAGGTCTTCGGCTCTGTCTTTTTTCGTTCTTTTTTTCCGTTTCCAGCCCCTCCTCTTGAGATGATGCGGCTCCTCTCTCTTTATATCCCTCATGTTTGTCTCTTTTATTTTTAGGTTTCAATTGGGTTGGGTTGAGATGAAATTTGTATAGCAATTGGATAAAAACTTTCACATGGACTTTAAATCTTCAATTCCATTAAAGCTCGGCCCAATTCTCCATCCCTTGAACTTAACATCTATTTTTTATTCCAAATAGTGTATCTGAAAATACATATAAGAGAAATTAATTTAAACATGGAATAAAATAAAAACTTTACCCAACTTATGATTTTAGTGTAAAAATATAACAAGTAGCCTAAAGAGCCAAATATTTCATTATGCACTTTATTTTAACATAAAATGTACTTAAAATATAATAAAGAACTAAAGTATGACCAAATAAAATGTGACAATTTGTAACGTATCAAATACCCCCACACTTAGTCCTTTGTACGTCCTCGGGCAAAGTAAATACCAAAAATCAAAACTCCTTTTTTTAACACTAGAACTCAAAATAACTTCTCTATCTTATAACAATATAAAGTGATGTATTTGAACACTAATCAGAAATTAATCATATACCAAATAGAATGAACTCTTTAAAATTCAATTTGCTACTTTAAATTTTAAACAATTCTTTCACTTCAAAACTAAGTAGAAATTACTTTTATTCAATGTCAAAACTTTGAATTAATTAAGGCCATTGAGAATAATTTAAAAGAAATACATAGAGCAGCAAAAAAAATGGTTAGAAATCCTAAGGAACCATCAAGTAAAGAAATGCTCAAGAAAATTTATTTTCTTTTCTAAAATATGGGGACTTTGATTTTTTGCTTTTATTTAATATTTAATTTTTTTCATTGTTTGAGTTGACCCGTGTAGCGAGTCTCAACCAGGCTACCCCAGGCCCATTCCAGATAGCCCGGGACCTAAATAAACGAAGTATTCCGAGGGTTTCAACTCGAGTGCTCAAACAATGTTTTATTCATTTATTTTCTTTTATATTACTTTTTTTTTACCTAGCCATTTATTGCACTTTTTTTTCTTTTTTTGGCTCAATGGCGTCGGTTTTTTTTCTTATTGTTTTAAACTAGTTATGGACGAGATTCTTACGGCCCAAAACGGGGTTTGCTCTTCCAACTTAGGTTTTCTCCATACACAACATCACTTCCTTTTGGGATTCGTTGCTTAAGGGGTCAAAGGTGCCGTGCCACCCATTCCAACCTAAGATGGTGTTCCAGTATATATATATTATATTCATTTCAACATCTTGATAATATGTAATTAACCAAAGTTTAGAGAAGAAAAAAGATTTTCTTAAGACTAACTTAACTTGAATAGAAACTTAGGACGAAAAAGAGTTAGAAAACTGCTCCATGTACTTCTAAATAAATTAGGCACATTGAACTTAACTAAATAAAAGGTAAGAGATTAAATAAAAATAAGTTCTAAATAGATTTGATTTAAAAGATATGTTTTAAATTTTGGAGTAGCAAACTCATTCTTTTAAGAAGTTCAAACATATTTGTTACAATATTAATTTCCATTTAATGGCAAAATACAAACACTTAGAGTGCTAAAAGATTAAGAAGTAATTATTATGAATTCTAATAAGTTTTTTTTTAATACGCTTCCAACTATTACAGTTTTCTCTAAAAACTTAAAAATTTTTGAAGTTTTTTAACCAAAATGCATCTATTATGCAGAAAAAAAAAAATCTACACACCCCATGCTCCTCTAATATCTAGTATGCATAGTAAAAACATGCAAATAAATTTTAACAAGTATATTCTAAAAAAAAATGCACAACTAAATGTAAGTGTCCCCCCACACTTAATTCATGCAATGTCCTCAATGCATGTCAAAGTTATAAAATAAAATAAAAAAAAACCTTTGCACATACTAGCTAAAGCTATTTAAAAAACATGGAACATGGAATGAGATTAAGGAACGAAAGCATCAACAGCTCAAAAAAAAATATTAAGCAAAATAACTTCCCTGAAAACATTGGGTTGCCTCCCACTATGCGGCGTTGTTTACTGTCGTTGGCTCGACTTCACGTAGCTCTCCAATAAGTTTATGTCTCCACCTGAGAAACAAATGGCAAGACAAAAAAAAAGGAACAAATAACTAGGGCAAATAAAAGGTATTTTTTTTGGCCGACACTATATACATCCCCATACAAAGGCACCGAACTCTGGGAGGCACTTAAGCCGACTCACTAAGATTTAAAAAAAATAAAGAAAAAGTGAATAATATAAATAAATTAGTCCTGGTAAACAGGATCTTCAATTGTGATCTCCTCGATCTCTGGAGATTTTAGCTCATGAAAGGGTTTCAATCGTTGGCCATTTACCTTAAAAACAGCACCATCCTTGGGATTTTCAATTTCAACATCCCCATGAGAATAAACAGTGCGAACAATGAAAGGACCAGACCACCGAGATCTCAACTTACCAGGAAACAAATGCAGACGAGTATTATAAAGTAACACTTTTTGGCCAGGCTCAAAAGATTTCCTGAGAATATTCTGATCATGCACTCTTTTCATTCTTTCTTTGTATGATTTAGCACAATCATAAGCATCATTTCTAATCTCTTCTAGTTCATTAAGTTTCAATTTCCTCTCAACACCGGCTTGCTCCAAATCAAAGTTTAAAGTTTTAATAGCCCAATATGCTTTATGTTCTAATTCAACAGGAAGATGACATGCTTTTCCATAAACCAAACGATAAGGAGACATGCCAATGGGAGTTTTAAAAGCAGTACGATATGCCCATAATGCATCATCTAATTTTAAAGACCAATCTTTTCTTGAGGAATTAACTGTTTTTTCTAAAATTCTTTTAATTTCTCTATTAGAAATTTCAACTTGACCACTAGTTTGGGGATGATAAGGGGTAGAAATTTTATGCAGAACACCATATCTTTTCATCAAGTACTCAATAACTCTATTACAAAAATGTTTACCCCCATCGCTGATAATAGCCCGTGGAGTACCAAAGCGTGCAAAAATATTTTCTTTTAAAAATTTAACAACAGTTTTATGATCATTATCCCTACAAGCTTTAGCTTCCACCCACTTGGATACATAATCAACCCCAACAAGAATGTAAAGATTACCAAAAGAATTAGGAAATGGTCCCATAAAGTCTATGCCCCAGACATCAAAAATATCTATGATTAAAATTGGATTTAAGGGCATCATATTTTTCTTATTAATGGTACCTAATCTTTGGCATCTATCACATGATGAACAATATGTATGGCAATCACGAAAAATTGTAGGCCAATAAAAACCACATTGTAGAATTTTGTAAGCTGTTTTCTTAGCACTAAAATGGCCACCACATGCATGATCATGACAAAAAGAAATAATGCTTTGTTGATCACATTCAGGAACGCACCTTCTTATGATCTGGTCAGAGCAATACTTGAATAGGTAGGGATCATCCCAAAAGAAATATTTTACCTCAGACAAGAACTTAGACTTATCTTGCTTGCTCCAATTTGTAGGTAACTGCTTTGTAACTAAATAATTCACAATATCAGCAAACCAGGGAGTTCCAGAAACTTGCATTAGTTGCTCATCAGGAAAAGACTCAACAATAGGTAAATCAGTGTCATCAGTATCAATAATCAATCTAGACAAGTGATCAGCTACAACATTTTCAGAGCCCTTTTTGTCTCTAATTTCTAAATCAAACTCTTGTATAAGTAGAATCCATCTTATGAGTCTAGACTTAGCATCTTTTTTAGACATCAAGTACTTTAATGCAGAATGATCAGAAAAAACAATAACTTTAGAACCCAAAATGTATGACCTAAATTTTTCCAAAGCAAATACAACAGCTAACATCTCTTTCTCGGTAGTAGAATAATTCAATTGTGCATCATTGAGTTTTCTACTAGCATAATAAATTACATGAGGTAACTTATTAATTCTTTGGCCTAAAACAGCACCAATACCATAATCAGAAGCATCACACATAATCTCAAAAGGTATAGACCAATCCGGAGGTTGAATAATAGGAGCAGATGTTAACTCCCTTTTTAATGTATTGAAAGCTTGTAGACATGCATCATCAAATATAAAAGGAACATCCTTACCTAAAAGATTACATAGGGGTCTAGAGATTTTACTAAAATCTTTTATAAATCTCCTGTAAAAACCTGCATGGCCCAAAAATGATCTAATTCCCTTGACATTCTTTGGAGGAGGAAGATTAGAAATTAAATCAACTTTTGCTTTATCTACCTCAATTCCATCTTTAGAGATAACATGGCCAAGAACAATGCCTCTTTTAACCATAAAATGACATTTTTCCCAATTTAAAACAAGACTTTTCTCTTTGCATCTTTCTAAAACAAAAGATAAATTTTCTAAACATCTATCAAAAGAAGAGCCAAAGACAGAAAAATCATCCATAAATACCTCAAGGAATTCACCTATCATATCAGAAAAAATACTCACCATACACCTTTGAAAAGCAGCAGGAGCATTGCATAACCCAAAAGGTAAACGACGGTATGCAAACGTACCAAACGGGCATGTGAATGTAGTTTTTTCTTGATCCTCGGGAGCAATGGGGATTTGAAAGTAACCAGAATAACCATCAAGAAAACAATAATATTCATGACCAGCTAATTTTTCCAACATTTGATCAATAAAAGGGAGAGGGAAATGATCTTTCCTAGTTGCAGAATTTAACTTACGATAATCAATACACATTCTCCATCCTGTTTGAACTCTAGTTGGAACTAACTCACCGTTGTCATTTTTTACTACAGTTATTCCTGATTTCTTAGGTACAACTTGGACAGGACTTACCCAATTACTATCAGAAATAGGATAAACAATTCCTGCATCCAATAATTTTATCACCTCGCTCCTAACTACCTCTTGCATAGTAGGATTCAATCTTCTTTGTGGGTCACGTGTTGGTTTGGCATTTTCCTCTAAATGAATTCTATGTAAGACGACCGAAGGACTAATACCCTTAATATCAGCAATTGACCAGCCTATAGCTTCCATATGTTTCTTCAACACACTCACTAATCGCGACTCTTGAGATTTATTTAGATCAGAAGCTATCACAACAGGCAATGTACCATTATCTCCTAAGAAAACATACTTAAGAGTATCAGGCAATGGTTTCAATTCTAATTTAGGAGGTACCACAGAAGAAGGCAATAAAGGAGAGGAAGACAATGGGAGTCTTAAAGGTTTAGGCTTCCACTTATCCTCATTCAAAATAGGTGTAGAATCAAGCAAGTGATTTATCTCAGCAATTGAATCATCCATGTCAAAATCAGTTCCAAAATTAACTAAACATGCTTCTAGTGGATCATCACTACTCGAGTGAATAAAAGTATCATTAATAAGACTGTCTAGCACATTTAATTCACATACATCATCATTATCATCATGCATTTGCTTAGTCACATGAAAAATATTCAATTCCACAGTCATATTACCAAAAGAAAGTTTCATAACACCATTCCTACAATTAACTAAGGCATTGGCTGTAGCAAGGAATGGGCGGCCTAGAATAATTTGTGTTTGTGTGGAAGAATCTTGTACGGGCTCAGTTTCTAGAACAACAAAGTCAACAGGAAAATAAAAATTCTCCACTTTTATTAAAACATCCTCAATTATTCCCCTAGGAAGTTTTACAGATCTATCCGCGAATTGAAGTGTCATCCTAGTAGATTTAAGCTCCCCTAAACCCAATTGCAAATAAACGTGATAAGGCAATAAATTAACACTTGCACCCAAATCTACTAAAGCTCTATTAATTTGATGCTCACCTATTTTGCAAGAGATTGTAGGAGATCCAGGATCTTTTAATTTTATAGGATATTTATTTTGAATAACTGAGCTTAATTGTTCAGTCAGGAAGGCTTTCTTTGGAACATTTGCTTTCCTCTTTGTTGTTACTAAATCCTTCAAAAACTTTGCATAGGCAGGTACTTGTTTAATAGCATCTAAGAATGGAATATTTATTTGAACTTGTTTAAACGTTTCTAAGATATCTCCTGTTTTACTATTATCTTTTGGAGCTAGGAGCCTATGAGGATATGGAGCTTTAGGAATAAATTTACTATTCTCAATTTCAGTACTCTTAGGATTTGACTTTTTAGGTTCTTCAGACTTTTTGTGTTCATCATCTATGGAGTTCTTAGTTCTTTTATTATCTTCATTCTCACTTTCAGGTTCATTCACATTGTTATTAACTTGCTTACCAGACCTAAGAGAGATGACAGATTGCACATTTTCTTGCTTAGAACTCGAACTAGGCTCCTCACTAATAACATACTGACCCTTAGGATTAGGAATGGGTTGACTAGGAAATTTACCTTTTTCTCTTTCTCCTATATGAGTAGCTAACTGACCCATTTGAGTTTCTAGTTTTGAGATGGCAGTAGTATTTAGGTGGGTGGCATTTTTAATTTCTTGAAGTGCCTGACTCGTAGATTGCATAACTTGAGTTGTGGATTGCATGAACATCTTAACAGTATCCTCTAAGGTTGAGGATTGTGGCTTAGGTAGACCCACTATTTGTGGTGGAATTAGAGGATATGTCTGATTAAAATTGGTGGGTCTAAATTGATTAGAATTTGGCATAGGTGAAAATGCATTATTGGTAGGTGATTGATTTCTCCATGAGAAATTAGGATGATTACGCCAATTAGGATTATAAGTATCACCAAATTGATTAGAGGCAGGCTTACCAAAAGCATTCAACACATTAGCATGCTCAAAAGAATTATCGGAGTAAGAAGTCATATGAGGACACATAGAAGCATCATGCATTGTACTTGAACAGACAGCACAAATATCAGATATAATATTTTTAGAAGTGCCAATTGCCTTATTTGTCCCTAGAGCCTTGACTTCTTGTGCGAGATAATCCAATCTAGCCATTATATCCACATTATTACTCACTTCATATAAACCACTTTTTTTATTATTTTGATTTGGCTTTTCCCTAGGATTAGAAAAGTCCCATTGTTGAGAACTTTCAGAAAGTGTTTCAAAGAAATTAAAGGCATCATCTTCACCTAAATTTAAAAATCCTCCAGCATTCATTGATTCTACCATATTTCTATTAGATTGAGTTAAACCATTATAAAAATATTGCACCAACCTCCAATTCTCAAAACCATGATGGGGACACTTTAATAACAAATCTTTAAATCTTTCCCAAGTCTCATAAAATTTTTCATTTTCATCTTGATAAAAATCAGTTATTTGTCTTCTTAAAGCATTAGTTCTTGACATAGGGAAAAACTTAGCAAGGAATTTTTTAACCAAAGCATCCCATGTTCTAATAGATTGAGGAGGTAACGAATTAAGCCAAACTTTTGCCTTGTCTTTTAAAGAGAAAGGAAACAATCGCAAGCGTACAGATTCTTCAGAAAAATTTTGAAATTTGAAAGTAGCACAACTTTCTAAAAAATCTTTAACATGCAAATATGGATCCTCATTACTTAAGCCATGAAAATTAGGTAAAAGATTGATTACCTGAGGTTTCAGCTCAAAATGTGTTGCAGTGGTAGCAGGCAAAACGATGCACGAAGGTGGATTTGTTGACATTGGAGAAAACAGTTCTCTCAATGGCTTGGGCTCAAATGCATCAACTTCTTCTGCCATTTTAGGATCTTCTATATCCACGCTAATAAGACGATTTTTGTGATCACGAAGCCAAACTCTCATGCAACAACAAAAACTCTAAAAGGAAGGTCAGCAAACTTTTTTTTATCAACTTTTTATTACTTTTCGTTTTTTTTTGTAATTTTTTTTTTTTTAGATTTTTTTTTTAAAGTTTTTTTTTTAAGATTTTTTTTTTTAAAACAACTAGTAGAAGGAAAACTCAACTACAATCTAGAATTCAAATCTTTTCAAATCCCCGGCAACGGCGCCAAAAACTTGTTGTGATATTTTATTTACTCGCAAGTGCACGAACCGTACGAAAGTATAGCAACGCAAATACGAGGTCGATCCCACAGGGACTTGATTATGTGAAGAATTTTATTCTAGATTCAATTGAATATTTCTAATCTAGTTGGACAAAGTTTACTATTAAAAAACAACTAAATATGAAAGTGAATAATTTTAAAGAAAACTTAAATTAAACAAAAACTAAAGATTTTACTAACTACTAAAAATTAAGAGATTAAAAAATAAGTTTTCAAATATGAGAAAGAACTAGGACTTGGAATCCACTTATATATTCAAATGTAATTTTTACTCAATCATTATTTTCTCCAAACTTAATATACATGATAATCTCGCAACCAAGTCTCGTTACCATGGAGGATATGTCAATTAAGCTCTAAAAAAAATAATTTCTATAGTTTGCTATTTTTCAAAGTTTTAAGAGGAATTCAAATCATTAATTGTATCTCAACAAGAAATCACAACTAATATCTCCTCTTTTAACTTGTCAAACAATTATCAGGTTTATTCAAAGCATGAGAAAAACATGATTGAACTCATCTAAAAATTAACCCTAATAATCAATTGGAAAAATAGACAATAAATATTTAAGATCAATATGGAAAAACAAATCATGAGTAAAAATCAAATAGAATATATAAGTTTCATCCTTGCCCTAGCTATGGAGTTTAGCCAAACATAATGTAAAATTCAACAAAATTGATAGTAAAACTTGACATAATTAAAGAAGAAGGGAAGAATTAAACTCTGAAATTGGAGGAAGATGAGGACCCAGGCTGCTGCTCCAGGATGCGGCCGAAGCAAGCCGTCGACGCCGCCGGTCGAAGCCGCCGAACAAAGTCGCCGCTGCTCAATGTCTTCGGCTCTGTTTTTTTTCGTTCTTTTTTTCCGTTTCCAGCCCCTCCCTCTTGAGATATGCGGCTCCTCTCTCTTTACATGTTTGTCTCTTTTTTTTTTAGGTTTCAATTGGGTTGGGTTGAGATGGAATTTGTATAGCAATTGGATAAAAACTTTCACATGGACTTTAAATCTTCAATTCCATTAAAGCTCGGCCCAATTCTCCATCCCTTGAAATTAACATCTATTTTTTATTCCAAATAGTGTATCTGAAAATACATATAAGAGAAATTAATTTAAACATGGAATAAAATAAAAACTTTACGCAACTTATGATTTTAGTGTAAAAATATAACAAGTAGCCTAAAGAGCCAAATATTTCATTATGCACTTTATTTTAACATAAAATGTACTAAAAATGTAATAAAGAACTAAAGTATGACCAAATAAAATGTGACAATTTGTAACGTATCATAATGCACGCGATACGAACACGACCCAAGATGATCGGGAAGAACCAGCCATGTCGATCGCGGTGGGTAGGTCACATCGGCATGTGGGCCGCCTGTCAACATACAAGGATTATGTTATGCCGTGACGTTATTATTTATTGTTTTTATCTTGTTAATTTTATTTCGTCTTGTAACTTAGATTTTTATTAGGTGGGCAAATTATAAGCTCCTTCGAGGTTTTTTTTCGGTTCTTTCCCTTGACGCCATTGTTGAACCGACACGATTAGGATTAGGGTTTCTCTATCGGTTATATATAGGGATGTACCCATATCAATTAAGGCAAGAATAATAACCCTAAGTAGTTAGATACATTTGTTCCCTTCTTTCGTTACTTTTCAAAACCCTAGCCGCCCCACCCAACGTTGGCCACGACGGGACCGTGCAAACTCGTATCATCTGGTGCTTTCATCTTGCCATTCTCATGACGACTCCTACACCTGAATCGTCGTCCTCACCGGCCCTCACCATGGAAGACCTCATTCAAGCTATCACCAATCAGGGAATGGAGTTACAGGCGACCAAACAACAGGTTCAAGCTTTATCTTCTGCCAGCCTTAATTCTGATAGTCGTTGGTCATCACGTCCGCCATCCGTACCTTGGCGGCTGCCTCCATCTCGCACGGTTGGCTCTTCTTCCAACACTAATCTGGTTCCTTGCATGCGTGTTGAGGCACCATGTTTCAAAGGCGACAATCCTGCATGCTGGGTATTTCGGATCCTAAATTATTTTGACTATTTTTCGACGATCGATGTCGAACGGCTACACCTTGTGGCCATGTTGATCGACTATCCGGTGTTCGATTGGTTACGTTACTATCACGCCAATAACTGCGTGATGAGTTGGGAGGCATTCTTGATGGCTATATGTCAATGCTTCGATCCCAACTATTACGAAAATTACATCGGCTCTCTCTCTAAGCTCTGACCGACTTCATGCGTCTTGGCCTACCAAACTTCTTTTGAGGCACAACTCAATAAAATCCCAGTCCTTCCGAAACCCACTCTTATTGCTATGTACATCACGGGACTTACCCAACCGGTCCAACGTGAGGTCCATCTTCGTGGCTCTCGAACGCTGCACGAGGCGTTCGCCTTGGCACGTGAATTATCCGCGAGTCATCAAGACACCCATGCCCAGTACATGTCGCGTCGTGCATGGTCATCTAGGCCACCGATGCATCATACTGGGGTGAACACCAGCTATTACGGCCTCGACTACCCCATCACCGTCCACCACCAAATCTTCTGACACCAAACCGGCAACACCACTTCTAATCGTGCGTTTGACTTCGGCTCAGAAAATGAAACGAAGCAAGAAAGGATTGTGTTGGTACTGCGGTGACAAATGGATTTCGGGTCACCAATGCAAACATCGCTTTCTCGTCTTTATCGGTCCAGATGACGAGGAGGATCTATCCTTGGAGACTTTAGAGCAGCCCGATTTGTACGATGACTCCGTCATCCTAGGGGATATCTCTAGCTTACACTCATTGGCCTGTAGCCCGAGCCCACGCTCGTTGAAGTTGGAGGGATCTTTTAATAGCTTTCCCTGCAAGTGTTGCTTGACGGGGGGAGCACGCATAATTTTATTCACCCAGCTATCGCGGAACGTATGTCCCTTGTCCTTCATCCTGTCCCTCCATTTCAAGTTTATGTCGGTAACAGGGATTCTTTTCATTTTGCAAATTTATCTCTTCGTACCCTCTTGACCCTACAGGGCACTCTATTTGAGATCAATTTATATCTTTTGGAGATTCATGGGCCCGATATTGTGCTCGGCGTTCAATGGCTACAGACCCTAAGGAAGGTTTCACATGATTATGCACAAATGACGATGGAATTTACTTGGCACGGCTCGTCAGTGGTCATGCGTGGTGACACAGTGGCACCACGGTCGATCTCGTATAGCCATCTCTGCTCTTTGGCCGCCCACTATCCCTTGGAGATTTATGAGCTTCAGCCCTCGGTTTCCCAACCACAGTTGTCCCCAAACCCCGAGGTGGTGTTTCTCACATCTATGCCGCCGGTGGTTCACGGGGTGTTAGAGCTACATAGGGTAGTTTTCCTTCAACTTACAGGGCTTCCGCCGGCGCGCGAGTGGGACCATCAGATTAATCTGGTCACCACTACAAAGCACGTAAATGTCCGGCCGTACCATTATCCCTATTTCTAGAAAACAGAGATTGAACGCCAAGTGAAGGACATGCTCCACCAGGGAATCATTCGTCCCAGCCAGAGGCCTTTTTCCTCACCCGTGCTTTTCGTCAACAAAAAAAGGCTCTTACCTTTTCTGTGTGGATTATAGAGCTTTGAATGCAGTCACGGATCCCGATCACTTTCCGATCCCAACCACTTATGAATAGTTTGACGAATTGGCCCATGCACGCATTTTCACCAAGCTCGATATTCGTTCGAGGTATCACCAGATTCGTATGCATGACGCAAATACTTTTAAAACCGCCTTTCAGACGCATGAAGGGCATTATGAGTTCCTAGTGATGTCATTCGGCTTAACCAACGCTCCTTTTGCTTTTCAGGCAGAAACGAATAGTATCTTCGATGCCTACTTACGATAGTTTGTAATTGTGTTCTTTGATGATATTCTCATCTATAGTCCCTCCACAGATACTCATGCGGAACATTTTCGCCTCGTCCTACAGACCCTCCACACTAATTCCTTCTTCGTCAAGGTTTAGAAGTGTTTATTTTGCACCCCCACCATAGCTTATCCGGGCCACCTCGTGACTGCCTAGGAACTCAAACCGGATCCGGATAAAATCAATTCCATGCTTAAATTTCCGAAGCCCACGTTGGTGAAGCAGCTCCGGGGTTTTCTCGGCCTCACTGGCTACTACCGCTGTTTTATCACCGGCTATGCCATGATTGCGGCCCCCCTTACTGACTTACTCAAGAAGGATAACTTCGGGTGGGACTCGGCCGTGGATAACAGCTTGAACAACCTCAAGTGAGCCATGGTCACGGCACCCATCCTTCGTGTTAGAATAAAGGCCTAACGCTAGAGGGAGGGTGAATAGCGTTTAAAATAAAATCGCAGGAATTTAAAACGTGGAAGGTAAAGTAAAGAGCGTAAGGAGGGAGCACACCGTATCTTACCCTTGTTCACCACAACGTGTGGTTACGTCCAGCCTCCCGAGAGACTCTCTCGACTTACACTAACTTCGTTCAACTTAAGGGTGCTTAACAAACTGATACAACCTGAGAACTCGAGTCACATGAGCCTCAACGCCTTTTGCTCGGAGATACCGCACTCCAAGACTTTACACAAAGGAACGAAAACTTCCTCTGAATTACAACAAGGGAACAACCTCCCTTCAATTATATAGAAACACTTAAACACTCAAGAATAAAACTCTCACAAAGAGTAGATATGAGTGAACTAATAAATGCTCAAGAACACGACAATTTCTTCAAGAATTACTCTCAAAAAGATAAGAAATATGAAGAATGATTATGCAATGAAAGAATATTGAATGTTGAAGAATTGTGTGTAAAATGATAGGATTTGGGTGCCATTTTATAGGCTAAAATGTGGTGTAGCTGTTGCAAGAGTTCCAACAGGATCAAGACAAAAACTTAAGAGTCATAGACTGATAGTCGATTATCTTAACATGATAATCGATTATCAAAAGATTCCATGTCGAAAAATTTAAAATTCTATCCGTTGGAGGGCAACGGTAACACTGATAGTCGATCATCAAATTCTGACAGTCGACTATCAAGCCTCTCTGAAAACTCTGGGTTTTGGCAGCAAACCAGGATAATCGATTGTCAATTGATGAAAATCGATTATTGGGTGCTCCTGAACTTAAAGTCCAAAACCTGCAGGGGCTGATAATCGAGTGTTGTAAAGTGATACTCAATAATCACATAGCTTGGACCCACTTGCGAAAATCCAACTTGAAAAACCGAGGTCCAAAAATGAAGTGTTCCAAAAAGTAAAAACTAAGGTTGAAAAATATTGTATATGGTATAAAATAGTAAAACCAAGACTTGTTTATTAAAAACCAAGTCTTAGAGGTCATTTGTCACGTGTTGACGGCTTTGACCGATTTTACATGTTTACGATTGACCATCATACACAAGTGGTTTTTATAAAATAAATGTTTGGCAACCTTTTAAATATGCCTAGAGGTAAAAACCAAGTACAAAATATTGAAAATAACTTAGTTGGTTCGGACGCCAAAAACCGAACGCCAAACGCCGAACATTGTGGTTTTGGTTATGGCAAAGCCCAGGGATTTTTGAAGCTTTGAAAAGCTTATTAAAAAAATTTATTTGATGCATAAAAACGTTTCATGATTTTATAAACATATTTTGACTCTTTGAGAACCAAGACTTGATTTGATTGTCGGTTTTGATTACAATGAGACCGACTCGACTAAGTCTTCAAATATTGATTTTGTTCTTGAGTCTCTTGGTATTGTTCCACGCCTTGAGTTATTCAACGAAACTCTTCATATCCACGGCAGTTTGGCAATTATCAAAACTTGTTAGAAACGAACACGACTTTAGTTCAACGCAATATAAAGTGTGTTCCAACACTTTGCCTCCCGGATTTTGCACTCACCTTCTAGCTAGAGACAGATGCTTTGGACGTCGGTATAGGGGCGGTACTTATGCAGCAAGGTCACTCGTTAGCATTCTTTAGCAAGAAGTTGGGACCACGGAGACGCACAACCTTTACTTATCACAAGGAACTTTATGTATGCCATAGTGGTATTGGTGCATAAATGGCGGCAATATTTATTGGGGCGCGAGTTTGTGATTCGTAGTGATCAACGTAGCCTCAAGGAGTTACTGATGCATGTTAGCAACAATTTTACATTCAGAAATTGATGGGATTAAAATTCCGAATCGAATATAAAAAGGGGACCACAAATAAGGACGCCGATGCACTTTCACGGCGGGGTGCCGACGTGGACGCAGATGACCTTTTCACATCCTTCGCTCACCTAATGCCGCTGTTTATGAAAGATATTCAGGCAGAGCATGCCTCTCTTCCTGATTGTCGCGCCCTGCACGATGCGATACAAACCGAAAAAGGACCACCAGATATGACGTGCATAACGGTTGTCTATATTACAAGCATCGGATTTATCTCAGCCTGAATTCTCACCTATGGGATCAAATCCTTCACGAGTTTCATAGTACTCTCGCGACAGACCACCAGGGGTACCTTTCGACGCCTTGCCGATGTTTTTCATTGGCCGGGAATGCGCCGGAATGTGCGTCGGTTTGTGGCAGCATGCGTCCACTGTCAAGCGACAAAATACTCCACCCAAAAGCCTGCAGGGTTGCTGCAGCCCCTCCCTATCCCTGATCGGGTTTGGGACTCGGCCTCCATGGACTTCATTACAGGATTTCCGACTTCTCATGGCTTTTTGGTACTTCTGGTGGTGGTGGACAGGTTATCTAAATACTCTCATTTTGGGTTGCTGCCTACCCATTTCGATGCTCCGCGAGTGGCTCTAGTTTTCCTCGATGTGGTCGTCAAACACCACAGATTTCCTACGACCATAATCTCCGATCGCGACTCCGTTTTTATGAGTTTCTTTTGGCGTGAGTTGATGCGTTTAAGTGGTAATGCCCTGAAGTTCAGCACTGCTTATCGGCCACAGACGAACGAACAGACGGAGGTCATTTATCGCGACTTAGAACAATACCTTCGTGCATTCACTTATGAGCACCCCTACCAGGCACTCTATGGGCGTACACCACCAAATCCTTTTCTGACATCGTCTCTCCGTGCGCGTGTTCCGGCTGTCGAGGAGATGCTTCGTGAACATGCTGAGGTGCTTGATGATTTGAAACGACACCTTTCGAAAATGCAGCAGCGCATACGCCAGCGTGCCAACCAACACTGAAGGGACGTGTAGTTTAATGTCGGGGACCTCGTTCTTCTAAAGCTCCAGCAGTACCATCAATGTCCGGTGGCTCGGCCACACTCGACAAAATTATCCCGCAGGTACTAAGGTCTATTTGAGGTGGTGGAATGCATCAGGGCTATTGCATATCGTCTTCGTATGCTTGAGGAATGCCGTATCTATAATGTCTTTCTTGTTTCCATTCTGCGACCGTTTGTAGGGAATGGACAGCAGCCCCCACCTTCGGCTCTCCCTGCAGAATTTCATAAAGGGCAGCCCGTGATTGTTACAGTCTTTGTTAGTTCGCGCCATACGGTTGTCGTCGATGGTAAGCCGCAAGAGCAATGGCTAGTGCACTGGTCTGAAGATGCAGACACTGATACGACTTGGGAGCTCGCAGAAGTTATGCAACGTCATTTTCCAACTCTTGGCCTTGAGGACAAGGCCGTCTCCGACCGCGGGGGAGTTGATACGAGCACGGCCCAGGATGATCGGGAAGAACCAGCCATGTCGATCGCGGTGGGTAGGTCACGTCGGCATGTGGGCCGCCCGTCGAGATACAAGGATTATGTTATGCCATGACGTTATTATTTATTGTTTTTATATTGTTAATTTTATTTCATCTTGTAAAGTAGATTTTTATTAGGTGGGCAAATTATAAGCTCTTTCAAGGATTTTCTTTTAAATTATTTCCCTTGATGCCTTTGTTGAACCGACAAGATTAAGATTAAGGTTTCTCTATCGGTTATAAATAGGGATGTACCCATATCAATTAAGGAATGAATAATAACCCTAAGTAGTTAGATACATTTGTTCCCTTCTTTCTTTACTTTTCAAAACCCTAGCCGCCCAACCCAACGTTGGACGGGACCGTGCAAGTATCAGCAAGGCTTGCTTCTGATTTCATTTTTTAATCTTTACCATTTTTTACAATTATTTCCTCCTTTCATTACTCTATTAATTTTATTTGAAAAATGTAAATAAAAAAACATAACTCTTCAAAACTCATCAAAACTCTTTATATATAATATTAATCAGTAATATTTTATTATAATTTTACAGGCTGCTTTCTCTCTCTAGCCATGGCGAGGAGAGGTAGGCCGAAGACGAACCATCCATCCATCGATGTCCCCATAATCGACCAAGTGATTAATGATGATGTTTCCACCAAACAATATAAACAAGGAGAAGAGAAGAGAGATCCTGTCCCAAGTGCAGATCTAGAGGAAATTGCCCAAATATTGGGATGCAACTGCTCTTGTCTGTGTATTGGGAGCTAATCCACCCTTAGCAGTGATGGAGGGATTTATTGGGAGAATATGGAAAGCATACCAGATTGAGGACATCACCTTTCTAAAACGAGGGCAATATGTGGTTAGATTCCAAACTGAGAAGGATAGGGATGAAGCTACAGACAGAAGGTTCTATCACTTTGACAATAAACCTGTATATGTGAGTAAATGGAAACCAGGTTGTCAAGTTAATCTGAAAGAATTAGAAGACATCCCAATTTGGGTCCATTTCCCAGGTCTGGAGGTGAAATACTGGAGTATGACTGGCCTTAGTAGGATTGGAAGTTTAGTGGGAAAACCAGTGAGAACAGACATGGCTACAACAAAAAGAACTAAGATGGAATATGCAAGAGTAATGATATCAGTTAAGATGAAGCAGGAGTTTCCAGAGACAGTTCTTTTCCAGGATGAGAATGGTAGATTGATAACTCAATCTATCACATATGAATGGTGTCTAGTACATTGCTCAAAATGTGATGGGATAGGACACAAGAACCAGGACTGCAGAAGGAAGGAAAATCAAGGACAGAATAGGAAAAGAATGATATGGAAACTAAAGGACGCACAACACAACAAAATGGAGGAACAGAAGGAAGAACAGATAAAGGAAAATCATGGACAAGAGGACCCCATCATGGAGACACCCCCTAATCAGAATATGTTGGAAAAGCAGGAGGCTCATACTGATGGATTCATTGAGGTCAATAGAAGGAAAACAGCTAAGAGATCCCTATTGCCTGACAAAAGTAGTATACTATATCACGGATTGATGTTACATACTGACCTATTCAAAGGGCCCTATAAGGGTCACCTACCTTTCTTAAAATGATAGGGGGGTGGAATATCAGAGGCCTGAATGGGCCTCTAAAGCAGGAGGAAGTAAAGAAGTTAATTAAGAAGTATGATATTAAGCTGTTGGGGTTAATGGAAACAAAAATTAAGGAGGCTAGAGTTGCTGAGGTAGAAAAGAAACTCTTCCATGGATGGGGGTCTTTCATAAATATTAAGGATCACCCAAATGGCAGATTATGGGTGGTATGGAATAAAAGAGAGATGTTGGTAGATATAGTTAACTCCATTGACCAAGCTGTCCACTACAAGGTTACAGAGAGAAGGGGGAACAAAAGTTTCCACATTACATTTATCTATGGTCATAATGACCAAAGTAACAGGAAAAACTTATGGACTGCCCTAACTAGCTATGCTGCAAACACAAAGGGTGCCTGGTGTATCCTAGGGGACTTCAATTCTGTCCTAAATATGAATGATAGGGTGGGAGGCAACAGTATATCTCTTGATGAAATCAAAGACTTCAAGGAATGCATGAATCAGTGTGGATTGGAAGAGGTCCCTTCTAATGGATCCTTCTACACTTGGTCTAATAAACAATCCTTAGGCCATAGGATTTACTCCAAATTGGATAGGGTCTTGGCTAAAATGGACTGGTTTCTGGAAAATGGAACTAAAGTTCTTATTTTAGAGGAGGGGATTTCTGATCATTGTCCCATTCTTATTCCTCCCCCTCATGCCCAACTAAGAAGTGGTGGATTTAAGTATTGTGATATGTGGAGATTGGACCCTGGTTTTCATGGTATTGTGAAAAGGATCTGGGAAGAGGAGGTGGAAGGAAGAAAGATGTTTCAGCTTGTGCATAAACTAAAAAAGTTAAAAGCACCTTTGAAGAAATTAAACACAGACAAATTTATGCATATGAATCAACAGATTGAGATCTTGAGAATGGAACTGCATAATGTACAGAAGGAGCTGAAGGATAACAGTCAGGATGCAGTATTATTAATGAAGGAGAAGGATCTTACAAAGGAATACCAGATGAAAGTGAAAGCAATGCTACTCATGAGGAAGCAGCAAACTAAGATGGATTGGATATCTGTGAGTGATCAGGGGTCTAAACTGTTCCATGCCTGGGTCAAAAAGAGGGGGATACAAAACAATATTGTGACCATAAAAAATGCCAAGGGTGAAGTGATTAATGATACTAAAGGGGTTGCAGATGTACTGCTGCAGTATTACCAAAAAGTACTTGGGACTGAGATAGAGGTAGAGAGTATTAATCAGAAGGGGATGCAACATGGAAAGACCTTAACTGTAGAACAACAATTGGCCCTCATACAACCATTCACTACTGAAGATATAAGGAAAATGGTGTTTGACATTCCTAATAGTAAAAGCCCAGGACCAAATGGTTACTCTAGTGGGTTCTTCAAGAGTCAATGGAAGGTGGTGGGAGGGTTACTCAGTGAGGCCGTGATGGATTTCTTCAGGGAGAATAAAACCCTCAAACAGATCAATACCACAAAAGTGGTCCTCATCCCCAAAGTGGAGAATCCTCAAGAAGCTAAGGACTATAGACCAATATCCTGTTGTAATGTAATTTATAAAATAATCTCTAAACTTGTCTGTTCTAGGTTTAAAAAGGTGTTGCCAGAGATTATCAATCAAAACCAGGGTGCATTTGTGGAAGGGAGAGAACTAATTCATAATGTCCTACTTTGTCAAGAAATGGCTAAAGGGTACAACAGAGCTGGGATATCTGCTCGATGCATGATGAAACTGGACATATCCAAAGCGTATGATTCGGTAAGCTGGAAAGCCTTAGAAGAGATCCTCATAGCAATGAAATTTCCTGGGCAGTTTGTTAATTGGATAATGTTCTGTGTCACTACATCTACATATACTTTGTGCATTAATGGGGAAAATACTGGCTTCTTCAAGGGTAGGAGAGGTCTTAGGCAAGGGGATCCCATTTCACCCATTCTTTTTGTCTTAATCATGGAGTATCTGACTAGAAGTGTGGAACATTTTGTGAGGGATAGTTCTTTTAGATATCATCCAAGATGCAAGACCCTTAAAATTGTGAACTTGTGTTTTGCAGATGATTTAATCTTACTCTGTAGAGCTGATGAAAGATCAATTAGATGTATAATGAAAGCCATTTCACATCTAGAGAAAACTACTGGACTATCTATTAATCTGAGTAAATCTCAAATAGTACTGGCAGGGGTAAAGCAAATAGAAAAGAGCAGGCTATTGGGACTGACAGGTATTCCAGAGGGAAAATTGCCTTTCACATACTTGGGATGCCCAATTTCGTCTAACAGACTTTCATCCACTAACTGTGAGGTCCTGGTGGAGAAGTTAACTGCTAGAATCACATGATGGAAATCTAAGAACTTATCTTATGCTGGGAGAGCAAGGTTAATATCCTCTGTCCTAATGGGGATCATTAACTTCTAGGCAAGAATATTCATTATACCTGGGAAGGTTATGAAGCAGGTACAAGCTCTGTGCAGAAACTACCTATGGGGGGCCGAGGAAAAATACAAGAAGGTCCCATTAATTAGTTCGGAGGAAACCTGCAGGCCTAAAGACAAAGGAGGTATTGGCTTCAAAAATCTGACAAAGTGGAATAAGGCAATGATTATGAAACTGAATTGGGACTTAGCAAAGAAGAAAGACAATCTGTGGGTAAAATGGATACATTCTAGATATATTAAGGATGGGGATTTCTGGAGCTATCATCCTAAACAAGATGCCTGTTATTATTGGAAGAAAATGATCAAGGTAAGACAAGAGTTTGAAAGCATGCCAGTCAGCAGGGAGTATAGAATTGAAGAGGGGTACTCATGGCTTATGGGTCAACTCCCAAAAGATGAATGGTATGACATTGTTTGGAAGAGAGGAACAATGCCAAAACATAGTATGATAGTATGGAAGATTATGAAGGGAAGGATCCAAACAAAGCAAAGGCTGTGCAGATTTTTGCCTATTGACAATGGGTGTGTCTTATGTGACAAAGGCGTGGAGGATAGTGAACATTTGTTCTGGCAATGTGAATATGCAAGGAGTCTCTTTGATAGAATCATGCCTAGCTTGGGATGTGGACTAGGAGGGGACTCACCACAGAGTTTATGTGCGCAACAACTCAGAAAGGGGAGCAGAAAATGACGGATCACATAGAGAGCAGCGTGGGCAGCTATATGCTATGCAATATGGAGGGCTAGAAAGAAGAAGATATATGGGAAAGAGAGCATCAAAGTCGAAGATAGTATAGATTACATTTGGTTTAATCTTAATACCTATTTGTATAGGAAAAGCTAAAGTGTGAAGGAATTCTGACTTCGGCCAGATTGGTAGTAGTTGATATTGTAATGTGAACTTTGACTCGTGGTGTGAATAAAATTTTGTATTGTGTTCAAAAAAAATATTTTATTATATACAACAATGTAGTATTTTATATCCTGATTTTTATCTCTTTAACCATAGATTAAACGTAATAGTTTAAATTCGATGGTTCATAGATGATAGTCATTGGGCGAGAAAAAAGCATGTGGCATTATTCTCCTGCTTTTAAGAATAAGAGGATAGTCATAAGCATAACATATTTAAAACCTCTTAACTAATATAATAGCTTGCTATTAATAGTACATTACTATTTTTTGGGGGGTTCTTGCCATTAATAATATCCTTCCTCACAATATATAATACTTTTCTGTGCCACAAAAACTAATCCATATCCATACCCATACTTTATTTAAAAAGAGGGGAAATGCTCATTGTGTTTTCCCGCCTAAGCGTGGTGAGTAAAAATGGTAAGTGTCACATTTTACTCTTTCAATTTTAAATAACTATATGGAATTTTAGAAAAATGATAAGTGGCATTAAATAATCTTTCAATTTTAAAATGGTGAGTGACACGTTTTACTCTTTCAATATTAAAACACTAAACAAAATTTTGAAAAAATGGGAAGTGACTCGTTTTACTCTTTCAAATTTAAATAACTATAAGGAATTTTTAAAAAATGGTAAGTGGCACGGAATAATATTTCAATTTTAAAATGATAAGTGACACGTTTTGACTCTTTTAATATTAAAACCCTTAACGGAATTTTCAAAAAATGGTAAGTGAGGCATTTTACTCTTTCAATTTTAAATCACTATACAGAATTTTTAAAAAATAGTAAGAGGCACGGAATAATCTTTCAATTTTAAAATGGTAAGTGACACGTTTTACTCTTTCAATATTAAAACATTAAACGGAATTTTTAAAAATGATAAGTGGCACATTTTACTCTTTCAATTTTAATAACTATACGGAATTTTTTAAAAAAGGTAAGTGGCATAGAATAATTCATTCGATTTTAAAATGATAAGTGGCATGTTTTACTCTTTCAATTTTACTCTGTAACATATTGATAAAATTATTTTCTGAATTAAAATATTTATTTTTTTATTTAATTCTATAATAAATATTAGTATGCATTTTCTAAATCTTTTTTACGGAGTAATAATAAGATATGATATTCTTTTTTACGGAGTAATAATAAGATATGATATTTTTTAAAATAAAAGTTATTGTGTTAATAATGATGCACATTTATTAAATTTTAAACAAAACTTTTTTTGAAAAGAAATAAAATTAAAAATGGTTTGTAGTTTTAAATTTTATATAAATCTTTACATATTTTTAGAAAAAATATAATAAAACTTACATAATCTTCTTTTTAAAATAATAATCTATATTAAAAAATTAGAATAGGGAAAAACATATTGGTATAATACTTAAAAATGGAAAGTTTATAAAAAATTATTGCTCATCAAATTTAAGAATAATGAAATTTATTTTTTTAACAAATTAATAATCGAAATAACAGCTTCAAAATATTTTAAAATTTTTTAAAAATCATATATATTTTTTTAGAAAAGTAACAAACTAAAATAAGAAGTTGATAATTCTAAAAGTGTATTTATAATTTTTTTATTTTAAATAAGTACATATAATTTTTACAATAATAACATAACTATAGATTATGGAGTGTATTTAGTTCACGTGGTGTATTTAGTGTTTTAGCGGGTGTGGTTATCACTGCCCATAAGGAAACAATAAGCCCTTAGATATATTTTAGTTTAATTTATCTTTATTTTTTAAAAAAATTATATCACCAAATATAATAATTTTAAATATTTTGTGTGAAATAATAACTACTCTTGTTCTTTGAGAAAGAGCAATAACTAAAGCAACTTGATGCCAAAATCTTCCCGAACACTATTACACATGTGAGCTAATGTCATAACAAACTCAATGAAATATTACATAAAAGAAGACATAAGAATAATATCAATTATAAATGAATATAAGACCACTCCCAGGTGCTAATATGATTCCCCAAAGATCATATGCACTAAGGTCACGCTGTCTTCACTTGATCTAAATGATTCTGATCTGATTGGAATAAGTTCTAATCTGGTTTGGTCAAAACTTGTATGTAGTTATATTTAAAACTATTTCTGATATCATCTGATTTGATTTGATCTGATTCCATTAAAAAATGATAAGTAATAAGAATAAATTGAAATAAACATGGCCTATGAAGTCCACTTAGGACTGAATTTTTGCAAAACAACACCAATAATAAGTCCAATTGATCATATACTTCGTATAATTTAATCACACAAAAATCCTAAAATGACAAAACTCTCTTGTTAGGAGAGATTGGTAACTAACGCATAAATACATAGAAATCCTTAAAAGCAAACTGTATGGTTGTCTAGCTCAATAACATTTCGATCATAGTTCTTGTCAAAATTAGAGAGCTTGATACAACATATAATCCATTGTGAAATTTGCGCTGAATAAGACTAAAACATAAGTCATTTCCCAATGTATGACTTAAACTTTTTTATTTCCTATGTAGAACTTAATAATGACTAGTGAGAAGAATAATGTCTAAGTGATACTGGATATTTAGTTGAATAATGACTAATAGATAATGACCAATGGTCCTACATTGGAAAATAAAAATATATGGTCCTATATTGAGAAAATCATTATGTTTTAGTCCTATTTAGGTAAAATTACCGTAATCCATTACACACTGAATGAGGGTCAGGTTATAAATTTAAATGAAACACAATAAAGTTCACTAATTCAACGGGTAAATTTCATCCATGGTATACGAACTTTCATTATTATTTCACTTCGGTATATAAACTTTAATTCATATCACAAAAGTACACGAACTTTCAACATTCTTTCACCGGTAGTCCAATAGGTGGTTTCCAAGTCACCTTCAGGTCATTTGGGGTCAAATTATAATTTTATAAATTTAAATTTTATGATTTTGACTCCTTTTCCTTTTTTTCTCTTGGTTCTCCACCCTTTTATTCATCTTCTTCAAGACCTCCCACCCTCCCCCTCCATTTTTTCTTCTTTTCCTCTTCTAGCCCCACCCCCACCCCACCCCACCCTACCCGCACCATTTTTCTCTTCTTCCCCTCTTATTCTAGCCCCCCCACCCCCACGCACCCATTTCCAGATCAGAACTTATTGCATTAAATGGTCAAGTACTCTAATATTTGTTCAATCTAAAGAATTTAATGAGCCAAAGTAAATTAGCCTCCTAAAAAGTAGTGAAAGGCGTTAACTTAACGTGCACACGTTGCCCAAAAAAGTTATTTTTATCATTATCATCAAAACCGAAAAAGTAGCCCACCACCAAACCCATGCACGTGTTGCCCAATACTACCCACCCTTTAACAGCCCTATCGCCGGCCTAAATAATAGTCTTAATTAATTCCAGCAAACTCGAAATAGAAGCCCAACAAAGTATCCAGCCCTTCACGTCTAACCCGGCCCATTAATTTTAGGTGGGAACACTGTTCAAAATCATATCCTAGCATTGTATACAGTAAGATTTTACGGGTCCAGTGTTGGTTTGAGGCCCAATGAAGTATTGGCCCATTATCGAAGAGGGCCCAAAACAGAGAGAATTATTAGGAGAGTGGAAGGAAGGGCAGAAAGAAAAGACCTGAACTCGGCGGCGATGGCGCTGCTCTGGCTCTCCCCGACCTCAATTCCCACGGCGGCGGCGGAATGGAATTCTTCTTCTTCATCCGGCCGCCGAGTTTTCTCTCGACCGCCTCAGAACCACGCTTATTCGATGCTGCTGCTGCGGCGGCAGCATCTAGGCCTGATACACAGCGCCGTTTCGCCTGACCGTCGGAAGTCACAGGTTGTGCGTATGGCTCCTGAAGAAGAGAAGTTAACTCGCCGTTCTCCTCTCGAGTTCCCCGCGGTTAACTCTTTATCCATCTGCTTAGATTCCTATTTTACCATTATCGCTCTTTGTTTTCACTGTCTCTCAATTATTCTTCTATGTTACACATTTATCTTTCTTACAATTTTGAAATTCGCTGCGTCATCAGTTGCAGTCTTACATTTCAAAGTATGAATTTCAATTGTCTTTCTCGTTTGCTCTGTAATTTTAACTGAATCCACCTTCTAGACAAGAAATACTGCTCCTTAAAAAAATCATTTTGCTTTACAAAATCAATATCAACCAAACAATTCTATTGTTCTTGAATTTTTGTATCACCCTGCCATGTTTCATAAACAGTATCAATCTTGTACCAAAATGAGGCTGATGTAATAATGTAAAAGCTGGAAAATTGATTTAATTGGACTTTGTCTGCAAGTGATTATATTAACACTGTGTTGTGTGACCTATGAGCTTTTGGTGGCTTTGCATTCTGAGCATAATAGTTGAAACTAACAAATTTACATGTTCAGATTGGTTTGAATAATGTTTTATTAAGAAATTGAGTCTTTGAAGAAAATGGCTTTCCAGTGTGAATATGCTGTTTGGTCCTTCCTTTAGAAGTAATGAATGCTTATTATATACTTAACAATGGCAGGAGTGGGAGAGACCAAACACGGGTCGCAGACCAGATATCTTCCCCCAATTCACCCCTATGAAAACTCCACTGCCTCCTCCATTACCAGCCGATCCTCCTCCGGAAGAGGATGAGGAGGAAGAAGAAAAGGAAGGGGAAGAGGAGGATCATAAAGAGGATCAAGAAGACCCTGAAAATGAAGAAGAACCAGAGCTACCAGAAAGAACACAATAACTTGCTAAGGGCATAGAGTTGTTATCGCATTTGGCTAATTGTGCCGTTGTGACCTTTATATCTATAACCGGATGAGATACTGGTTGGTTTGAATCATTTTTGTGCTCTCTGTATGTAAGCATATGTTAAATGATATGGAGTATATGTTTGTTGTTGCGCATGCCGTTTTCATTTACGGAGTATATAGAAATATAATGAGATTCAAAATAGACCATCGGTACGTTCAGAAAAACCACAATATGAATGTGAAGCTGTCATGTCCTTCCTGCCTTCCTAGACTTGTGGGAAAAACTCACAATCTATACCCCAACCATGTTAAATAGACCACTCAACCCTTGTGACAATGTTGAATTCCTACCATTATGTTTCGGGTCTGCAAACTGAATCCACCACTTAGCATATTGCAAAATGGGGAACATGTGTTACTTTTTTTGGTGGGGGGTCATTTAGAGGTTCTACTTGGCCTTCCTTCTCTGTGTTGCTAGCTCAAACATATACATTGAATATAGTTTCAACTCTTTACTGGGTGGTTCCTTGAGGGACTCCACTGTAACCACCACATGAGGTTTCTCTTGACTTGATTCACAGGCTGTTTGCGCCATCACATGGAGTATATCAAAAAAGATAAAGCTATGTATTGCCTTTTGAGAATCAAGAATTTAATCCCCTCCATGGGTGAGGAGAGGTTGTATATAAAGTACAACTATCTTAATTACAGTCCAGGATTAAGGGTGATGGATTCATGCATGGACCCCTCCATCTCTTTGTCCTAGCCACATCAACGATCTATCTCTACTCATAACTCATCGGATGAGTCTCACTTTTGGGTCCCAATAGCTCATGGTTTTCATCCCATGCAGGCTCCTACTTAACTTTTGCGCTAAGCTCCCACTTCCCTTCTCACACGAGTCCTAAAATAATAAGTGTATTTGGCTTATAGGTCCAAGATCCTATATGCTCTATCATATGGTTTTGAATTCAATTTAAATGGCTTTTAAAGTGGTAAATTTTCTTCATGGGAAGTTAAGTTAAATATTATTAAAAATAATTCTTTAATTAGTGAACATAACATGAACACTGCATCATCTATTGTAGTGGAGATGGAGAAAAATGAAAAGTTGTGCTTATAATCTAAATTTATAGTATTGAAGTTTGGAGTTTCTTCGTGATTTAAATGACAAAAACTCCACTCACCAAAATCACAAGGAAACTTATCCATATTCAATTTCAACGAAGGCAGAGGCATTAACTCATTTTGTTTCATTAAAATGAGTCGTATTAACAACTACTACATTGTAATACACTGAGTAGAACTTAAAGAATATACTAAAGTTCGTATCATGACACTAATATGCTCAATTTGAGTGTTAAACTTTCTTTTCATTGTACTTGGTATTTTACCCATGCTATACTGTGTACCCTATCATTTTTTTGTGCAGGTTGAGCCGGGGGTCTCTTGGAAACAGCCTCCATGCTTCCGAGTAGGGGCAAGGTCTGCGTACACACACCCTCCCCAGACCCTACTGTAGTGGGATCCAACTGGGTTGTTGTTGTTGTTGTTGAGTGTTAAACTTTAGACCACGATATGACTAGAGAACTAATATCATTCTTGTTCGTTTAAAAATCACGTTCCATTCAACTTTTTTCTTATTACTTCATTTTATTATAATCAGATCGGATCCATTTAGATTAGATCATGTTCATACAAATCAGATTTATTCATATCAAAAGAATCAAACTGGACAAATGTTGAAAATAATGACAATATTTTATCCAGGAATAAATAAAAAATACTATAAGATTAAATCATACTCCCTATTACATTATTTAATATTACATATAATCAAATAATTATTGTTCTTAATATAATGTTACTTACGATTAAATAATACTCTCTCTGCCCCCATAAAAGATTTTACAAAAAAAGGTTCAACTCTCCACTTTAAGAAACAAATCTGTGGCCCTTATAATTTCTCACTCCTTTGTATCAGTTTGAATCGACGAGGTCGTGGAGGACGACGAAAAGACAGAGGATTTAAATCCTGAGAGCAACGTCAATACCGGGGGACCATAGATGAGCTCGAGACCTCCGAAGGTCCCAGGGAGGTAAAAATTTACTTCTGATTTATTTAAGTATCATTTTTAAAAAAGATTGCATTATTTGGGGTACTAGCTTACACTCTAAGGAAGTGATAAACATGGAGACCCCTAGAGGTTATGGTTCGGTGAGCAAGCACCTCAAATCGAGGCACCCTGTGGAATTTGCTAAGCTAAAGGGAAAGGGGAAATAAACACAAATTCTCGTTTTTTGAACAAGGGTAAAGGCGGTCTCTTTGTTTATAGCGATGAGCAAACTAAACAAAGAATGACTGAGATGATTCATGAAGAGAATTTTCGTAGATGTTCTATTAAAAATGTGGCTTTATTGATTATTTTCAAAATGCGCTAAAAGACTCAAGTTAGAGGGTTTCAAGAAAGACAATAAAGAGAGAAATGATTAAACAATAAAAAATCACTTGCAAATAAAAGTTATCGTGATGCCTTTAAACGGAGGAGTATAAAAATATAAAATACATAAGGGGGGGCAACTCATTTTGACTTGCAAAGTAATGAAAAAAAATGATATATTTACTTAGAATGCTTTTAAAAAGTCAAAATAATAAGAAAACATGAAAAACGTTATAACATACGTCAAAAGTCAAAACTGAAAGCTTCATTTAAACTATGAGCCACAAATTGGAGTGGACCAGGTTAGAACGGTCCGGATTTTTTGGTGCTTCAGTCCTAGTCCATTTTTTTAGAATGTTCGGATATGGATATTTTTTATATCCATTTTGGGAAAAATAAAAATTGTGATATTTTTGTGTTATATCATTATATAAATAAATAAATAGATATATACATATATACGGGACAATATGGTCACATTTTAAAACGGTTTGGAAATGGTTGAAACAAAATTTTGTTATTCTTAACCAAATGCAATTTTATAGCAAAAAACTGCTGGTAGGTACCCTAGGTTTTGTTGTAAAAACTACCAGGTCCTACTTTTTTTAGAAATATATTGCCAGGGTACCGAATTTAGGATTTAATGACCAATCAGTCACTTTTCATCCACATACACTTTAAGCCTACTCTCTCCGTTAATTTTTCACCCTCAAAATAGTGAAATCCCTTTTTTACCCCTGCAAAGCTTAAGTTCCCTTCTTCGTTCTCAGAACACACAAACGCAACGCAGGATTGGGGGTAGGGTTTTCGCACCTGATCTCCGCCTCATGTTCATAGGTAAGTATTCGATTTTCTCATTGTTCTTGGTGATGAAATCTGTTTTTCCATCATCTTGTTCTTGGTGTTTGTGGTTTAATTTGAAATTATGAGATTTAGATTTTCCCCAATGGCTTTCTAACGAAAATTTCAGGTGCAAGAAGTGAAGTAAAGAACTCTTTCTGTAGCAATGACTTCAAACATGTATTCTGATTTTGCCCGATTGCTTTCATACGAATTCATTCACATATGAATTTTTTTTGGTAGTAGTAGTGGTGTTCATTACTCTTTCAACTCAAGAAGAATTATTGACCATGGGGATTGGTTTGAGGTGCCTATGTGCAACTGTGGGAAAGGGATGGTGATTTTTACTTCTTGGACAAAAAAATCCTGGAAGAAGATTTTGGATGTGTGAGCAAAAGGTTAGTGTACTTGTTTATAATGTTTAACATGACATGTACATTGCTTAAACATGTTGGTAATGTGACCTTTTATTGAATATGGTATCCAGAAATGCAAGAGCTGGGAATGGGCAGAGCCCGAGCTATGCGATCGTGCGAAGAAAATAATTCCTGGGCTATTAGATAATATTAAGGAAAAAGATGAAGAGATTAAAAGTCTAACCATGCGCATGAAGCACTCACAGAGGAAGAGAACTGCCGCCCCCTTTTTATGTGGTCTAGGTCTAGGATTTTTGCTTCACATAGCAATGTATGTGTTCATGATGTAAGCCAAAACATGTGTATCAAGTGTTTCTTGTGGATTAAGTTGTATGTGTTGTAGTCTAGTAAAAGCGTAATTGATTATGATGTACCTGTCATCATTTGAATGAGCACTTGAAGATTGTATTTTGCTTTAACTTTAATGAATCCCCTTGTTGTGTTGTGTTTAAGTCATTGTTGTCAAGTGATGATGGTTTGGGATGATGCTTTGCCCTTGCTCTGTACTAATCGTAGACGTAGTCGTCTATGCTACGACTACGTCTACGCTACGACTACGTCTATGCTACGACTACGTCTACGCTACGACTAACGTCTATGCTACGACTACGTCTATAACCCACAAATGCCAACCCAGTAATTCCAAAAACTGGGCATAACAACCAAAACTGCAACCCAGAAATGCCAAAACCAGCCCCTACTGAAACAGCCCCTACTGATTCATGCCTAAACTGCAACCCAGAAATGCCAAACCCATCCAAGAAACAGCAGAAACTTACTGTGAACAAAAACATAGTGGAAACCATTACTGATTCATGTCACACTGAAACTTGCTATTACTGAATCATGTCAAAAACCATACATATTGTGTTTGGGATGTAGTGGGCAACAAAAAACAAAAAGCACCGTACACCCATGTATAAGTACCAGTTACACAACTGATAACATATTGGATACAAAAAAACATATTACATCATCATAACATATTAGATACAAAAAACATATTTTATCTTCATTTTCATTACTTCAAACATTTTTATCAGGCTCACAAGTTGTCTTCTTCTTCCTGCTGTACTTCTTCATTAATTTCCCATCAGGATCTCTACTTTGGCCACACGTCCTGTGATTGTGGCCCAACTGTTTACACTTGCTGCAGCGCTTTGTTCCATGAGCTTGCCCCCTCTTTTTTGCAATGAAATCATCAATGCCATCTCTTCTCTTGTGTTTCTTGGGTCTACCTTTCTTTTTCATGGTTTTTGGTGGGTCTAGTTCTGGCAGTGTGCTTGTCTCCCACATACATGGATCTGGAATAGGGTGTATTATGGCATCATACAGTCTCTTGTATTTCTGAACAGAAAACCAAGGTGCACAATAGTCTTCCAGCTTTTCATTTATCCTAAGAATGCATCTTGCAGCATGCTTACATGGAAGACCAGTAACTTGCCACCTGTTGCAGTCACAACTGTGGTCTCTCAACCTGACTGTAAAATTGGTGTTCCCATCAAGAACATCAAACTCACCTCTGCCTGCTGCTATCACTTCAGAACAGACCCTAGAATCCATTGCTAAGGCCCTAAGTTTCTTGTCTACATAAGGGGTGACTTCAGTGGACCAACTCCTTCCCATTGAAAACCTTTTTTCAAACCTTGAACCTACCAATTTTCTGATTTCCTCCAACATCTTTAGGGTAGGCTTTGCTCTGTGTGCTACAATAGCCTTGTTGAATGATTCCACAAAATTGTTTGTGTTATCATCACCCTTCAAGGCTACAGAAAATTTGTGCCTTGCCCAATGGGTCATTGGCTCATTTGTCTCTAGCCAATCATAAGCTTCACTGTCTTCCTCCTTAATCTTTTCCATACCTTTCTTGAACACATACTCTGAGAAGGTATTTGCAACTATATAGAAAAATGAATGGAACCATGCACCTAACAAAATCATAAGTGCAAAACATTACATAAACAACTACTTTTAAAACACATATATCAATAAGAACTAGAAGTATATAATAATATAGTACCTGGAAATTTAGAAGCAAAGTTTTTATAGAAATGTAAAACACATATCCTCCTTGAAGCTCTTGGCATAACAGTGCTAAGCCCTTTTATTATGGCCTATTACAGATTTTTAAGAAAAATAAGTACCTGGAGTGGACTTTAATAAAGAATACAAGTACAATCAGAGCACTATAATAAATGTAAGCATGGAAGTACCTGGTGCCTATCAGAAATTATAGTGTACCTAGATGCATCTTGACTGCACCCTAGCCCCTCTGCTAACCCATGAAGGAAAAAACCCCACTCTGTTTCATCCTCAGTATCAGCTACACCATAAGCCAAGGGAAACTGTCCATTATTTCCATCTAAACTCATTGCTGTCAAAAGAATTCCTTGGTATGGGCCCTTCAAATGACATGCATCAATACCAATCAAAGCTTGTAGCCATCCTCATGGGGTTCCTGCCTGGCCCTATCTCCTCCCATCTTATGAAGCACTCAGAATCTGGATTTCTACCTTTAAACACCTCCATGTATTGGGGTAAAAGCTTGTAGCCATCCTCATGCCTCCCTTCCACAATTTGCCTCATCAATTTTAGGCCTCTCCAACAAGTATAATTTGGAATGAAAGTATTGAACCTTTTTAATATTAACTTTTTCACAGTGGCAGAATTCATTTCCCTATTGCTTCTAAAGTCTTCAAGCAAATGGGTTGCAACCCAAGATGCTCCTGCCCTTTTGTGGTGCTCTTTAACTGAACAAACATGGCCATCAATTAGGGTTTTAATCATCCATGAATGACCATCAACAAGAACAGAAGCATGAATCCTGAATTTGCACTTCTCATTGGCACATGTTTGAGTGTATTTTCTTTTATCATTCTTAATCTTTCTTAGAGAAATTCCTTTCTGGATAATGTAATCCCTCATCACCCTTAGAAAATCTTTTTTTGAGCTGAATATGTCACCCTCCCTCAGCTCTACTTTTTCATTTGTACTTCTAATCCACAACCTGCCAGTATTGAAAACCATTGCCATTTTATCCACAATCAACTGACTTCCACTCCCATCTTCATCCTCTTCCACATGACCCAACTTCATTCTATTATTAGTATCAGCATCAACATCCAATTCCTCATCTGTATGTGACTCTTCATCTAGAGACACATCCACACTACTTGAGCACTCTTCCTCATCACCATCAAACTGGCTTCCTTCATCATCATCTTCACTGCAGTCCTCTTCCTCAGCACCATCAGTTTCATTGGGAGGCATTACTTCTTCAAAGAACAGATCTAGGGGAGTAATCTGGGGCTTGCACAGACTAGGAATATCATATGCTTCTAGACCTTTCAATTCCTTTGCAAACAGTTTCACATTCAATTCAGTTATTTCAAATTCTTTTCTTCCACATCCTATAGAATTTTTCTTTCTCTTCTTAGGTGTCCTAACACTGTCAACAACATCTCTTTCTTCTTCAGTGTTTGGTGGTATTAGATCAACATCTCTGAAACCTAAGGGGCTTACTTCATCATCTGGCCTTCTTGGTTGCTTTCTAACAGGTAACTTGGATTTATTAAATGACCCTAGTTTAAATTCTAGATTCCTACTGCTTTTACTTGGACAACCAGGAGTTACAAGCAAGTTGTTAGCCCATTGCTCAATTGAAGTTATAGTCGACTCATGACCATTCTGGAAACTAGAATCAACAGCCACTGCCATCATTTGCAATGCACTGGGCTCCAACAGTTCAACAACATATATAGGAATGTAACTGGAAGACACACTCCCCCATTCCTCAACCATTTTAATCCAGTCTGAATCATTAACTAAATGTTCTCCCTGAACTTCTTTGGAGGGTGGATGATATTTCAAACCAACAAACCTAGGCAGCTCTATATTTTTTTCCTTAGCTTTAGAGATGATATCAGAATATAAATCTTTGGTGAAGTAGATATCTAAATCAATGTCTTCTATCACAAAGCATTTATCTTTTACATACACTTGAAAAGATGTAGGAGCCTAAACATTGAAACAAGAAGGAGAAACATGAAATTAAAATACCCAGCAGCAAGAAGGAGAAACATGTAATCCTGAAGATGAACGTAGTTATAAGGAATTCAGGGAGAGTGAACTCTTACCATTTTCGTGTGTTTGGAGCAGACAAACGATGGTGACGATGGAAAACGACGGCAAACCCTTTTGGGAAGGAAAGCATCCCGTTTTGGAGGAGATGAATTTGCAGAAACCTTAAAATAAGCTTTATTGGGAAATAAAGAAGGGCCGTCATGTCATTTACATACACTTAACGACATGTGCCTGATTGGTCATTAAATCCTAAATTTGGTACCCTGGCAGTATATTTCAAAAAAAATAGGACCTGACAGTTTTTACAACAAAACCTAGGGTACCTACCAGCAGTTTTTTGAATTTTATAAGGACAAAAGAGGATATTTCGGGTCAGGATAAGGGTTTGGAGATTCAGTCCACCCCTACTAGAAAGTCTGAAATAGAAGGCTGGAAGGAGAGATCTGAGTGTCTGACCACCGCAAACTTCTTCCTTCACGGCTGCCTCGTGGAGCGAGGAGCTTCTTTCTAGTCGCCTCCATCATTCCTGTCTACCCGTCTGCAGCAAAGAAAGCTCCCAATAGCCCCCCCCCCCAATTAGGTGTTCCTAGCACTACAACCAACCGGATTCCGACCGCTTTCAAACTGCAATCCCTATGCCCGTAGTCCCTGACCCGACCCAACCTAGCGGCATTCACCTCTGGACATCTCGCCACTGCTGGAAGAAACTCCACTTTGAACAATCCGCACTCCTATCGTCTAACAATTAACAACACCGCGCCTCTCTTATACAGCCGTATCCCGGCCCTCTCAGAGGCATTTGATCTCGTATCCAATCAACGACATGCCAATTGGAGTATCCCGCACTTGTCGTAGGCGTGTCTCTGTGTCCTAGAGGCAATTCCTTCACAGGTGTGGCGTGTCAGTCTTTCATAGCTCTTGTGAGGTATTGTGTTTTGGAGCTGGGGAAAAATAAAAAATAAAAATAAAAAATAAAATAAAAAAGTTTACATTGTGAATTGTTAAAAGAAAAAGGAGATGATGGGTAGTACTGGGCAGAGTGAGTCAGCTTATGCAGCTACTCGTACTGTATATGGAGTATCAGAACCAATATCTACTGGTGGCCCGACAGAGATTGATGTTGTGAAGAACAACGAGTTGGAAAAAGTTGGTTCATTTATTCCTTCCTTAATTCTTAGTTTCTGTATTTTTTGCTTGCTCATGTGCTGGGTTCTCACCTTAAGGAAAGATTTAGCAACATATGCGTGCTGCATATGGAAATTGAAATTTGATTGATCAAGAGAAAAAGAGATGCAAATGTAGTAGCTAAGAAATTTGACTATTAGACATAAATGTTAATAATACCCATCAGGATTAGAAAACTTAATGCTTTGAATTCTACAAAATAAATGAAGAAAAAAAAGTATTGGATACACTGTGGCACGAATCACTTCAAAAATTTGTCTAGGGCTTTACAACCGATAGCTGGAAACTGACTTGCTGGTACTCTAGCAGCATTACAGTTTTTTTCCAAGGAACAATGGATCCCATCACGATTCAACATATGTGGAGTACTATAATAGGTTTGCTTATCGATGTTATTCTCACTTGATAAAGTAGGGAGTGAATGTTTATTGATGTTATTCTCATCTTATATAAGTAGGGATTTTTTTGGGACTCACCGAGGGGATTTTTGTTGGGGAGGATAAGTTGGGGGAGGGATCAAATGAGTGGCAGAAGCGGGGGGGGGGGGGGGGGGAGTAGGGCACGTGCCCCGCGAGGTGATTCTGGCGAAGGTGCCATCCGTGTAGGCATTGGGTTTTAGAGGGGTTTTTATGAAATATGAAATGATTTTAGCACGGTGGTGCTCCCTAAAAATTCTTAGATATAAGAGATTTTTATTTAGTCTATACAGCTTTAATACTCTTTAAAAACATTTAATTCCAACTTGGCTTTGATGGAGATTGTATGCCAGAATAAGATTGATGTTCAATTACTGATAAGACGCTTCTAATTAGTTTCTTGCAGATGCTGGATTGTATGAAAGTCAAGAAGAAGCCATTAAAAGGGAGGAAGTCTTAGGGAGATTGGATCAGGTTGTTCTTTTGCATTTGACTTTAGATTTTCTGTTCCTATAAAGTGATGCGTATGTTGCTAATTGTTGGAAGTACAACAGATTGTGAAGAAGTGGGTGAGGAATGTCAGTTGTGCTAAAGGTCATAGTGAACACCTTGCACAGGAAGCAAATGCAAAGATTTTCACATTTGGTTCATACCGACTAGGAGTATGCATTTTAGATACCTTACTTTTGCTTTTATCTTTTCGTAATTTCTCAAGTTATTAAATGTTTTCATAATGGGCATGTCATTATTTACATACCCATAACTTTATTTACAATAACATATTATGGCTCAAATTGTCTTGGTCAGTTCTTTTAATTTCCACATTCATAAAGTAAAACCACTCTATAAATTTATAATACTCTGTAGTTGCTAAAGTTGCAATAAATCTTCATTTATTCCAATTGCTAGCCCTTTATTTCAGTCTTTTACGCTTGTTATGCTGCATCATAATTCATAAAGTGGTCAACTATTCCAAACTGTACTCATCAACTTGCCTGTTACATTTGGATAATTTAGTAGTATTTAAGTGAACTATGTATTTTTCATATGAAACAGTGCAAACTAGGAAATTATTAAAAATTCAGGACATTGTGATGATGTAATACTCTCCTTTTATTCGATTCATAAATTTCAAGTTGGGTGTTGGCAGTAAAGATTGACAATGGTTTTGTTGGGCATGGCTTGCGTTTCCCATTGTTTTCAGATAGAATAAAAAGGATGGGTACACCTTTGTTACTTGAGTTTGTTTGTTGGTATTCTATATACACTTTCAATAGAAAACTGATCCATGTATTGGCTTCTTAATAGTGATTTTGTTATGGAAACATGTATTTTGTTGGAACCTGATGTTTGTGAATGAATATTGGGCATACCTTTTTGTTTCTTATTCCCATGAGTCCATGACACATGGGCACGATATTTAGGAGTTTCTTACAAGGGCCAATAGACTGAAAAGGCTGTTAGGGGATTATTTTTTAATGGAAGTGTATGATTCTACTATGGGTAGTTTGTTATGCTTGTGATGTCTATTGTGGAGTATTTGAAAAAGTATTTAAAACCACATGGTCTGTGGAGGCACATTTTTCCCGCTCGACTTTGTTGAGACTCTTACGATTCATGTAGATAATAATGCGGTGACAGAACTACTTTTGTAGCCTTCTTAACAGAAGAGAAAACAATGTGGTAATGAGACTACAAACTAGCAATTGCTGGTGCAATAAAGTCTTATCAGTGGTGGAGTTGAGCTATTTTTGAATTTTTTGGACGTCAAGAATGTGGGGCCATTTTAAACCACACTTAGAACTGCCATTGTGTAGAATAGCAACTAGCAAGAATTGAAATACTCCGTATCTTTTAGAACAACCATGCAAAATCAGCCAATTTCCATGAGTATTTAGTAAATAAAAGAAAGGCACATACTAACATCTTACCACAACCACACCATTGGTAGGAAATACTCATTTCACTGATGATTACATAACATCTTCAACAGGTTGGTGATAATTACAAACATTTGTGTCACAGTAAAGTTGCAATAAACGATACCGGGTTTCATAATTTTGACCTCAATATAGGTATTCTTTTGCAGATTCCAACTTTTGTAGTGGATGCTGTTGTAGCCTTGTTTATTCAATCATTAATAATTATACATTTTCTAAATTTCCATTGATCTCAAATTCTGGAATGACTCCGAAGAAGCATATGATGAAAACAAATTTCTTTCAATTGTTCTCTTCCATATTTGGAATGATGATAAATTCATCTGCAGTAGTAATCTGTAAAGGCTGTTTGGAAATTTTTCCAGCATTCCACTTCATTGGTGAACCTAAATTCCTTGCAATCCTTAATTAGTCAACCTAAATTCCACTGCCCAGAGAGGTAGGAATATGTTCATAAATCATAAATGCTTTCTGATATCTGATGACCTTTTACTACTGAGCTCAGTAGCTCACTTCTGCCATTGTGATTCTTTGTTTTTATTTAATTTTCTTTGATATTTGTGTACTTTTTTGTATGCATGATGAAATTGACCGCTCTTATCTGGGACTCGGGTTTTTTTTAATTGCAAAGAGTTTTGGTAAAAACATAACATCAAACAAAACCATCCATGTTCCATCCTGGCATTTCTCTTGATGTATCTCTATCTATCCATTGCAGTCTAGGGTTATAACTTTTTACGTATGATTATTGGTTGAGAAATGCCTTTAATCTGATGAAAATTGGACCCTTCAGTTGTCAGTTCTTTCTTTCTGAATAAAACTTTCTTGTGGAATTTGTTATATGACTAAAAACACAAAATAGATACTGTTTATAAATGTCATTCCCTGGACAGGGACATACAGGATTTCAGGTATATGTTTCAAATGCATAGGGATGATGAACTTGAGAAGAGGGTAATAATAATTTTTAATAATGGATCCACTAGTAATTGGGTATTGTTTACATGGAACTGCAAATGTGATATCATCTCTTTCTTAATGATACCTTGCTAGGGGACTAAACTGTATTGGTCACACAATAACCATTTTTTCTATAGGTACATGGCCCTGGTGCAGATATTGACACATTATGTGTTGGACCAAGATATGCTACTCGAGAAGTATGCTAAGAAACATATTTTATGCATTGTGTTCAATTTTACAGAAGCAGTACATATTAAGTATTTATCTTTTTTGCAGGACTTCTTTGGTGAGCTTCATAATATGCTGCTCGAAATGGAAGAAATTCAGGAGTTACATCCTGTTCCAGATGCTCATGTTCCTGTGATGAAATTCAAGTTTAATGAAATATCTATAGACCTTCTTTATGCAAATGTTGCACTCTGGGTTATCCCTGAGGTTCTTTCCATGACTGCCAATATCTAGATTTTTTCCCCAATATTTATGAATACATTCTTATGGTTTTAGGCCATCTAATACTTTTGAGCATGGATTGTATTATAAAGTTTCCTTCAAGTTTATTTTTTTGGAGGATGTTAGTCTATTGAGAAGGTAAAGACTGTGGCATATTTTTGAACTGTTTGTTCCTTGTAGGACTTGGATGTTTCACAAGAGTCCATATTGCATGGTGTAGATGAGCAGACTGTTCGTAGTCTAAATGGATGCAGAGTTACTGATCAAGTTTTACATTTAGTTCCTAGTATTCAGGTGGTTGTGAGCTCAATTGTGTGGACTAATGTATGCTGTCTTACCCTAATTTCTCACTGTCTTTCACCCTCTGCTCCTGTAGAGTTTTCGTACTACATTGAGATGCATGAGATTGTGGGCAAAGCGGCGTGGAGTTTACTCAAATGTGAGGAAATTATAATAAGACATTCTCAACTGTTCTCCATAAATCCTATCTATGTAGTACTCTGTATTTACATGCATGTGATACAAAGTTGTGTATTTACCTTTCTATGCTAATGTTGTTCTCTCTATGACTAGGTTACTGGCTTTCTTGGTGGCATTAACTGGGCGTTGCTTGTAGCTCGTATTTGCCAACTATATCCTAATGCAATTCCTAGCATGTTAGTGTCTCGATTTTTCAGGGTCTATAGTATGTGGCGTTGGCCAAACCCTGTTTTGCTTTGTCCAATTCAAGAAGGGTCTCTAGGACTTCCATATTGGGATCCTAGGAGAAATTTCAAAGACAGGACACACCTAATGCCTATAATAACCCCAGCATATCCTTGCATGAACTCTAGCTACAATGTGTCAACAAGCACACTTCGTGTTATGACAGAAGAATTTCAGAGGGGAAATGATATTTGTGAGGTAATCTCAATTTTTTTTTGAATTGTTTATTCTCTGATTGGGATTAAAGTTTAGCAGTCTTTTATCATGTGCTGAATGTTATCCTAGAAGTTGTTGGTGGAATCAAATGCAAAAGCTCTGCAATAAGATGCGTTTGTGATAATTAATTTCATCAATGCTTTGCAATGTTTTTATATTGTGAGTAGATGAAGCCTAAATTTGGAATTTGTGAGCCCGCAGTTTTCAATTGTTTGCTTTGGGAGTCTAGTTAGTCTACTGACGAGTCACATTTCTTTTGGGGAGAAATTGAAGTCATTCAGTTTTTCTTGAGATTGATTTACAAACAAATGCACATGCCAAATTATTATCGTTATCATATTGCAGACTTCTGCATGGTCACAAATCACAATATTTAGTGTAAAAAAATCAGTTAAATATACTACATACATATGCTTCTCTTTTGAAGGTCATATTCTTTTTTTCTTCTTTTCTTTCAAAACTGATTTCTTAAGGTGCTTTATAGCTTGAAGTTCCAGTTCCACTGATATGTTTATGTTAAACACATGCTTTATTGAGTGTTTGTGATAATGTGATCTTTATCTGCCATGTTGTTACCAGTATTGTCTTCACTGACTAGTATTTGGTTGCTTAGGCAATAGAGGCAAGTGGAGCAAGCTGGGTGAATCTCTTTGAGCCTTTTGCCTTTTTTGAAGCCTACAAAAATTATTTGCAAATAGACATATCTGCTGAGAATAATGATGAAATGATGAGTTGGAAAGGCTGGGTTGAATCTAGGATACGTATGCTTACACTCAAGGTTAGATTTGTCTCTTGAATGTTTTTCACATACAGATCTCACCAAAGGGTATACCGTTAATTTGCTTTTAATTTTCTATTAATTCAGATTGAGAGGGACACAAGTGGAGTACTTCAGTGCCACCCCTGTCCTGGTGAATTTTCAGATAAAGACAAACCATTTCGTCATTCTTACTTCATGGGGTTGCGTAGAAAACAAGGAACCAATCCGCAACAAGGTGAACAATTTGATATAAGATTGACAGTTGAGGATTTTAAAAGCGATGTATATCAATACTCTTTCTGGAAATCAACAATGTCAATTCATGTGTGCCATGTAAAACGAAAAAACATTCCTAACTTTGTCTTCCCGGGAGGAGTTAGGCCTTCACAACCTGCAAAGCCTCCACTTGCTACTGCTAAAGTTACACGCACTGCAAGACGAAAGAGAAAACAAGATGATGTTGTGAGTAGAAGCGATGCAAGTTTGCAGGGTGAAACTATAGAGCCAAAGAGATTAGAAACTGATAATTGCGATACCTCAAGCAGTTCTAGCCTTGTTGAAAAAAGCCATGCTGATATCCCGTCCATCAAAAGCACATCATCACCTGCTGTGCCTTCACCTAGTGAAGCAATGACAGACACGCTTCTCGTCAAGCAATTTATAGAACCAATTCTTGACCAACCAGATGCTTCTCAAGCTTTTGATGGGCTTGGAGATGACGAGTTGAATGGCGGAGGATGCTCTTTTTTTGATGCATCAGAAAGACAAGGAGCAGAAACAGTGGTAACTTCAGATAAAGGGGATGAAAATGGCAATTCTTCTCTTGCCTTGAATGATGAGTACTTGGAAGAGCTTGAGGTTTTTTAGCTGACTTCAAATGTATTTGTTGCCCCCCCCCCCCCCCCCCCACACACACACACACAAAAGAAGTCATGCCTCAAAAACTGTCATAAACCATGAATCATGCTTTTTTTATTCGTTTCGTAATTTTGGCAAATTACATAAAAAATGGCTTCGTTGGATCAAACTGGATTCTTGTTTTGGGACACACGCTTTTTGAAATTGGACTTTTTTAGGTGGGAAGGGGACGGAGGGGGTAAGTCGTTCCAGATGGTTTTACTTCACTACTTTCTTTGAATATACCATTGTATTGTCCAAATAATACACCACCTCATATCAATTAAGTCTATTCCTGTTTTAGATTTTGGAATGTTTGCGAGCATAGCTGTGATATATGTAACCTTCTAATATTGTGCCCTTTTCTTGTTCTCTTGTCCTTTTTCAATAAAATGAAGCCTGCTGTGCTGGATGCTCCATCCTCTGGCTTGGCAACTACATCAGCATTAATAAATTCTCAAAAGCCAATGTTAAGGTATCCTTCTGTACTTTTTTCGTTTACTTCTGTTCCAGTGTTACGTTGTTTATAAATTGGCACACAACTCATTACAGGCTGAGTTTCACTTCTTTGAGGAGAACTACCGAGAATGGCGCCTAATGCCAGACCGTCAGAGATGCTGGATACTCATTCACCTTTAATCTTGGGGCTTGCTACATGTGCGTGCTGATAAAAAAATCATGTAAATTAGCTTTTGTTATTTTCAAATAAATGTATCACTCTCCGTAAAATGACAAAACCTTTACCTCTCTCTTCTTTTCCATGCTGCCATTGTACCTTGTTGAGTTGTTGGTCATTGCTTGCTGGTCATTATGGGTTCATGATGAATTGAAAAACTATTTGTGAATGTTCAATAATCAATTGCTTCTTAAGAAAAATGTTAGTTGGTGTACCCCATTTGTCCCCCACCCCCTCTATTACCACAAAAATGGGCAAGAAATTAAAACAAAATTAAATAAATAAAAATGGGATTAAAATGAGTGGTAGAGAAAGGGGTGGGGGACAAATGGGGTACACCTTTGGTGTACCCCTAGCATGGCCCGCTTCTTAATGTTAAGGATTGTAAATATCGAACACTCTACTATGGTTCCATTTCTTTTTGGTATAACTATTAACTTCTAATATTTTTCAATCTACTTGTAATTTCAAGAAATCACTCTGAATAAGAGTAAAACAAAGAAAAAATACAAAAATAAGAGTTTCATGTTTTTTTCCTCCAAAATAGGAGTTCTCATTGTGGTCATGTGACATTGTATATGGACATTTCATTGTATTTTTATTGTTTTGGTAATGTATGGTCTCATGGTTGGCACTGTGAATGTACTTTAACTCCTATTTTGATAATAAAAACATAAAACTTCTATTTTGGTTAGGGGTGTTCATCGGTCCAAATCCGGGCCGACCTGGACCGGAATGAAGACCGAAATGATTAAAATCACGGACCGGAGACTGGACCTAAATCTATTCGGGTTTCGATCGGACTGGACCGAAATAGTTAAGATTGAACCGGTCCAGATCGATTGGACCGAATAAAAATGCATTTTTTATAATTATTTTGATCAATTAAATATATTTCATGTTTTAAATATATTTCATGTTTTGATGGTTAGCCTTTCAAAAAAAATATTTTAGGCTTTTTATTTTGTAGCATACAAATAGGAAAAATAGATAACTTAAAAATAGACAACTTAAAAATAGATACACAACATGGATTACTTCTATATAGAATAATAAAAGCTAATGTGAAACTTTTTTTTGAACTTTTTTTATAAAATTTTTTAATAAAAACTTTTTTTATTAAATAAATTAAAATATCTATTCAAGTAAAGCATCAGAGTGTATTACCTAACTTACAAAGTAGAATTTACCTATTTAGGTCTTTAGTTACAAATGTAGTTTTTTTAAGAGTAAATTTCATAAAAGGTTCCTAGTTATAGGTCGTTTTACATATTTAGTCCATACATATCAAATATTATTAATTTAGTCATCAATTATTATATCATTTTTCACGAATGATCTTTTATTAACGTTTTTATTAGGAACATGGATAAAATTGTATATTCATACTTCTATCTCTTCAATTAAGCTTTCTCCCTCCTCTTGTACTCTTTCTCAAACCCGTCGCTTAGTTTGAAGTTCTAGACCCAAAATTGAAATGATCATTTCTCTCACAATTATTAGTGTGAATTTACAATTTTATCCATATTATTAACGCAAAGTTAACAAAGGATCATTCATAGAAATGAATATAATAATTGGGAACTAAATTAATAATATTTAATATGTAGGGACTAAATATGTAATAAGGGTTATTTTGAAGGATTCCAAGATACGAGAGAGCAGAGGTGAAACTGCTGTAGTATACTCCCACACCTTATAGTGATTTTTAGATCTATAGTATTGATTATCTGGTTTGTGGTAGATTTTGTTGAATCTGGAAAGTTGGTTCTGTCAGGCTTGATTCTGTTGCTTTCAGTTTAAAACAGGTTAAATATGTTCGTCTTCAACGGAGTTCTGCTCCGTTCTTTTATAAATTTGGGAACCGTGTTGTTCTAGCTTGAATCTCTTTGTATCGGTATAAATCAGCAAGGTGTGTTGCTTTTTCTGTTGAAATTTGGCCTAGACCTGGATGCTTATATTCGAACTGTTCATAAAGAGTCCTTAAATTCTCTTCAAGTGAAGCTGTATATGAAAAATGTAATTCTGCCACAAAATTGGCTATAAATCTGAAGCTGTGTTTCGAATCAGCATAAACCTGATTAGTGAACTTCCAGGCTTCCAGCTTGTCTCTATTTGCTATCACCATGAGTTTGTTGTCTCTTTTTTTTACAAACTGAGTAGGTAAGTCTGCTCAGTTTGGTGTTGAGTTACTGAGGGCTGCCTTTACCTTTTGAAATCTGAGAATTATTTTTAATCATGAAGATGAGTTTATTTATGGTCATTATCTTAGGGCGGTTTGTTTCAGTCTCTTAATGGTTCGGATGTCTGAATTGTTCAGCACTTAATGGTTCGGACTGTTTGTTTCAGCCTCTTAATGGTTCAGATGTCTGAATGGTTAAGAGATTTGCCTCTGAATGGTTAAGTATTATACAGAGTCTGAATGGTTAAGACCTCTTATCTGAATTGATCAGACATTTGCCTCTGAATAGTTAAACAATATACTAGTTCTTAATGGTTCAGACCTCTTACTGGTTCAGTACTTAATGGTTCAGACCTCATAATGGTTCAGCACTTACCTATTCAGAAGTTGCCAAACAGCCCCTTAGTTGAAACCTGGCTAAGATCCCTAAGAGAGCCTGCTTAGATGTAGTAGTCAAGTTTACATCAGGAAGACTCTAATTCATCCAAATGTGAGATTAGGTTACAATTAGAAATCATTTTGTGCCACCGTAATCTACCCTATCTTTCTCAACAAACCACCCGAGGGCAGTTGAGAAAGATTTGAGCGGATGCCACTTAGGATGCATGCATTCTTATAATTAATTATTTTGGTGCTGGTCTCAAGCTTTTAAATACTCCATATAATAATAGGGTTTGATTTAGAACTGGTGCTAAAAAAGACTATTAGACTCTATGGAGTAGGTAGGGAAAATTGGCTAGCTCTTTGGTGCCATTATCCTACAACATTGTCTCTACTCTCTTGCATCAATTTTAAACTATCTTTTGGATTAATGATTTGGTAATTTTCATGATTTGTCAACTCAACAACAAACAAAGTGCCTTTTCAAATTAAACAAAACTTCAAATCTATTTCCTACTGTTTTAAAAGCTTGAATTCAAATTTCATTTTCATTTATTCTTTCCTTATTTTCTAAAAATGTTAACTATTACTTTAATTTTCAAAACTCCCCAAACTGTGTGTGAGTAATTCAGTTTGCAAAAATTAAACAATCAGATTTATAAGAATTACGAGTAAATTTTTTAGACTCTCCTTATGGGTTCGGCCCTTGCTGGCTACTAAAAGTGTTAAATTCGAGTGCATCATAAGTAATCTATAGTTACTGTGAAGACATTTCAAATTAATTTGTACGAAAATGGTATAGCATGAGCTTTTTTCACCCCTTGCAATTTGTTTTTTTTGGAGCTACGAAACAACCATCAACATAGTTACTCTTTTGAAGCACTATGCATAACTCCAATATCCCAACTGCGGCTACCCAGAAAGACCAAAAAGTAAAGCAAACAATAAAGAATTTATATATGGATATGGTTTAAGTCTTTTTGGTTTTAAAGAACTTTCCTTGTTTAAATGTTTCACATTTGGTTCTATTTTGATATGATTTAAATAAGAATAAGTAATAAACAAAAAAAGTAGGTGAAGTGAACAACACTTAAATCTTTAGATTATTTGTATCTCTTTGTTTAAGATGAAATTGTTTTTTCTCATTATTGCAAGATGCTATTTTAACCCCAACATTTGAACCCCAAGGTTTAAGCACAGTCTTACAAGCATTACACACAATCATAGTTATGAATGGCGAGCGCCATGCTCGCCGATGGCGGTTATGGTGCTGTGACGAGGCTCTAACGCCTGGATTAGGCTCTAACGCCATTCTCGCTGCGTCTTATGGCGTTTGGTGAGCGTAATTCTCGCCATACAGATCTGTGTAAGTTTTTTTCCGCTGTGAGCCTTAAGAGTCGAATGGATTAATTAAATTGGGCTTAAGCCCGTTTGTAATTAAATGATTTGATCCATTGCCTCAATTCCGTTCATCCATTACCTTAATCGATCGTATTCCCTTCCACTCTTTCGTCTTCTCCGCCGATCCTCTCTTCCAACCAACCATCGGTTCAGCTGATACGGACACGGACCCTAGGGTAAACGACGAAGACACAATCGCGATAAGATGTTTAAAGAGGCACGTGGGACCGCCACGTAGATATCGAGATTATGTTTAAGTATTTTAATTATTCATCATGTACTTAGATTTTCTTTAGGTGGACGAATTATAAGTCCCTTCGAGGATTTCTTTTCAGTTCTTTACCTCGATGCTTTTTCTTGAACCGACAGGATAGATAACTAGTTTAACTAGGATTGGAGAACTTATCTATTTAAGGAGGTGGTTAACTCCCCTTAATCAACCTAATACAAGAATTACAACTTCCCCCCTACTTCTCTTCTTCTCTCCCCCTGCGCTATGGCGCCTTTCTCCCTTCCCTCGCCGCAAGGCTGCCCGACCAAGGTATACGGGAAAGTAGTGTATATCATCAGCTCCCCAGTTGCAACGGGAGTAAATTTCATAAAAGGTCCCCAGTTATAGGTCGTTTTACATATTTAGTCCCTACATATCAAATATTACTAATTTAGTCCCCAATTATTATATTCATTTCCACAAATGGTCCTTTGTTAACATATTTGTTAAGAGCATGGATAAAATTGTAAATTCACACTCCTCTCTCTCCTCAATTAAGCTTCCTCCCTCCTCTCATACTCTCTCCCAAACTCGTTGCTGAGTTTGAAGTTCTAAACCGAAAACTGAAATGATCATTCCTCTCTCAATTATTAGTCTTCTTGGTGGAACTTAAAATCAAAACCAATAAGCTTTATGGATGAATTTTATCAGTCACTCTCAAGAAATTGCAAAAAAAATAAACACTAAAACTCATCTATGAAGGTTACTGGTTTTGAATTTGGGTCCACCACTTAGACAAACAATTGAGAGAAGAGTGATGATTTTGGTTTTGGGTTCAAAACTTCAAACTCAGCGACGGGTTTGGAAAAGAAGTGCGAGGGGAGGGAGGAAGCTTAATTGAGGAGAGAAAGGAGTGTGAATTTACAATTTTATCCACGTTCTAACAGAAATGTTTACAAAAGACCATTCGTGGAAATGAATATAATAATTGAGGACTAAGGGTCCGTTCCGTAGGACGTATTTTTTCTACTTATTGCTTATTCTTATTAAAATCAGATAAGATAAGATCAGACCAGACCTAATCAGATCAGATCCAATCAGATCAGATCAAACTCAGTTAGATCAGATCAGACTCAATCAGATCAGATCAATCAGATTAGATCAAATCCAATCAGATCAGACCAGATCCAATCAGATCAAATCCAATAATATCAAATCAAGAAAAATTATAAAAGATAATATTTATATTTTTCAAGGATTAAATAATAATTACTATTATTTGATTAAATCACATTACGTTATTTAAAACTACACACACCTAAATCTTAATTAATATTATAATTTTAAATATTATTTTTGTAATATTATTATTATTATTATTATTACTACTACTACTACTACTATTATTATTATATTTCAACTACAAAGCATTATTTTATATAATTGTTTAGCTTGTACGATAGAAATGATGCATGAAAGTAATGTTAAAGCTCAAAAAGTTTTATTCTTCATACATTAAAAAGAGTTATTTTAAAATACTTGCTTATAAAATAATTATACAAAACTTAGTTTTCAAAACTATAAATATTTTATACTTTAAAAGACTTACTAGTAAACTTTAAGATGGTATAATAATATAATATACTCAAGGGTGAGTTTGTGACAAAATTGATATAGGTGAAAGCGATATTAGTGTTTAAAATTTTATATGATCTTGAATTTGTAACATTAAATATATTATTATGTAATATGTATATAGAATGTGATTATTTTGTAGAATAGCATTAATATTTTCTAATATTTTATTTTAATACCTATTATTTAGTTTTCACAAAAATAAAAAAAGTTGTGATATTGAAAAGATGTTTAATATTTTAAAAAAAAGTTTAAAAGTATTAATGATTAGCTAATTTTCTTATTTTACTTTTTTTTATGTATATATGAATTGTAATACTTTAAAACTATTAAATTTTGTAATAATTTTAAGTTAAATTTAAATCAAATTTAAATTCATTTACACAAGATTTAATTAGAGAAAGTCAAACCTCATCAAATCAGATCAGATCAGATCAGACCCCATTAGATCAGATCAGACCCAATCAGATCAGATCAGACCTAATCAGATCAGATAAGATCCAATCAGATCACATCAGATCTAATTAGATCAGATCAGATCCAATCAGACCAGATCAGACCCAATCAGATCAGATCAGAACTTCAAAAATTCAGATCAGATTCAATCAGATCAGGCGTACGGAACAGAGCCTAAATTAGTAATATTTGATATGTAGGGACTAAATATGTAAAACGATATAAAACGATTTATTCAGTATGTACTTAGATTTTCTTTAGGTGGACGAATTATAAGTCACTTCGAGGGTTTCTTTTCGGTTCTTTATCTTGATGCTTCTTCTAGAACCGACAGGATAGATAACTAGTTTAAAACTCTGTTCCGTACGCCTGATCTGATTGAATCTGATCTGAATTTATGATGTTCGTATCTGATCTGATCTGATTGGATATGATTTTATATAATTAGATCTGGTGTAAATGAATTTAAATTTGATTTAAATTAAAATCAAAACTATTACAAATTTAATAGTTTTAAAGTATTAAAATTCTTATATACATGAAAAAAAGTAAAATAAGAAAATCAGCTAATCATTGATATGTTTAAAATTTTCTAAAAATATTAAACATCTATTCTACAAAAAACATTCTATATGCATATTACATATTGATGCTATTCTACAAAAAACATTCTATATGCATATTACATAATAATATATTTCATGTTACACATTAAAGATAATATAAAATTTTAAACACTAATATCCATTTCACCTCTATCAATTTTGTCCTTAACTGATCACCCTTATATTATACCATCTTAAGTTTAAAAGTAAGTCTTTTTAAGTATAAAATCTCTATGGTTTTGAAAACTAAGTTTTGTATATGGTTTTAAAATAACTCTTTTTAAAATATGAAAAATATAACCTGTTAAGCTCTAACATTGCTTTCATGCATCATTTCTACAAGCTAAGAAATTACGGAGTCTTAAAAATAATGGCTTGTAGTTGAAATATAATAACAATAATAACAATAATAATAATAATAATAATAATAATAATAATAATAATAATAATAATAGTAATAACAAAAACAACAACAACAATAATAATTTAATAACAACAATAATAATTAAAATTATAATATTAATTACTCCGTAAGATTTAGGTGTATGTAGTTTTAAATAAAGTACTCTGATTTAATCAAATAATATTAATTATTATTTAATCCTTGGAAAATATAAATATTATTTTTTATGTTTTTTTCTTGATTTTATATTATTGGATTTGATATGGTCTGATCTGATCTTATTAGATCTGGTCTGATCTGATTGGATCTAATATGATCTGATTCGATCTGGTCTAATCTGATTAGATCTGATCGGATATGATTGAGTCTGATCTGATCTGATTGAATCTGATCAGATCTGATTAGGTCTAGTATGATCTAATTTGATCTGATTTTAAAAAGAATAAGTAATAAGTACAAAAAATAAATTCTACGGAACGGACCTAGGATTGGGAAACTTATCTATTTAAGGAGGTGGTTAACTCTCATTAATCATCATAATACAAGAATTACAACTTCCCCCTACTTCTATTCTTCTCCCCCCGCGCTGGGGCGCCTTTCTCCCTTCCCTCGCCGCAAGGGAAAGTAGTGTATATCATCAGCTTCCCAGCTTCGACTCTGCTCCCACTCTCCGAAGTTGCAGGTTTCTAGCGTCTCTCCTTCCCAGAGTCACAACTTTCGAGCGTCCCTCCTTGGTCAGCGACTCAGTGCAGCAGCATCAGGTCACTAAGGATATTATTCTTAATTTTTTAATTTGTGTATTATTCAATTAATTAATATTAATAGTTACAATTTCTTTAGCTAATAGTTACCATTATATTATCAATTTGTGTATTAATTTATTAATTTACTGTTTAAGACTTTTTGATATGCCATGCATTATATATATATATATATATATATATATATATATATATATATATATATATATATATATATATATATATATATATATATAAAATACACACACACACACATACATACATATGTGTGTGTGTGTGTGTATATAGATACATATGTGTGTGTGTTTGTATTTATTTATTTATATTCGCTTTTTATTTGTTAGCCATTTGACCGCCCGCCACTCGCCACAAAAAACGTCCTCTCGCCCGCCACTCGCCACTCGCCATTCATAACTATGACACACATTCAACACTATTCCGTGTCTGTAACATGTGTAAGACTGGGGTTAAACGTTGGGGTTGAAATGTTGGGGTCAATCAAGCATAACCCCTCATTAATATCGTGGTCTGTACTAATTAATGTGGCTACTCGTGTCTTCATGTACTATATTGGACACAACAACATTCTTTAAATTTTAAAACTAAAGATTATTCCAGTTAGCTATAGCTGTGCAGTATACTGGTGTTAGTTCAGGGATGGCAGACCCTTAAAACACAACATATGATTTGCTCCTTGTGTTAATGGCTTTGTGTGATTCAAGTATTGTGTTTCTTATATCTTTCCTTTTGTATGGTAAACATATATAGTTAATTGTGTGAATTTTCTTGAATCAGGATGAATTTGGAAGAGAGATTTAATGTTATTAGGAGCATAGGTGAAGAGTGTATCCAGGAAGATGAGTTAAGGAATTTGTTGGCAAATAAGCCTCAACCAATATGCTATGATGGATTTGAACCCTCGGGTCGGATGCACATTGCTCAGGTTTAGAACTCTTTCGTGTTATTTCAATGATACTATTGCAGGAGAAGGATTGTTTCAGAGTCTTTCTTGGCATTTTCCGTGTATGATTTGGAAGTAGTTATCTTCTTACTGCATATAAAAAAGATGATATCTTCCTCTTCTATGTATACTTTAATTACTCCGTTCATCCCTTTTTAATCTTACTCCCTTCGTCCCATATCTTTCTTCGCAGAGCACCATTCCAATTTCACAGGAACTTTTATTTATTTGCGTTTTTTCATGGCCTATATAATAAAATAAAATATTCTTGTTACCACTTGTTTTGTTGAACTTTTGATGTAGTTTTTAAATATGTAAATTTCATTTTTTATTTCTTTAGCAATCTCATATAGATTAAAAAAAATTGGATTTTTTTCGTTTTGCGCAACGCGAAGAAAGAGATGGGACAAAGGGAGTATCATTCTATTCACAAGGTCAAGCGATATCTTTTCATACCAACTTTTTGTCATTTGTTAAATTAAAATAGCCTTGTCACTTGTCTTGTAGAATTTTTATGGAGTTTTTCAATATATAATTAAACATACCTATATTTAAATAGATAAAATTAAAAATAATTTTAGACAAATATTATAAAGCAAAGAAGGAATGTTAAATAAGGAAAGAGGGAGTAATGTAGAGTTCAAGTACAATTAAATCCATACTCTAAATAACCAATCCACTCTTTTCACCCAAATGTGTTAAATTCACACCCTAAATTGCAAAATCCACTCAATTCCTCTTCTAGATGTTCTTTATTGTTATAGAGAGGCCTTAGTGCGGGAAACCAAGTTGATGTGAGACAGCGGAGTGATGAGGCCAGTGTGCGGAGGTGTGAGAGGCTTTCGATGGTGGGTGAGAGTAGAGGTAGAGGTAGGCCTAGGATGAATGGAAGGAGGTGATTAGACATGACCTAAGAATTATGGCCCGTACAGAGGATATGACCATAGATAGGAACATTTGGAGAGCTAGGATTAGGGTATTTGGGTAAATGTTTTGGACTGAGTGGTGATTTTCCCACTTGTGTGCTTCATTGTTGTGTGTTCTGCTTGATGTGCTTATCTGTCATTAGTTTTAGTTGTTATTTGCTTTTTTTCTCTCTCTTTGCTTTCTCTGCGTTATGTGCATGCTGTGAGCTTGTGCTATCTGTGTTGCTAAGCTGGGAGTCTCTTGGAAACAGCCTCCCTACTTCCACATTTCATTTATTAATATTCAATGCAATTTTTATGTAATTGATGATTAAAGTTCATCCAGTTGGACTCAAAAAATTCAAATTGGACAAATACTTTGTGACGAAGGGAGTACATATTAGTGTGTCTTATTAGTATATATGTTAGTTCTAATATATGAGTGTATTTGATTATATCACCTTGATCAATTTTCTTGAACTCTGATTTTCTCAATGTAGACACTAGGCCCATAATAGAATCATGGGGAGTATCTGGTAAGCACATTCTACTATAAAAAGGCAAAAATGAGATTCAATGCCAAAATTCTTGGTGCTAATTAGCCCCACCAGTACGTAGTCTATTTGAAGGTTTAAAATATTTATATTGATTATAATAAGAATTCAAATGAAGAAACACGGGCAAATGTGCTTTAGTTCTAGCCACCACCCTAAGCGCCCTAGCTTTGGGTTCACCATCAGATCAGTGCCTATTGAATACTAGACCACAGACTATAAATAACTTGGGTTTTTCTCATCTTCTGAATGCTGCCCAGTCATTAGTATATGGATCATCAAAGCAATGCAGTCAACAAATGTGTGATTATGTATATCTTTCTTTGGACTTCTTCATTTTCTTCATATCAACATCAACTGTGCCATGAACAGGGTGTTATGAAGACAATTAATGTTAACAAGCTTGTAGCATCGGGCTGTAAAGTAGAGATATGGATTGCAGATTGGTTTGCTCAGTTAAACAACAAGATGGGTGGAGACTTGAAGAAAATTCATGTTGTTGGTCAGTATCTGATTGAGATATGGAAAGCCGCGGGAATGAAGGTTGAGAGTGGTAACGTTGAGTTTGTATGGTCCTCTGAAGAAATCAATTCTAGAGCTCATGAGTACTGGCCACTTGTTATGGACATTGCACGGAGAAATACACTTCCTCGAATATTGAGGTAAGGTATTCAACACTGATTTTCTTCCTTCAAGGGTAATGAGTTGTTTTGAACTGTCTTTGATTGTCCCTCCTGTAAATTGATTAGATGCGGTCAAATTATGGGTCGCTCTAAAGAGGATGAATTGACTGCCGCCCAAATATTTTACCCATGCATGCAGTGTGCAGACATATTTTTCCTCAAGGTAAACTAGTATAGCAAAAGTATTTCTTTGTGCGTAATATTGAAGCATTTCGACCAATTGTGTGTGTGCGCCTATGCAAAGTTTCTCACATTAAAGGGGAGGTTAAAATTTGTGAGTTATTACTGGGTTCACTGTGCCAATTAAATGTTTATGTTACATCAAATCCAGGCTTATCGATGGTGCAAATGGTGCACGCCGTAAATGCACTATTGGCGATTTGGCCCCCATTGCTACAAACTGGCAACTTATCTTCCCATGGCAACACCATTCGGCGCCATCATCATTTGTCCACCAATTTTTCTTTTCTTTTTTTGGCCCAAACTTTTTCAGTCCTATATATTTGGGCCCAATCCAAAAAAGACCCTTTTATTCTTGGTCTTTAGTAGCATCCCTGGCTGCACTAGTGGTGTCCCTGGGTTCCTGCTTATTCTACTAGCCCCTCCTGTCAGTAGATAATAAAAGTTTCCTTCTACAACATCTGTCATCAGCTATATACAATTACAACTAAAACCAGTAAGGAACCGGAGACAGACATGACGGTGTCGTGTGAGATGAACTCAAATATTGGGTGCACCACAGCGACGAAGTTGAAGGAAGAAGAAATAAGGCTGCATTTGCAATTTTTTAAGGCTGATCAGATTTGATTCCAATAAGAACAAGTATTAAGTACCATAAATAAGTTGAAGGGAACGGGGCCGTAGTAGTGAGATAATTAATTAGATCTAGAGTTGGCTGGGTAGGAAGAAGAAGAAATGAAGGTTGGATATGATGGTGGCAGAAGGAAGAAGAAGAATATGAGTTGGGTGGGGAGTAAATTGGGTTGATGGTGGGCTAAAGGTGGAAGAAAGAAGAAAAATTAGATGCAGTGGAAGAGCTTGGTTGGATGGGGAACAAAGGAAGACGAAAAAAGTTAGATATAGACTTCAAATTGGGTTAGTTAGAGAGATTAAACTGGGGTGGATGAGAAATTATGGGTATTTATGGTATTTCAATTTAAAAGCATGCCAAATAAGGAAATGGAAAGTTAATTTCAGGATGGTTCGAAAGGAAAGTGAGAAGTTATTTTCCGGACAGAGGGAGTATACTATAGGGTTCTGTATTGATTGGAACGGGGGGAGTAGTACCATAATGTGTTATATTTTTTGTACTTTTAGATGAGGCACATCATGTTTTTTGCATTTAGATGCTTACTCTCTTGGTCTATTGCCTCTGTATGTAATGTAACCAATTGCATGCCGTTTCCTTAACAGGCTGATATCTGTCAATTGGGAATGGACCAGAGAAAGGTGAATGTTCTTGCAAGAGAATACGCCGAGGATATTAAGAGGAAAAACAAGCCTATCATATTGTCTCATCGTATGCTTCCAGTGTATTTTAACTTTCAAACTTGATTTGAATATATGATACAGTGTAATTATGAAATTTATGTGCGAGCTTTATTTCGGGCCGCCAAACTTAATTTGATAAATCAGAAATTTCTGCCCAAGCTTTATTTTGTGCCCTAACTGGTAATCTGGCATGCAGACATGTTACCTGGCTTGGAAGAGGGTCAGGAGAAGATGTCCAAGACTATTGCATCATCCTCCATTTACATGGAAGATGAAGAGGTAGTTCATAGTTGATACCTTTGGTTCTCTATCAGCACAGTCAATGACATTGACTAATCATAACACACATCTGACTTGTTTTTATGGTATAGGAAGATGTGCATGATAAAATAAAGGAGGCATTCTGCCCACCCAAGATGGTAGTGAAAAATCCTTGTCTGGAATACCTCAAGTACATAATATTTCCCTGGTTTAATGAGTTTATGGTGGAGCGAAGTCAAGAGAATGGTGGAAACAAGTAAGACATGGTCTTTTTTTTTCTACTGACAGCATCAACATGATTTTTATTACTCTAATATTTTCATGCTTGCTGTTATGTTTCAAACTTTATGAGTGTGATCTTCACCCATTTTGCTCCACATTAATTGTGTTATGATTCGCGTGTATAGGACTTTCATTAGTTTTGAGGAACTTGTTGCTGACTATGAATGTGGTGGATTGCACCCTAGGGACCTTAAACCCGCTCTATCGAAAGCACTGAACAAGATCCTACAGGTATTGCTCAATTCTTTTTTCCTCATAGGGTTCCTTTTGGAATGTCTGATGCGTAGTAGGAGGATGTAATCTAAGTTGGGTGCCTTTTAAGAATTAGTTTTTTTTACTATGAACTTTAGGCCTTGGGCTTTATAATTCCCATAGAGGAACATATGGATATTATTTTCCTAAATTCAGAAATCAATATTTTTTAAGGCATGCCTATCTACCTTATAAGGTAGGATTAAGGACCCCCCAGACCCACTTGTGGGACTTCATGGATAGGTTGTTTTTTTCTAAGTCATCTTCCATGTGATATCTATCAGCCCGTGCGTGACCATTTCAAGAACGATGCCTATCAAAAGAGCTTCTTAAGATAGTAAAGGTATGCATCCTCAACTCACTGGGTCAAGTGTTTTATGCATCCTCAACTTCTTAGCCAAGTAATTTCTTTCTTTTTCTTTTTCAGAGTTACCAAGTTACCAGATAATTCGAATTGGGAACAGAACGTGTCCTCGAACCTTTCCCTTAGAGTTGGAAACTGAGTATTTGTTGTCGGATTATTTAGATTTTCATTTACTTTGGATGGCCCTTAGTGCACAAGTTCTACTTAAAATTAGACCTATTTATGAACAATTATCTTTCGACATGACATTTATGTGGTGTTTTTCTGTGACGGTGTTTATTGGCTAATTGTTGAGAAGTAATTTTTTATTTATAAGTTGTTTAGAAGCCAAATATTCTTTTGTGAAAGCAAAATGACTTAAATGATAAGTTATTTGGGAATATTCATAAATGATGATGGATAGTTTTTTAAATAATCGGGTCAAAATGAAGAAATGAAAAAATTGGCATAAAAATATGTAGGCAAAATTTATTTTTTCTGGCTTATAAGCAGCTTATAAGTTAGTTTAAAAGCACAAAGAAACATTTCATTAGCTGACTTGTAAAATAAAACTATATAGAAGCAGTTTTGATCAGCTTATAAGTACAGAGAAATACCTACTACTCCGTAAATGTTAATTAGGAGTACCTTAGCATGAACAATGTGTTTGTTGAGTACGGGTGGGATGCCAAATTGTTTCCAATATATCCCAAAAAAGCATATATGATGTCACAGTGTAAATTTTTATTTTTTGAATAAAAAAATAAATTATTTCCAAATTATTTCCAATATATCCCAAATTATAATACATGTTTACTATTCATAGAGTCAAACTTCATTCACTTTCTTTCTCAATTTTCGTTAGCAAATTGATAAAATAAAGTATAATTGTCACTACTAGTTTTGTAGATCTTTTGATTTAGTATTTTAATATGTAGTAGTTTTTAGTTTTTAACTATATACCATTTGTCATATAAAATGATTTAAAAATAATTTCAGTTAAACATTATAAACCGAAACAAGCGTTATAAAATGGGACGGAGGGAGTAGTACGAGGGTGGGTGGGGGCACGTTGAAGTGGTTGAACAAAGAGAAAGGAGTGAAGACAGGAGAGAAGAAAGTTGGTGTCTTTGGTGTATACGTCTCTTTCACGTTGATGTAGAGGTTAGGGGGCAAATCAGCTACCCGATGTCTTTACTGACTCCCATACCATATAGCTTAATATTCTGGTTGGCCAAGTCACCATGGGAGCCTACTTATGTAACCTTGTCATTGAAGCCACATTGCAAATTTAGTTAAGATGATAGATGTTGGGTTGAAAGGTTTGAATTTATCAAAGATCTATAAATCATTTTTAATCCAGGTTGAAAAAAAAATGTCGGCGACACTCCGCAAACCAATTCAATAAATCCTAATAACAAAATGTCTCAAATAAAGTATATTAAAATGTACTCCGTATTTAAGTTCATTTAAAATTTTAAACAATACACTCAATATGTGTCTCTCTCTCCCTATATGTGTGTGTGTGTGTGTATATATATATATATATATATACACTCCCTCCGTCCCCCTAAGATGTTCTCATTTTGACTTTTGATGGTTTTTAAGGAGAGTTGAAAAAAGGTGAAAGTTTACCATAATATCCTTAATGAAAAATGGGTGGAGTGTATTAAATGAGGTGGGTGAGGCGTAATAAATAAAGTAAGTGGGGGTAGTTGTGGTATTTTAATTGTTAAAAAATGAAACGAGAAGATCTATTGTGGACAAAGAAAAAGGGCTATTGGAAAGATCTATGGTGGACGGAGAGAGTATATATATATATATATATATATATATATATATATATATATATATATATATATATATATATATATATGTGGGTGTTACTTATAATTTCTAATTTTGGGTCCGGTCCTTACCCGAATCCCAACGGGTCCAGACCGAAAAAGACCATAACATCCTTAATCTAATTTTATTTCTTCTGTTCAAAATACACCACCCAAAAGCCCAACAGGTCCAGACCGAAAAAGACCATAACATCCCTAATTCTCACTTAACTCTGCTTTTTCGGCGTCGCAGACTCCCAGGTTCGCAGACTCCCAGACATCGCCAAGATAGGCGTCTCTCCTTCTGCGTCTCGCCTTCTGCATCTCCCTTCGCCGTCTCGCAGTCCCAACCATCTCCATCTGCGGCGTCTCACCTTCGCCGTCTCGCAGAGCCGACTCCCGAACCGAAAGAAATCAGGTACTGGTACTCATCTCTTCTCCCTCGTCTCCTTCTCTGTAATCCATAGTCTTCTTCTCTATTAGGTTTTTTTCTTGTTAAATTATTTCCATGTTATTTGTAAGGCTTAGCCATATTGTATTATTCTTAGATTTTATTTCCAAATAAGATTTGAAACTTTTAAATTTGGATAAGGTGGCTGATTGTCAATTGTTAATAAAACAGCAATATCAATTGTTTAAAAAAACAGCAATGTCAATTGTTTAAAAAAACAGCAATGTCAATTGTTAAAAAAAGACTTTGAGAGTTCTCTGATTAGTGATGAGTGATGTTGGTGACTGGTGAATGGTAATTACTCTAAATGTCAATTGTTTTAAAAAAATACAGCAATGACAATGGTTTTAAAAAAACAGCAATGTAACTGTTAACAAATGTTTTGGTTGTATAAGATTTAAAAAATTCAACTGAAAAGAAAAAAATTTCGCTCTTATCGGTCTATTCCGGTTCGGTCTAAGAGGTTTCGGTCCGGTCTTCAGCCCTATATTTTTTCGATTTCGGTGTTCGGTCCGGTCCTGCACCGATGAACACCCTATATATATTATATATATATATATATGTATATATATATATATATGTATATGTGTATATATATATAAATATATATATATATATATATATATATATATATATATATGTATATGTGTGTGTATATGTGTGTGTATATATATATTGTATATATATATGTATATATATGGGAGCGTCTAAAATGACACCAGTTACTTATACACTAGTTGCTTACACCAGTTTGTTTGGGGTACCTACGGTGTTCCGTTTGTAAAAATGACGGTTCCTACCTCCTAACCCTCCCCCTTAAAACCCCCACGCTAGGGTGGGGGGCAAGGTTGAGGCTGGGGTGGGGGGTTTAGGGGGAGGGTTAAGGGGGGTAGGAACCATCGTTTTTACAAACGGAGCCCTTTAGATACATCAAACAAACCGGTGTAAGCAAATGACACCAGTAGCACTGGTGTCATTTTAGACTTGCCGATATGTATGTGTGTGTGTGTGTGTCTATATATATGTGTGTGTGTGTGTGTGCGAATATTCCTTGAGAACATGCCCCGCTAACCGTCTATCTTCATGTTTGAACTTCGGGGTTAGATTCAGGGCGGTTTCCCGGAAGGTCGCCTCAACAAAACTTTGACTTTTGACTCCAAATTTCTGCGACGAGTTTCTTATTTTGTGCTATACATTTTCCCTTCGGGAACTAAAGATGAATTTGAGCTTAAGTATCTCGAAAAATTTATTTTCTTCAAAGTTTTCCTCCTTGTGACTCAGTTTATGTTTAAAAATTCCAAATTTGTTTTGAACACATTTTTTTATAAACAAAATAATTACTTTGAGATATTTACAAAAGAAACTCATTATTTTTATTATAAATTAAATTTATTTATATGAAAAACAATTACATATGAGTAACATAATAAGTACAAAATGTACTTATCACATTATCAAAACCTGTCATAAAACGAATATGACTTTAGTACAACATAGGTGTAAACCCATGTTCTAATAATTTTTTCCTTTTTGATAATGACAAAAAAGACGGGGATATGCATAAGTAGGAAGGTTTTAAGATTGAAAAAAGTTCTCCCTTAATTTATGCCTTAAGAATACTTTTGTTTTAAAAAATACGTTTTAGAAACGTTCCCCTTAGAATATGCATAGCCCTTTTCTTTTTCCTTTTGACATTAACAAAAAGTTAAAACATAGATTTATTAAATTTTGGGAAATGCGGAGTACAAGGGAAGCATTACATAAATTAAAGAAAAGATAACAAATAGTTAAAAGAGAGAAATTCTAGGAGCAGTGGCCTAGTCCTCGTCTTCACCATTTTCATCCTCCTCATTGTCCTCAACGTCCATGGGATCGCCATCAATAGCGTCGTCGAACTCGTCCTCATCTAGGGAGCTAGATAGAGCGTAGCTGGCATCTCCCTCTTTGTCTTCACCGTACCCTTGGCCGAGGAACGTGGCTTGGTACGAAGGGGGGACGTAGTTCACGTGTTGGCAGTACGCGTTCATGGCGTACCCGTGGCGTTGAACGGCCTCGTCGATCTGCTCAAGGTAGCCACCCATCCCGTCGACCATGAGAGGCAAACGGTTGAGGGAGTCGGCGATGGAGGCGAGGTTGGCACGGGCAGGCGGTGCGGCAATCCCGGTGGCTATGCTGCGGCGTCCGGCAGGGGTAACGTTGTCTGACCGTTTTTTGAAGGTTTGGTCGTGAATCGTTCAAACCTTCGTGGCCTTGGTGAGAGGGCCAACAATTGTGGGGACTTTTTCATTTTGAACTTTCTTTTGAAAATTTTTGAAAACGTGAAATGCCTCACTTTTGTGAGTAAGAAACAAGGTCCATGTAAACTTGGAGTAGTCTTCAACAATCACAAACGCAAAGTAATTGCCACTGAAACTTTTGGTTCTAGAAGGACCAAAACGATCCATGTGCAAAAGTTGAAGCGGTCTAGACGTTGAAACAATGTTCTTAGACTTAAACGAAGCCCAAACTTGCTTCTCCTTTTGACATGCATCACATATGGTATCTTTTTCAAACTTAAGTTTTGGAATGCCAATTACTAAGTCTTGTGAAACCAATTTATTCAATAGGTTCATGTTCACATGAGCTACCCTTCGGTGCCATAACCAAGTGTCTTCCTCTTTATTCATGAGGCACTTGACAAAGTCAGAATGAGATTTATCTAAGTTAACCATATAAATGTTATCAATTCTATCACCACGTAGAATAACCTTATTGTCACTAGGGCGTTCTACTGTACATGACTTTGAATCGAAGGTCACACGATTTCCCTTGACACACAATTGAGTTATGATCAAGAGATTGTGTTTAAGACCCTTAACAAGCCAGACATTATCTATAAAGGAGTCTTTGGATTTACCTATCGAACCAATGTCGATGATTTTTCCTTATTGTCTCCAAAGACCACATTTCCTCCTTTGTCGGGATTTATTTGAAAAAACTTGGATGCATCTCCGGTCATGTGCTTGGAGCATCCACTATCAAGGTACAATAGTACACTTGATGCCTTCAAGCACGTCTATGAAACACATCAATGATATTTAGGTACCCAAGTCACGTTGGGTCCTCGTGTGTGACGGTAGTGTGCTTGATTTTGTGATAACTAACTGCCTATGCCTAGTAAAGAAAACAAGAGCTATATGTCCTATCCTATTACAATAGTGGCATACTACATTAGGATTGTGCATGTGCGTAGGTTGGTAATAATTTCTAGGGGGCCTAAACATATTATTCCTATTTTGTGAAAAGGATGGTTTATGCATACTTTGAAACTCATCTTTTCTAGGATGGTTTATGCATACTTTGAAACTCATTTTGATAGTTTCTCCTAAGTTGTCTAACATGCACATTTTCATTCCTAGATTGTTGTCTAGGTTGTCTAGTGTTCTTAGATTGACTAGATTTTCGATTATCCTGATTTTTATCTTTCTTACGTTTAGCGTTATGTGGTTGTCTAGGTGAGTGCTCAACTTTTTCTTTATCTTTTGTTTCATTTTTGTTATACCCTATTCCGTCCTTAGGAAATTACATAGTGTCAAAAAATAAATTGAGATTTTTGTGTGGTGTATTAAATTTCTTAACCGTGCTCTCAAGTTTTGTAACTTGTTCTTTTAAAGACTTACAAGATTCACACCCATTTGTTGAACTTTCAGGATTGTCGGTGCTTCTTTTTCTATAAAATTTATTCTCTTGTTTCAATTTTTCATTATCTTTTTCCAATTTTTCAAAATCGTTTTCAAGAGTAGAAAGACGTTTGTTTAAGGCTTTATTAGTTTTTAAAGTGCTAACAAATTTTTCATAAAGTTCACGAAGTGCCTCTTGCATTTCTTCAAAAGAATAAGAGTAGGAAGAATTAGTACCTACCTCTTGCATTTCATCGTTCATTTTTTCATGTGCCATGCGGCAAAGATTCGCAGCCTCATCTTCCTCTTGGTCAGTTGACTCATCGCCGGAGTCACCACCCCAAGAAATATAGGCTCTTTGCTTCTTGAACTCGTGCTTGTCCTTGCCGTTCTTGGCTTGATATGGCCAATCTCGCCACATCCATAGCACTTCAGGAGATCGTCGTGCTTCTTCCCTTTGCGCTCAAATTCTTTCCTCGTGAATTTGTTGAACTTTTTGATAACAAGCGTGAACTCGTTATCCTCCTCGCTTGATTCTCCTTCCACCGATTTCTTGGTGGCTTTGAGTGCTATTCCCTTTTTCCTTTGTTCATCCAAAGATGGGTTAAGTATGGTTGATTTGTAAGTTTTGAGGTTACCTCTTAGTCTATCGATAGTGACATTGGAAACTTCGATTGACTCGTAAATGGCATCGGCCTTTGAGCACCATTCGGGAGTCAAGCTTCGCAGGATCTTCCTCACTAGATCGTTGTTGGAGTAGCTTTTCTTCAGCGCATGAAGATCGTTGATGATCTTAGATAAGAGATCGAACAAATCTTCGATCTTCTCACCTTCCTTCATCTTGAACATCTCATACTCTTGGGTGAGAAAGTTAATTTTTGCTTCCCGTACCTGATTCGTACCTTCGTACGTTACTTTAAGCTTGTCCCACATCTCTTTGGCGGTTGAGCAGCAAGAGATCTTTCGGTAGTCGTCGGGGTTAATGACACAATAAAGCATGTTTATGGCCTTTGCATAGTTTTTGATCTTTTTGATGTCTTCGGCATCAAATTCATCTTCGGTCTTTGGTACCGTGGTTTCTCTTACCTTTTTCATAGGTACCTCTTCACTATTTTTGATAACCAACTACAATTGGAAGTTGGTGGAACGGATATAGATTCTCATCTGTTCCTTCCAATACGTGTAGTTGGTGCCATCAAAAAGTGGTGGCCTTGAGGTAGATTGTCCTTCACCTATACCTGCGTACAAATTTTCAGACGAAGAGCCCATGATCTTATTCCTCTCAAACGGTTAAGTCTGGAAGAGAGTTAGGCTCCGATACCAATTGTTAGATAATAGTCCCAACGCTAGAGGGGGGGGGGTGAATAGCGTTTGAAACGAAAAATCGCAGGAAAAAAAATTTAAGAGCGAAAGTAAAGGGTATGGAGAAGACACACCGATTTTACCCTGGTTCACCACAACGTGTGGCTACGTCCAGCCTCCCGAGAGACTCTCTCGAGTTAGACTATCAACGTTAAGCTTAACGGTGCTTAACAAACCCGTACAACTTGAGAGTTCGAGTTACATGAACCTCAACGAACCTTCAAAGGAAACAGTCCTTCCTTCGAACCTACAAAAGAATCACCTTCTCTTAACAAGTGTCTTAAACACAAATACACTCAAGAAAAATACTCTCTTTTAGATAGGATGTTGAGTAAACTAACAAGGCTCAAGAACGCAACAAGAACTTCACAAGAATGGCTCTCAAAAGCTATGAAAAATATAAGAATTGAATGGAATGAAGTAGTATGAGTTGTGAAGTAAGAGGATGAGAAAAGCAGACCCAAACACCCCAATATATAGTGAAAATATAGGCTCCAATGAGTGGGAGTTGATTGAGGATGATTGGCATAATTTGTGGGATTTAATTAAAAATGGGATCTGCTGAAAATATGCCTAATTCGACTTAACTATATTCTAAATCTTCATTCTTGGTTCTCGTTTTCATTTGATCAACATGCCATGTTTCTTCGCCTTTAGTTTCTTCAACGTCTTCTTACTTTCACGGAGGTTTGGCGTTATCAAAACCTCTCCTAAAACGAACACAGCTTTAGTACGACATAGGCGTAAACCCGTGTTCCAACAAATATTGGACAAACATAATTTTCGGGTAGAAGTAAGAATGGAAGTGTGACAAGTATGAGTAGTTGGAAGACTAATACTATTGCCCAAGTGGATCTCATCAGGACCTCTGTAGTCAGAGAACGAATGAAGAGTCTGAGTTGTTGGCGTAGTATGATGACTTGCCCCATTATCAAACAACCACTAATGGGTCGCACCATGCGAGGAGGAAGTCATTGTGTTGTAAACGACATGGTTGTGGCCAATACCATGTATGCGAAGGAACCGTGCCAGTTTACGGTGGTCCTTCACGTCATGGCCCAGAATAGCACAGAATTGACAAGTGTTGGACTGCCTTGCTAAGGACTGAGGACCACTCTGTCTGATTACCTGGGAACCCACGGCCTCGCCAATTATTGGAGGACTGACTAGGGTGAGCATCACACGGCCGGTGCGCTCTGAACCACCATGTTGAATGGTGAGGTTTGCCGTGGCAACCACTGCAGCATTGTCATCATCTACTTCTTGAAGTTTAGCCTCGTGCTCCTTTAAGATGTCACCCAACTCGGTGAATGGGATAGCCGAGGGATGAAGGAGAGCTGTAGAGGAAATATGATCATAGTCCGGACCAACTGTGTTCAGCATGTGAACAACAAGATCTTTTTCAGAGATCAGATTTTGAACAAGGGCAAGCTAGTTGGCAATAGAGCGCATCTCGTAGAGATAATCAGTAATTAAACAATTACCTCATGGAATATTTCCCAATTGGCCTTTAGAGAAACAATCGTCCTCAACTTGCACTGGCAAAAGTCGAATGAAGATTGTGCCACGCAGCATGAGTCATCTATGAGTTGGAGATTAGTGGTTGGACGAACCAAGAGAGCCCCAACAATGTCTTGATCCTGACAGAACCAAATCGGATAGCAAGGGTTTGGCACGTCGTTTACGAGTTGTGGTGGAGCAACCAAGGTGCCATTGAGATAGCCAAGTAAATCGAGTCCAATGGACATGGACCAAACTTGACACTGCCAGAGAATGGATCGAAGTCGAGAATTGATCACAGAAAAGAAGGCGTAGGGAGCCGAGAATGGATTGGGAAGGGGAAGAGATCCCTTTTTGGCTCTGATACCAATATGTAAAGTGATAATCAAAGAGTTAGAATATATAATGATTACAATAATGAGGAGTAATGATGAAGCATAAACTTAGCCTAAAGATTAGGGAGTTACAACAACATATAAGGAAATAGTGTAATTGGAAGTTACAAATAATACAATAAATATAAAATATATTTATATATCCTTAACATGTTTCCTAAAAAATTATCACTAGGAGCATGTTGCCTTTCCACATACAGAGGTGTGAGAAATTCTACATACTTGTCCTAAGTGCGCGCCGGTGCAAAAGAAGGTGCAAAAGGCCCCTTAAAAGGTCCGAAGTATCCAAGTAGGGCGACCATAGCTGCTAGGCATCAAGATTCAAGTGCACCTTACTCATTTGCCGATCTGACGACTCGGATGATGAAATCCCAATCAAGAGTCGATAAGGCCTGTGGATATGGATAAATCTATGAAGGGGTCAACATCTTCCAGGACTAAGGCCCAATGGGATTTGGAGGGCTTCTTACACGTGCATTAACACATTCAATGATTTCAGACATAAAAGCTCTGACTTAAGAAATAAGTCAATGCGAAAGCCATGGCGGTAGAGAAAAGAAGGCTAGAGATCGAGGCCCAAAGATTAGAGTTGGAGGAATTTAGAATCATGCCAACGAATATCGAGAGCAACCCAGCGATGGACCAAGCGGTGTTAAGGAAAATGAAAGACAAAACTGCATGTGAATGGCTTGGAGGAAGCATTTGGGGCATGTAATTTTTTTTCAATATTAAATATTTATTATATCTTTTTTAATTTCATTGTACTTTTTTTAAATGTTTTGGTCGACACCTGTATTAATGTAATATTTTGTCGTATTATTGTAATGTACTTTTTTATTTCATTATTTAAGTTTGTATTATTTAATATATTTATTTAAATTAAAATAGTAAAAAATGATATAAAAGAAACATTAAAAAAACTAAAAAGAATAAGAATGAAATGATGATCTACACACTGAATGTGAATAAAATGTGTATGAAATGAGGAAAGTTGATACGTGTTGGATTTAAGCAAGATGACACGCACAAGCCTTCTACTGACGTAAGGTGTAGGTCTTTTCAAATAACTTCCCTAGCTGCTATGTGCGCTGATGGCGGTGAGAGAGCAGAGGTGAAACCGCGGAGACATATCCCCCACGCCCAGGGCCGGCCCATAAGGGCACGGGCAGCCCAATCGGATCAGGCCTATCATTATAAGGGGCACAATTGTTTAAATATTATATACTCCGTATATAACAGCCAATTACTCCCTAAGCCCAAAATCTAAATAAAAAATCAGCCCGATCCGATCCGACGAAGTACTTAAACAATTGTTGGAGGTATTTCTCGCTGTAGTCGCTGCCTTCAGACATCAGAGAGAGAGACGGCCCCATCTGCCTTCAATCGATCGGTCGGAAATCAGCCTCACCTTCGCGGCCAGTTACCAGATCTTCTTCCGCCAACTGCCTCCGGCACTTTAGGCATTTCACTTACTCTAGCCAATGTCATGCTTTCTTTTAATCTTTGGCTTTCCTCATACTCTCTTAGAAATTACTACGTAATACTTTAAAAATTAAAATCTAGGGTTAATTGTTAATTAATAATTTTAAATCTTTGCTAATTTCTACAAAATATGAATGACTTTATGGTTCAATATGACGAATAATTCTTTTAGATTTGATGTTTTTCTATTCAAATATCGCCCTAATTTCATTTTTTTAGAAATTTAAATTTGCATTTGATTTTACGAAGTATTAAAATTTCTGAATTTGGATTTGATTTCAGAAATAATTTAGTAGCTACGGGTTCTCCCTGTAGTTAAAAACTTAAAAAGAGACAACGAGATGAAGAAATGAGAAAGTCTCAAGACGGAGCTCTATATAAGTTTACATACTTTAATTCGTTAGACCATTATGGATAAGACCTTTAAGGCCCTTAGGAAGACTCTAATTCATCCAAATGTGAGATTGGGTTCATTTTTTACCACAGTAGTCTACCCTATCTTTCTCAACAAACCACCCGAGGGCACTTGAGAAAGATTTGGGCTTATGCCACTTAGGATGCATGCATTGTTATACTTAACTATTTTGGTTTTGGTGTCAAGATTTTTAAATACTCCGTATAAGAATAGGATTTGATTTAGTATTGTTGCTAAAAGGAGACTATCAGACTTTGTGGAGTAGGTAGGAAAAATTGGCTAGCTCTTTTGTGCCATTATCCTACACCATTGTCTCTTGTAGGGGTGTTCATCGGTTCAGAACCGGACCAAACCGGACTGGACTAAAGACCGATTTGTAAGAAAGTTTGGACCGAAGACCGGACCGATTAGGAATCGGTTTTAGACCGAACCGGACCGATATGGATTGGACCGAACCAAGGTTTTAAAAGGCGAAAACTAGCCTCGAGGCGGTAGAGGAAAATGCCTCAAGGCGTAAGCCTCGAGGCGGAACAAGGCGTAAGCCTCAGATCAACTTGATAAAAAATAACAAACAAAACAACTTTTAGGTAAACAAAATGCATAATCCATAATTATGTCAAATAAGTCATTAAGTAATACATAAGTTTTCATTTAAAGCAAAAAAGGGGGGCAAAATAAAAACGCAATAAGATAATCATGATTCATGATAACCAAAACACTAAAAAAGTTGATGTAAAAACAAACTATATGTAAAAGATTAAATTTAAAGTAATTATAAATTATAATATAAACAATTTAACAATGAAAAATCTTAAAATTTAATAGTGAAAAATCTTAAAATTGGCTAACTTAAAATTATTCAAGTTGCTGGAATTTTGGAAAATAAAATTACCAGAGTAAAAAAAGTTAAAACAAATCTTCAAGAAATCATAAATTCGTACCTTAAGAGAGAAACGAGAATAGGAAGCCAAATTGCATAGGGAAAGCCGCGACCAGAGAGAAACGACCGGAAGCCAGAGCGAAAGAGAGAGACGGCGAAAGAGAGAGAATCGGAAGCTGGACAGCCACGCAGGTGTGCGATTGGAAAATTGGAACTTAAAGAGTTTTTATTTATTTATATTTAAGTAGTGCTTCCTGCCTAACTTTTTCAAAGGGGCCAATTATTTGAAGGCCCAATAACTTAAATTCAAAAGGGCAGAATATGGCTTATACGGACTATATTTCAAGGCGAACGCCTCGTTTCCGCCTCAGCGCCTTACCGCCTCGAACCGCCTCAATAAATCAAGGCGTACGCCTCGCGGAAATCATCTGGTGCGAACGCCTCTGGGGCAAAAAACTACCGCCTCAGCGCCTTACCGCCTCAAGGCGGACCGCCTTTTTCGCCTTTTAAAACCATGGACCGAACCTATATGGACCGAATAGACCGAAAATAACAAATCCCACAATAAACTTTGCAAGAAACCCAGCATCCTTATCCATTCGTAAAACAAAAATGAATCCCAAATTGAAGAAAAGAGCTGAATTCAATTCAAAAACAAATCTGAAATTCAAATCTCAAAAACAAAACCAAAGCCAACATCATAATTGCAATTCCTAAAGACATTACCAAGCCAAGACCAAAGCCATCACAAAATCTAAACAGGTAAAAAATGTGGAATCCCTTGCTACTTGGAAGGAGTGGCCACGATTAAGGCTCAAAGTCAGCCCTCGCCCTTCTTGCTTGTTCTTGTGCAGCTGGTGGGCGGTGGCGTGCTGTATCACAGTAGCAGCTGGGGGGCATAGAATCGAAGATGATGAACGGAGGAGAAGAGCATGGAGTGAAGAATCGGTGATGGTGGAAAAGTATGAAAGTGAATCTTGAGGGAAAGACTGAATCCAATGATTGGGGAAGAAATAGGGCTGGAGATTTGTTGATGAATGCCTAGATCAGGGGCGATAAGTCACAGTCCCCTCACATTAATACAGGACTACGGAGTACAGAGTATTAAGAGTTGCAATCCGGTCCTCTCGGTCTGGACCGGACCGGACTGAAACCAGAAATTTTTAAAAAGTATGGACCGAAGACCGACCCGAAATCAATTCGGTCGGGGTTCGGTCTGGACCTATTGGTCCGGTTCGGTCGGGTTTTTCGGTCTGGACCTAAACATGAACAGCCCTTTTGCATTGATTTTAAACTATCTTTTGGATTAATGATTTGGTAAATTCAGCATTTGTCAACTCAACAACAAACAAAGTGCCTTTTCATATTAAAAAAACTTCAATTCTATTTCCTATTACCATCTGTTTTAAAAGATTGAATTCAAATTTCATTTTCATTTATTCTTTCCTTATTTTTTTAAAATGTTCACTATTGTTTTTAATTTTCAAAACCCCTCAAACTGTGTGTGAGTAATTCAGTTTGCAAAAATTTAAAAATCTGATTTTTAAGACTCCTTGTGGATTTGCCCCTTGCTCGCTATTAAACAGTCAGCTAGTGAGGTTAATTTTGAGTGCATCATAAGTCACTCTAGAGTTATTGTGAAGACATTTTGAATTCAATTTGTGTGAAAACGGTAGAGCATGAGCTTTTATCACCCCTTGCAATTAGTTTTTGGGAGCTACAAATCAGCTATCAACATAGTTAGTCTTTTAAGTACTATGCACAACTCCCATGTCCCAACTGTTACTTCCCATAAAAACCAAAAAATAAAGCAAAGAATAAAGAATTCATATTTGGATATGGTTTAAGTCTTTCTGGTTTTAACAAACTTCCATTGTCTAAATGTTTAACATTTGGTGCTGTTTTGATAATGATTTAAATAAAAATAAGTAATAAACTAAAAATAAGGTGAAGTAAACAACACTTGAATCTTCAGATTATTTCGTGTCTTCATGTGCTATATTGGACACAACAACATTCATTAAATTTTAAAACTAAAGTTTCGGCCAGTTAGCTATAGCTATGCAGTATACTGGTGTTTGTTCAGTTAGGGTAGACCTTTAAAACACAACATATGATTTGCTGCTAGTGTTAGTGGCTTTGTGTGATTCAAGCATTGTGTTTATTTATCTTTTGTTTTGTTTGTTAAACATACATAGCTAATTGTGTGAATTTTCTTGGATCAGGATGAATTTGGAAGAGAGATTTAATGTTATTAGGAGCATAGGTGAAGAGTGTATCCAGGAAGATGAGTTGAGGAATTTGTTGGCAAATAAGCCTCAACCAATATGCTATGATGGATTTGAACCCTCGGGTCGGATGCACATTGCTCAGGTTTAGAACTCTTTCGTGCTATTTCAATAATACTATTGCGTGAGAAGGATTGTTACAGAACCTTTCTTGGCATTTTTCGTGTATGATTTTGAAGTAGTTATGTTCTTACTACGTATAAAAAGGGATGATATCTTCCTCTTCTATGTATACTTTAATTACTCCATTAGTCCCTTTTTAATTTTCTCCTTTACTATTCACAAAATCAAACCATATCGTTTCATACCTATTTTTTGCCATTTGTTAAACCAAACAGAGGGAGTTATATAGAGTTCAAGTACGACTAAATCCACCCTCTAAATGACCAAATGGCAAAATCCACACCCAAATTTGTTAAATTCACACCCGAAATGGCAAAATCCACTCCATTTCTCTTCTAGATGTTCTTCATTGTTATAGAGAGCCTTACTGCGGGAAACCAGGTTAGTGTATCGTATTAGTATATATGTTAGTTCTAATATATTAGTGTATTTGATTAGTATCACCTTGATCGATTTTATTGAACTGTGATTTACTCAACGTAGCCACTAGACAGATAATAGAAACATGGGGAGTATCTGGTAAGCACATTCTACTAATAAAAAGGCAAAAAATGAGATTCAATGCCAAAATTCTTGGTGCTAATTAGCCCCACCAATATGCTAGTCTGTTTGAAGGTTTAAATTATTTATATGGATTATAATAAGAATTCAAATGAAGAAACATGGGCAAATATGCTTTAATTGTAGTGAACACCCTAAGCACCCTAGCTTTGGGTTCACCATCAGAATAGAGTCTATTGAATTCTAGACCACAGACTAAATATTTTGGGTTTGTTTCATTTCCTGAATGCTGCTCAGTCATTAGTATATAAATCATCAAAGAAAGGCAGTCAACTAATGTGTGATTATGTATGTCTTTCTTTGGACTTGGTTTTCATCATACCAACATCAATTTTTCCATGAACAGGGTGTTATGAAGACGATTAATGTTAACAAGCTTGTAGCATCAGGCTGTAAAGTAAAGATATGGATTGCAGATTGGTTTGCTCAGCTAAACAACAAGATGGGTGGTGACTTGAAGAAAATTCATGTTGTTGGTCAGTATTTGATTGAGATATGGAAAGCCGCGGGAATGAAGGTTGAGAGTGGTAATGTTGAGTTTGTATGGTCCTCCGAAGAAATCAATTCTAGAGCTCATGAGTACTGGCCACTTGTTATGGACATTGCGCGGAGAAACACACTTCCTAGAATAGTGAGGTAAGGTATTCAATGCTGATTTTCTCCTTCACAGGGTAATGAGTTGGTGTGAGCTGTCTTTGATTGTCCCTCCTGTAAATTGATCAGATGTGGTCAAATTATGGGTCGCTCTGAACAGGATGAATTGACTGCCGCCCAAATATTTTACCCATGCATGCAGTGTGCAGACATATTTTTCCTCAAGGTAAACTATTATAGCAAAAGTATTTCTTTGTGCGTATATATTGAAGCATTTTGATCAATTACATGGGTGCGCCTATGCGAAGTTTCTTACATTAAAGGGGAGGTTAAAATTTGTCAGTTATTACGCATGCCAATTATGTGTTTATGTTACATCACATCCTTATCGATGGCGCAAATGGTGCACACCATAAATGCAGCATTGGCGATTTGGCTCCCATCGCCACAAATCTGGCTCTGGCAACTGATCTTCCCTTGGCAACACCATTTCGGCACCACTATTTCGGCACCATCGTCATTTGTAAACGGATATTAATCAGATCGGATGTGCCATTACCAAATCCGTATCTGTTTATTTTTGTCAGATATTAAATTCGGATATGGATCTTGATCGATTCTGAAAATCAAAATTGTATCCGCATCTGTTGGATATCGGATATATCCATATCCGTTTCTATTTTCTAAAACCAAATTAAACAATACTTTAATCTTCAATTAAACTAAATCAAAATCAACTATAATTTTTTATGGGATAATTATTTTCTTATTTTTTAGAGTTTAAGATATTCTATGATGACTTCATATCATAAAAAGGTATACACAATACACATACACATATTTTAATATGCCCACACATATTTTTATGTCTACAAATATATTTTGCGTATAAAAATGTCTTATTCTGATATATCAATAGAGAAACAAAAAAATAGAAATAACTATGTATAACGCATCGGATACACGGATAAACTGTTACTTAAACGGATGTCAATGCGGAGCAGATTATAAACGGATCGGATGTATGATTACAAAATTCGTATCCGTATAACAATCCAAAACCCTTAATAAGATATAAACGGATACGGATGGAAACGGTAATCGAATTTTCGGTTATCCATTTATACCCCTATTCTTTTCTTTTTTTGGTCCAAACTTTTCCAGTTCAATATATTTGGGCCCAATTCAAAAAAGACCCTTTTATTCTTGGTCTTTAGTAGCATCTCTAAGATTTTCCAGTTGCTCACTTGCTCTTCTTCTTTTCACCTGTTCTTCGCAGAACGTCACTATTGTGACTTCTCTTTGCTAGTCGCAGCTTGATAAGTGAGGAATTCTGAATGTCGCACGACTCTGACCTGGGAACACTGCTACTCTACAACAGGCCGAGTCTGCGACTTCTGCCCTCCTTTTTATCAACTTTATTTTTAATTAACTTTTGAGTTTTGCTTGAGTTGCTAGTTTGGACTTTTTATCAGCTATAGTTCGAATGAACTTTTGTTTTAATACTAGCATCTTTGTGTGTGTTGGATTGAATATATGGTTGTGTTTTTAGTTTTTACTTTGAACATAAATATTTAGATTTTAGATCAATGACTCTATTACTATTTTTTTATTGAATTTATTTCATACATTGGTGAATTTAGTTAACTGGTTGTGTGACGTGTGTCCTGTGGTGATGCCATATTTGTGCCATCACCCTGGGAAACTAGGTCATCGCCATGATTGTTGCCATGCGTCATGACAACTATGATCACATCCCATCTCATCATTTATTAAAAACTCCCTAATGCGGTTAACAGTTTGAACTTACTTTTCTCCAAATTTCTTCAAATTTAGTATGCTACTCCTAAAAGCTAAGTTTTGATTAGTTGTTTTACTCCCTCCGTACGGGATTAATCTTCCAAAGTTGATTCGCCTTGCATTTTTATGCAAGTGAAAAATTTCATTGATTTTACTAAATTTACCCTGCCTAATCCCTTTAGTCATTTTCTGTCATCTCTTAGTCTTTCTCTGTCGTCCATAGGTTCCTGGCTGCACAAGTGTCGTCCCTGGGTTGCCGCTTATTCTACCAGCCCCTCCTGCCAGTAGACGATAAATGGTTCCTTCTACAACATCTGTCATCAGCTATATACAAAAACAACTAAAACCAGTAAGGAACCGGAAATGCAGGTCAAAACGACCAAGTGAGGTGGTAGATCTGGTCAACCTCGAACAGAAGGGACTTGACGGTGTCATTTCATATGAACTTGAATCTTGGTTTCATCACAGCGATGAAATTGAAGGAAGAAGAATAAGAAATAAGTAGTGAGATAATTAGATCTAGGGTTGGTTGGGTGGGAAGAAGAAGAAATGAATGAAGGTTAGATATGATGTCAGCAGATGGAAGAAGAAGAGTATGAGTTGGATGAGGAGTAAATTGGGTTGATGGTGGCAAAACCGCAAAAGGAAGAAGAAAGATTCGATGCATTGGAAGAGCTTGGTTGGATGGTGAACAAATGAAGACAAAAAAGTTAGAGGCAGACTTCAAATTAGGTTAGATAGACTGATAGAGAGATTAAATTGGGTTGGATGAGAAATTAAGGGTATTTCTATTTAAAAGCTTGCCAAATAAGGAAATGGAAAGTTAATTTTGGGACGGTCCAAAAAGGAAAGTGGGAAGTTATTTTCCGGACGGAGGGAGTATAAAATAGGGTTTTGTATTGATTGGAGCGGAGGGAGTAGTACCATAATGTGTTATATTTTTGTACTTCTAGATGAGACACCATGTTTTTGCATTTAGATGCTTATTCTCTTGGTCTATTGCTTATGTAACAAACTGCATGCTGTTTTCTGAACAGGCTGATATCTGTCAATTGGGAATGGACCAGAGAAAGGTGAATGTTCTTGCCAGAGAATATGCCGAAGATATAAAGAGGAAAAACAAGCCTATCATATTGTCTCATCGTATGCTTCCAGTGCATTTTATTTTAATGTTCAAATTTGATTTGAATATTTGATACGGAGTAATTATGAAATTTTGTGCGAGCTTTATTTTGGGCCGCCAAACTTAATTTGATAAATGAGAAATTTCTTTCCAAGCTTTATTTTGTGCCCTAACTGGTAATCTGATATGCAGATATGCTGCCTGGCTTGCAAGAGGGTCAGGAGAAGATGTCCAAGACAGATGCATCATCCTCCATTTTTATGGAAGATGACGAGGTAGTGCATAGTTGATACCCTTGGTTTTCTATCAGCACACTTGATGACATTTCATAACACACATCTGACTTTTATTTTGATGGTATAGGCAGAGGTGAATCAGAAAATAAAGAAGGCATTCTGCCCACCCAAGGTGGTAGAGAAAAATCCTTGTCTGGAGTACCTCAATTACATAATATTTCCCTGGTTTAATGAGTTTACGGTGGAGCGAAGTCAAGAGAATGGCGGTAACAAGTAAGACATGGTTTTTTCTTTCTACTGACTGCAATTTATGTTTTAACATGATTTTTATTACTCATAATATTTTCATGCTTGCTGTTATGTTTCGAACTTTATGATGAGAAGTGTGATCATCCACCCATTTTGCTCCACATTAAATGCGCAATTGTTTGTGTGTATAGGACTTTCATTAGTTTTGAGGAACTTGTTGCTGACTATGAATGTGGTGGATTGCACCCTGCTGACCTTAAACCTGCTCTATCGAAAGCACTGAACAAGATCCTACAGGTATTACTCAATTATTTTTTCCTCATAGGGTTTCTAAACATTTTCAGTCCCTTTTGAAATGTTGGATGCACAGTAGGAGGATGTAATCTAAGTTGGGTGCCTTTTAAGAATTAGTAGTTTTTTTTACTATGAATTTTAGGTCTTGGGTTTTATAATGCCTATAGAGGAACATATGGATTAAGGTAGGATTAAGGACCCATAGACCCACTTGTGGGACTTCATTGGATAGGTTGTTTTTTCTAACTCATCTTCCATGTGCTATCTATCAGCCTGTACGTGATCATTTCAAGAACGATGCCAATGCAAAGGACCTTCTTAAGAGGGTAAAGGTATGCATCCTCAACTCACTGGGTCAAGTCTTTTATTCTAACTTGGAATGGTTGAACTCTTAGCTAAGTAATTTCCTTCTTTTCTTTTTCAGAGTTACAAGGTTACCAGGTAATGCAAATTGGGAAGAAAACGTGTCCTCGAACCTTTCACTTAGAGTTGGAAACTGAATATTTGTTGTTGGATTATTTGTTCTTTTGATTTTCATTTATTTTGGATTGCCCTTAGTACACAAGTTAAGCATTACAAATTAGACCTATTTATGAACAACTGTCTTTCGACTAGACATTAAATGTTAACTATGGGTACCTTATATCTTTTGTAGCATGAACAATGTGTTTGGTGCGGGTGGGATGCCAAACTGTTCCCAAAAAGCCTACAAAAATGAACCGAAACAAATATCTTCTAAAATATCTTTTATTAAAATATACTCTATAGTTAACTTTTATTAAAATATCTTCTAAAATATATTATCCCTATTTTGACATACATTTATGTATATTTTAAAAATGTCCAAAGACGGTACAAAATCATTAATATCTTTTCATATTTTTAAAGTCAGAGTTTTTTGTAAATAGATTTTTGTGAATATACAATTTATATGAAAAAATTTATAAATTTTGTGATATAAAAATTTTAAACATATACTTGTAATAATAATAAAATATAGATAAAGAATCGTAATAAATATATCATCCCAACTAAATGTGTAAGAATATGGATATATTGGAAAATGTTTGAAAATTATAGAAAATGTTGGCGATTAATTGTTTGTATTTGTTTGTTTAAATAATTGATTGAATTTACTATTTTGTCCGGCAAGTTGTATTAGCTGTTAAGGAAAAACTGTTTGGTAAACTTAACAAGTCATAAATAGCTGTTTATACAGAGTATAAGAGAAAGAAAATACGGAACATTATTAGGGGACGAAGGGAGTGTGATTATAACAAATAATGTATGTAGTATTAAATTAGCCATCTTCATCATCGATATATCATTGAATTGAGGAGCAAAGAAAAACTAATTAAGTACCCTTTCAACATTTTTATAGTGTCTAGTATTGGAAATTCGGAGTTAGATATTGCAAAAATCGTAAGGAGTTCGTAGATACTGGAAGATGTTAGAAAATGTTGGCGATTAACTGTTTGTATTGGCTTGTTTAAATGACTAATTGAAATAGTTATTTTGACTGGCAAGTTGTATTAGCTGTTAAGGAAACATTGTTTGGTAAACTTAACAATTCATAAATAACCGTTTGTAGCAAAAATACATTTTTTGACATGCCATCGTGTACGTTAATTAATTTTTTATTTTAGATTAAATTTCAAAATAAACAACAACCTTTGGATAACTTATCATTTCTAACACAATTTTTGTATTTTGTCAATTCAATGCAACCGTTTTACTTTTTTGTTAAATGAAGGTACGTCATCAATATTAGGTGATGGATTAGGGATTTTACCTAATCCAATATTATTTGAACAGTACAAGAAAACCCAATTTTATCTGGCCCAAAATATAAATCAGATAAATTATTCAATACGGAACCAGAGATATATGGACAAAAAAATATATTTAAAGTGATGTAAAAATATTCAATGGAGCCCATATACAAAACATGTGCACATGGAGGTGACATGGCCACCTCAAGGCATTGTTGGGGATGCATGCATGTACTCTCCTTTATAATGGGCATTTATACATCAAGGAAGGGGACGGAAGATGGAGGGGCAAAGTTCATTTCCTATTACTATTCTTCATTCTTCTTCTTTTTTAAGCTTGGAGCTCCATTAATGGCTCCAAGCTCCTACAATGATGTGTATGTAAATTCCCCCGAGTCTAATAAAAGTTCCTCCCCTTTGGCATGGCACCGCCTAAAAAGGCCCGTGATTTTCTCCCGATTTGGGTTTCCACGTATAAATACTTTCTCTCCACTTTATTTATTTATTTAATTTCCGGATTTCGCTATTCGGTGCGATGCCGACCTGGTACCGAGTTCGTCGGGTCGACGCCCCGAAAAAACGGTTTCCATCACTGGCACCACCCGTGGGACCGGTCACAAAAAACTTTTGTGCTCCGAGTCCGTAATGGAGGAAAAAAGTGAGAGAGAAGGTAAAAATAATAAATGAAAAAGAGGGATGGGGAACAAAAAAAGAAGAGAGAGAGAGATTGGAAGAGGAGAAAAGTCAAACAAATTGAAAATAAAGAAAAAGATACTCCGTTCGTATTGTGCTTCTACACTTCTTGGCTGCCTGTCGAGATCCATTGAAGAAGAGGCTCAAATTTGAGACATCGGTCCGTGAAGAACTGCGGGGATCTTTCCGGCGAGCAGCGAGCAAGCGACAAGGCTGCCGGCAGTACCCTCCACCATGGTCGGTGAGCATCCTCCCAGATCGGCAAGCCCTCTAGCGTGCTTCACCTCCGGCGGGACCAAGCAGCGAACCACAACCACTCTAGCATCGATCCAGCGGCGAGCCTTTCCAGCAGCGGTGGCACTCCGATGAGCTCCCACTTCTTCCGGCGAGCAACGGACAGCAGCGGCGGCCCTCCGACGAGCTCCCACTTTCTCCGGCGAGCACCAGCGAGCCACTGGCGAGCCTCTCTTCCTTGAGGCAAGCCGATCCAGCACCCTAGCGAGCCGCTCCCGGTCACCATCGGCGATCCACTCCTTTCGTCGGTCCACCACCAAATCGAGCAAGTCTCCCAAACAAGCCACTACATTAGCGGTCCTCTCCGAAGGTCCTCTCTGCGGTCCTCTCCGCGGTCCTCTCCAGCAGTGGTCCTCTTTGGCGAGCCACAGACGGCAACAGCGAGCCTCTCCGACGAACTCCCCCTTCCTTCGGCGAGCCGGGTAGTGAGCTCCCTCCTACGGCGAGCCACGAACAGCGACAGATCTGGGCAGAGTCTTTCATCTGTAGATCCATCCCACGAGCTCCCACTTCCTCCGGCGAGCCACGAACGGAAGCAAGCGGTCCCCTCCGATGAACTCCCAATCCTCTCCAGCGCACCTCACCTCCGACAGGATCCAGCAGGTGGTCCTCTCCGGCAAGCCACTCTAGCAGCGGTCCTCTTCAGCGAGCCATGGACGGATCTAACCTCAAGTGGACCGCTCCAGCTTCATGGGTCCCTCAAATGGATGGATATATCCTCAAGTGGACCGCTCCAGCTTCATGGGTCCCACAAATGGATGGATTTATCCTCAAGTGGACCCCTCTAGCTTCATGGGTCCCTCAAATGGATGGATTTATCCTCAAGTGGACCGCTCCAGCTTCATGGGTCCCTCAAATGGACGGATCTAGGCTCAAGTGGACCGCTCCAGCTTCATGGGTCCCTCAAATGGATGGATCTAGCCTCAAGTGGACTGCTCCAACTTCATGAGTCCCTCAAATGGACGGATCTAGCCTCAAGTGGACCGCTCCAGCTTCATGAGTCCCTCAAATGGATGAATCTAGCCTCAAGTGGACCGTTCCAACTTCAGAGATCCATCCAATGGACCGCTCTTGCCTATAGAGGACCGCTCCAGCTTCATGGGTCCCTCCAATGGAAAGATCCGGCCTCAAGTGGACCGTTCCAATTTCTAGGAACCATCCAAGGGACAGGGCTAGCCTCAAGAGGTCCATTCCAGCTTCATGGGTCCCAAAAATGGACGGATCTAGCATCAAGTTGACCGTTCTAGCTTCATAGGTCTCTCAAGTGGATGGATCTAGCCTCAAGTGGACCGATCCAACTTCCGGGATCCATCCAGTGGACCGTTCCAACTTCATAGGTCCCTCAAGTGGATGGATCTAGCCTCAAGTGGACCGATCCAACTTCTGGGATCCATCCAGTGGACGGCTCCGGCCTCAAGTGGACCGTTCCAACTTCATAGGTCCCTCAAATGGGTAGATCCGGCTTCAAGTGGACCGTTCCAGCTTAATAGGTCGCTCAAATGGACAGATCCGGTCTCAAGTGGACCATTCCAGCTTCAGGGAACCATCCAAGGAACAACGTGTTGGGAAACGAGGCTTGGATAACGCAGTGGAAAACAAAAATTTGTAGTCCAAAACTCGATTCCACCCAAGAACAACTTACGTAAATTACTAGCTATAGTAAGAAATTTACCTTAACGGTGAAAAATGAAGAACAAAGAAACGGTTGGGGATGGTTGTGAGGAGATGAACGTAGCACCAAACGTATGAAGCCTCCAACGTATCCACACGAACTTGCTCCGGAGTCCTAGATTAAACTTGTGCTAACAAGTTTAATATAGGATAGTAAAACTATAATAACACTACCTTGGGAGTAATAAATATATAGTAAAAATATTTATCTTATAAATATTTCTTTATAATATTTTGTGTATATTTCTAACACTTTAGAAAAATAACTTGGAACACAAAATAATATATTTCTCTCCTTTCTCTCTCTATGGCCGAAAATCACACCATTAAAAATGGGGAGGGATACTCACATTTTATAATACAATGCATTAAGGAAATGCTAGGAAATTGCTTAGGCACAAAACCAAATTAGGCTTAATTCATTGTTCCCAACCAACACAACAAGACAAATATACTTTTGTTAATCAAATATTTGATTATAAAATCAAATATATCATTAGGTGGAATATCAAAATATGTTTTGTATTTTTCCCCTTAGAATTTCGGCCATAGCATATTTGTAATATATCATATATTATTTTTACATCAATAATTATCATATAATTAAAATGATGAAAATTATATATATATATATATATATATATATATATATATATATATATATATATATATATATATATATATATAAAATTTGTTTTGTCAAAATATAATTATCATATAATTAAAATGACACAAACAAAATATAATTTTAAAATACATATGTATTTTCGAAATACATATATATAAAATTATCACAACTATATATTTAATATTACTCCCGCTAGTGTAGTATACTACTCCCTTACAAGTCCTAAGTGTGTGACCCTTTAGGTATCCATAACACTGGAAATGATATTAATATAAATTAATACCATAGATAATAAGCGGTATCTAGACTGTTTGAATGGTGGAGCTGTTACCTGGAAGAGTTACAAGCAAGATATTACCGCTGATTCCACTACATAAGCAGAGTACATGGCTGCAGCCGAGGCAGCCAAGGAAGGTGTGTGGCTCAAGAATTTTATAACTGAGCTTGGAGTGGTTCCTAGCATCAAGAACCCTATACCGTTGTTTTGCGACAACAATGGGGCAATTGCACAAGCGAAAGAACCTCGGTCTCATTAGAAGACCAAACACATCGTTAGACGTTATCACATCATACGAGAAATCGTTGCACGTGGGGACGTTGAGATTTGCAAGATAGGTACAGACGACAATATCGCAGATCCGTTGACAAAGGCTTTGGGAAAGCCTAAACACAAGAGTCATACGTGGTCCATGGGTATTCGAGAAATGCTTGATTGGCCTTAGGGCAAGTGGGAGATTGTTGTATTTAGGTTCCCTAGCGGCAATCAAATACCTATGTAACTGTACACTTTATCATGAATAAAAGGCCATGAAGTATGTTTTATATCTCGTGTAACATAACATAGCTTCAGTCCATAGACGATAGCGCTTCAGTAACATAGATGAGGACTACGATGTTCTGATTATGAGACTGTTACTTCTTGACGAAGGCTATGTCTAGAATATCCGTAGTCGCACTTTATGATAATACGGACGTCATAACGTATCAAGACTAGTACGTACGAGATGAGATAGCTGCGTCTCATAGACTATAGGTATTGTGATATCTTAATCTGTATGTAGGTGCATATTATATCGATAATATGTGACTGGATTGACCCATCTTGAGAATACTGCATGGATCTACAGTAATGTGTTTATCAGTATTCTAAAATCGACCTTGCTATAACTATCCTCAGACTTGAAGTTATTACATTCTCTGATATGTGGGGCCGTATGCTTTGATTCATAACTAATGCTATCTGAAATACTGGTAGACGTACAGTTATGCGTTGGGTATGCCGCTAAACATATTTAGAGATGTGAATAACAGATACAGGATATGTCCCTTCTACTGTATAGAAGTATAATGTCAATGGGCCCACTGAATAGTAGGACTTGGGAAAGTGCATGGCCATGCCCAGATATGTCGCTATCCAGAGACTGATAAATATCTGATCCCTGCCAGTCTACTTGAGATTCAGTAACATCTGATTTAACTATACAAGGATACACATCCCATGCCTTGTGTTAAATCATGACATTTAGGACAGAAGAATAATAGTTATAGAACGTCTTGTGTCGTAGAAAGTATTGATGAGATGAACGTCTTTTTCATAATCTGGGGGTAATAATGTGTTTCTAGATACCGCTTATTATCTATGGTATTAATTTATATTAATATCATTGTCAGTGTTATGGATATCTAAAGGGTCACACACTTAGGACTTGTAAGGGAGTAGTATACTACACTAGTGGGAGTAATATTAAATATATAGTTGTAATAATTATATATATATATATATATATATATATATATATATATATATATGTATTTCGAAAATACATATGTATTTTAAAATTATATTTTGTTTATGTCATTTTAATTACATGATAATTATATTTTGACAAAACAAATTTTATATATATATATATATATATATATATATATATATATATATATATATATATATATATATATATATATGAGATTGACTCCAGTCAGATGACACCTTACGGTGAGATGACATGCTACGGTCAGATGACACAAAGCTCACCACTGCCCACTGCAAAGCTCACCAAGGACAACTACAAAGCTCACCAAAGTGTAAGGCAAAGTTCACCATAATTTTTCAACACTTTGAATTTTTTTTGGAAAAAAAATCGAAGTAAGTGATGCTGAGTGGACTTTGACCATTGACTGTTGACCATCACCGGCGACCCCCTGCCGTCGCCGGCTGCTGGTGACCTCCGCCGCTGGCCGCCGGCGACCTCCACCGCCGCTGGCCGCCAGCCACCGGCAAACTCCGTCACTACCGCCGCCCTCCGCCGACTTCCGCCGGTCGCCGGTCGCCGGTGACCACCTCCGCCGCCGCCGGCAACCTCCGCCGTCCGCCGGCGGCCACCTCCGCCGCCGCCACTGACCGGTGGTTGACCGGTGTTGCTATTTCATTTTTTATTAATTTTTTAATTTTCAAAATAAAAAAAAAGATGAGTTTTAGTGTTCAAAATAGTGAGCTTTGCCTTATTTCCAGGTGAGCTTTACATTGGCCATTGGTGAGCTTTGCAGTGTAATGTGGTGAGCTTTGCGTCATCTCACCGAAGCATGTCATCTCACCATAAAGTGTCATCTCACTGGAGTCAATCCCTATATATATATATATATATATATATATATATATATATATATATATATATATATATATATATATATATATATATATATATATATATATATATATATATATAATTTTTAATTTTCATCATTTTAATTATATGATAATTATTTATGTAAAAATAATATATGATATATTACAAATATGCTATGGCCGAAATTCTAAGGGGAAAAATACAAAACATATTTTGATATTCCACCTAATGATATATTTGATTTTATAATCAAATATTTGATTAACAAAAGTATACTTGTCTTGTTGTGTTGGTTGGGAACAATGAATTAAGCCTAATTTTTTTTGTCCTTAAGCAATTTCCTAGCATTTCCTTAATACATTGTATTATAAAGTGTGATTTTCGCCCATAGAGAGAGAGGAGAAAATTATTATTTTGTGTTCTAAGTTATTTTTCTAAAGTGTTAGAAATATACACAAAATATTATAAAGAAATATTTATAAGATAAATATTTTTTACTATATATTTATTACTCCCAAAGTAGTATTATTATAGTTTTTACTAGCCTAAATTAAACTTGCTAGCACAAGTTTAATCTAGGACTCCGGAGCAAGTTCGTGTGGATACGTTGGAGGCTTCATACGTTTGGCGCTACGTTCATCTCCTCAAAACCATCCCCGATCGTTCCTCCGTTCTCCGTTTTCACCGTTAAGGTAAATTTCTTACTATAGCTAGTAATTTACGTAAGTTGTTCTTGGGTGGAATCGAGTTTTGGACTATAAATTTTTGTTTTCCGCTGCGTTATCCAAGCCTCGTTTCCCAACAGGAAGTCTTCTTCTAGGAGGTATTAATCCTCGAGAAAAGTTCTCTTCCCCGAGGCACCAAGTCCTCTTCTCGAGGCACTAAAAAGAAAGAAAGGTCCTCTTCTAAGAGGAACCAAGTTCCAAGAAAGTCCTCTTCGAAGAGGCACCAAGTCCTCTTCCAAAGAGGCACAAAGTCCCAATAAAGTCCTCTTCTAAGAGGCCCAAATCTTCGAGAAAAGTCCTCTTCCAAGAGGCACCAAGCCCTCTTCCCAAGACACTAAAGGTCCTCTTCCAAAGAGGTACAAAGTCCCGAGAAAATCATCTTCCAAGAGGCACTACGCCCCGAGAAGGTCCTCTTCCAAAGAGGCATAAAGTCCCGAGAAAGTCCTCTTGCAAAGAGGCACAAAGTCCCAAGAGTGTCCTCTTCTAAGAGGCACTAAGCCCCGAGAAAGTCCTCTTCCAAGAGGCTCAATCCCTGAGAAAAGTCTTCTTCCAAGAAGCACAAATCCCTAAGAAAAGTCCTCCTCCAAAACACACTACGTTAAATACTTACCCATGAGGTAACGAGACCCTCCAAAAAAAGGTCCTCTTCCCAAGGCACCGAGGAAAGTTTTATCCCATGAGGCAACCCACCGAGTCATATAGTTCTGAATCTGTCTCGTTCCCTGAGACAGACTCAAAACTAGGGGGCATGTGATGGATTAGGGATTTTACCTAATCCAATATTATTTTATTTGAACAGTACAAGAAAGCCCAATTTTATCTGGCCCAAGATATAAATCAGATAAATTATTCAATACCGAACCAGAGATATATGGACAGAAAAATATATTTGAAGTGATGTAAAAATATTCAGTGAAGCCCATATACAAAACATGTGCACATGGAGGTGACATGGCCACCTCAAGGCATTGTTGGGGATGCATGCATGTACTCTCCTTTATAATGGGCATTTATACATCAAGGAGGGGGACGGAAGATGGAGGGACAAAGTTCATTTCCTATTACTATTGGGTTTCCACGTATAAATACTTTCTCTCCGCTTTATTTATTTATTTAATTTCCGGATTTCGCTATTCGGTGCGGTGCCGACCCGGTACCGAGTTTGTCGGGTCGACGCCCCGAAAAAGCGGTTTCCATCATTAGGCGTTAGAGAAAACGGAATGTTCAAGCGGATTTTAATCATCACTTTCTTTTTACTTATTGCCACCAAAAGAGAACTTTGAAGTTTATTGCACATTTATTTTCAAAAGTTCAAGTAACTTTTGTTTATCAAAACATATTGCCATGTGCTCATTTATTAAAAACTATCTTCATCAATAAATTTTTTAAATATATGTTCGAACATAAAAAATGTTGTTATATTCAAACAATTGAGATGTTTTGGGTAGGATTCTTTTAGGACGACGAATAAATAAAAATTTCTAGATTGACGCCTAAAAGATTCTAAAAAAGTTAAATTATGACAATCTTTTTGGGACAGAGATGGAAATTTTTTTAGATTTATTGGTGATGTGTAAATAAAAGGCTGATTGAGTGTTTTACTTGGACATTATGTTATCTATAACGCATTGTATTGACTGTGTGTTTACAGAAAAGTAAACTTGGTGCATTTAATTGATAAAAACCAAAGGTTGTGCTAGATATGATAATTTGCCCAACGGTTGTACTTTTTTGGTAATTTTTATTTATTTTAATAAGTTTACCTTTTTAAATTCTGATAGAAACACATAAATTTAGATTCTAGATTAAAAAACAAATGTTATGCTATAAACAATTCAATATAATATGAAAAATACCAAAGTAAACTAAACGAAACTACAAAATTGTGATGCTCAAATAATAGAAATAATTAAGAAGAAACGAAATAAAGATAAAAAACAAAGAAATGGAAATATAAAAAACATGAAAAGTATTGTGGTTAAAGTCAAGTTCAATTCCTTCGCTATGATGTCCCAGCTTCTTAGTAGTAGAGCTCGACAGGAGCAGGTCTGCTAAGGATAAGATTCTGCCTTCGGACATCAGAGAGGCAGAGACTGCCCTTCTGTGCCTTCAATCCACCACTCGGAAATCAGCCTCGCCTTCGCGGCCAGTTTCCAGATCTTCTCCCGCCACCCGTCGCGGGAACTTTAGGCATTTCATTTTCTCTCGCCAATGTCGTGCTTTCTTTTATTCTTTGGCTTTACTCAAACTCTCTTAGAAATTAATACTTTAAAAATTAAAATCTAAGGTTAATTTTTAATTAATAATTTGAAATCTTTGCTAATTGCTACAAAATATGAATGAATTTATGGTTCTATATGTTTTTTATTTGATATGGACGAATAATTTTTTTAGATTTGATGTTTTTCTATTCAAATTTTGCCCTATTTCATTTTTTTAGAAAATTATAATTTGCATTTGATTTTACGAAGGATTAAAATTTCTGAATTTGGATTTGATTTCAAAAAATATTTCAATAGCTATGAATTCTAAACACCTATTCGGTAGTTAAAAACTTATAAATAGACAACGAGATGAACAAATGGGAATGTCTCAGGCCGGAGCTCTATATAATTTAATTCGTTAGAGCATTAAGGATAAGACGTTTAAGACCTTTTTTTGTCCTGCCCATGCCATTAGTTATTTTTAGATCTATAATAGTATCGAGTCTCTAATTTTGTGGTATATTTTGTGGGTAATTTCTTGCATGAGGAAAAAAATTTGAGAATAAATTCTTAAGTGTGGCGTGGAATTCCTGAGAGGGATGATCGGGATTCAAAATCCCGAAAAGAGTATTTAAAAAAATAGGGGCTAAAAAAACTGAATTTGATGGGGGTGGTGTGTTGGGATTTTAAGCGCGTAAGACTCTTAAAATATCAAGAACGTGAAAAATAAATAAACACACTACACGAGAAGAAAATATGAAAGAAAAAATATATCTTCACTCTTTTAGAACGATACACAAAAAACTCTCCCTGATTACAAGCGCTAAATACCAGACACTTATAAACAGACTTTTCACACCCTACACCCGGATGTATTTTTCCGAGTAACTAAAACCAGTTACTCCCTACACTCACTCACACAATGTTGGTGATATCTTGTGTAAACCTCTCTCTTTTAACCCTACTTTCTTTCTTAGCCGTGTGTATACTTACTAAGAAGACCATGCATGGCTTTTAAAGCCAAGAGAAGTACTGCTGCAAATGACCACAAACACAAGAGTCCAAAACAAATTTGATTCCCTTCCATCAAAAAAATCCACACACAACTTAGGATATCATCACACGTGTGTATCTTCCTTTGATTTTTTTATATTCTTTTTTTGTTTCTTTTGATTATTTAATCAAATATCCCAACAAACTCCACCTTGAGCTTTTCGTAACAATCTAGGTTGGGAGTCAAATGCGCCACATTTTGGACGTCCAGACCAGTTAAAAGTTCCTTTGTTAAACCGCGGGCTGCAACCAAATGCCGAGTGGAATGATTTTCGTGTCCATCAGTACATTGCTCTGGTTATATATGGGTATTTAGGTGGTCTTCTTTTTCCAGACACATCTGGAAGGTTTGCACCCACCGAATTTGTACTGTTCCTAGACGATTTTGATCGGACTTCTCAATATAGCTGGGGATAAGCTATTTTGGCACGGCTCTACAGTAGTTTATGCCGCACAACACTACAGAAGAACGATCAAACTCGACCGGGAGGGTGCTCACGCTTGTTGCCTATCCGACCCGAGATGAAGATTCAGGCTAATTATCGCCACGAACCTCCTGCGAATGACGAACCTCATGGGGCTAGGTATTAATATCTACTATAATTTAGTTTATGTTCTAATGCGGATGACAGTGGTAATTTTACTTTAATGGTTTCTATGCAGGTTCAGATCTACAAAAGTTTACTCTAGCACTGCCCGACAGAGTGTTCATTACTTCCGAGACCAGTTTGATGGTTTATTGCAACATCATGCACGATATATCTTACACATATTGAATATTAGAATTTTTAGTGTAATCTTTGCATCATATCATTATAATGTGTGATTACAATGCAGATAATTTGGGAACCATATATCATTCAAAATCTTCCTGGTTACTGTAGGGTGGGGCAGACCCTTTGGTCATACGAGGGTGTAGTCATTTACCGTTTACATGTGGATCCCATCATGCCAAAGAGATTCGCACGACAGTTTGGAAAATTGCAAGCTACAACATGTCAAGACCTTAATATTTCCCCTGTTGAGGCAGTGCATTTTAAGTATGCATTTTGGGCATTTCCTGCCGCTATTGAAGGGTTACAATTTTGTTTGCCCCTTGTTACTGTGGATGATACTCATCTGTATGGAAAGTACAAGGGTCATTTCAGGTTGACGGGGAGCACGTGTGAAACGTGTGAAAGCTGGGCATTGTTTTTCAGGTTGCTCGTTCAAAGGGTTATTCGTTCTTTGCAAGTATGTATCATTTCGGATAGGCATGTTGGAATTATCAACGCGTATAGAGATCTTCCTGAACTGAACAAGGAGAATAATGAAGCGCTTTTGCCTACGTAACATCCGTAGCAACTTCATGACAAAATTCCGTAACTCGGATCTCAAACGTTTTGTGTGGTTCGCTGGGAGCACACCTAATATCCAAGAATTTCAAGGATACATGGGAGAAATACAAAATGTCAGTGAAGAGGCATATCTCTACTTGAATGATATTTCACGTGAAGCGTGGGCTCTGTCTTATGATGGTGGTTTTAGATGTGGGATTCTGACAACCAATAGTTCAGAGAGTTTTAATAATATGCTTAAGGGTTGTCGGATGTTAACAGTCACTGCCATTTTGAGTATGCCTTACAGCAAAATGGTTGAATCTTTTGCAAAACGGCACAAGACTGCACTTGATTGGCAACAAATTTTTTTTGTATCACTCCGAAAATTACGAACATCTTACGAAGTCGTGAGCGAACGAAACAAAAGTGGGCTGTTGCAAACTATAGCAACAACCAATATGTTACTAGTCATACTTCTTGAACAGATCCATCTTCTATCTATAGCTACATGGTGGATCGCGAGAATAGAGTTTGCACTTGTGGCCGATGGTCTTCCGATGCAGTCCCATGTGTTCATGTTCATGCTGTTTTCCACTCTAAACGTCAAGTTGCTGACAGTCTCATCCCACCGGTATACTCTGTTCAAAAATATCTACAGTGTTATAGTGGAGTGATTCAACCAAATATTTTTCAACCCAATTTAGATATCAGTGACTTTCGTGTCAATCCACCAATAAGGCCAGAGAAGCGTAACTGATACATTGGTGAGATGGATCAAAGAGCTACTAGAGGAGGATGAATATATACATCTAGCCACTTAATGTAACTTTATTGGTCTTTTTGTTGGATGTGTTTTGTTCAATAAAATATTTCTTTCATTACTTTTTTCTTTATGAAAAAGTTCAATTTTTCTTCAGTTTTTTAGATTTTAAATGTTTATATTAATGGAGTATTTGTGACACACCTCCCATGCAAAATTAGTAATTATTTATATTATTTAAAATAATCGTGATTCAAAAACCCGAAAAAAAAGAAAAACAGAAAAAATAAAATAAAATATGTGTACTTGACTTACAGTTCTTTAATTGCTCAAGCAAATTCTATAATTATTTACTTTAGAAAATTCTAAAACCCAAAAACTAAAAAAAATTGGTAGGTATCTCAAATGTGAAATTTGCACTAAATAGGACTAAAACATAATGACTTTCCTAATGTAGGACTTAAACTTTTTTATTCCTTAAATAAGACTTAATAATGACCTAGTGGAAAGAATAATGTCCTGTAATTATGAACATTTAGTTGAATAATGACTACTTGATAATGACCAAAGGTCATAAATTGGGAAATAAAAACATATGTTCTGGGAAAGTCATTATGTTTTAATCCTATTTAGGTAAATTTCTATCTCAAATACAGTTTTTCCCAATTGGGAATTTGAAGATAAGATCCTTCCCTCGGGCGTAATTTCTCCTTATTTTGTTGAATCTGGAAAGTTTATTTGTCAGGCTTGATATAAAACATGTTAAATACGTTCGTCTTCAACTGAGTTCTGCTCGGTTTATTATTAAATTTGGGAACTGTTTTGTTCTAGCTTGAATCTCTTTGTTTCCGTTTAAATTAGCAAGGTGTGTTGCGTTTCTGTTGCAATTTGGCCTAAACCTTGATGCTTATGTTCGAACTGTTCATAAAGAGTCCTGAAATTCTCTTCAAGTGAAGTTGTATTCAAAAAGTGTAATTCTGCCTTAAAATTGTCTATAAATCTGAAGATGTTTTTCGAATCAGAATAAACCTGATTTGAACTTAGTGAACTGCCAGTTTGTTTCTATTTGCTATCACCACGAGTTTGTTCTCCCCCTCTCTTTTTCTCAAAATGAGTGGGCAAGTCCGCTCAGTTTGGTGTTGAGTTACCGAGTGCTGCCTTTACCTTTTGAAATCTGAGATTTATTTTCAATGTATTTTTAATCATGAAGCTGAGTTTAGATTATGGTCATTATATTTGTTGAAACGTGGCTAAGATCCCTAAGAAGACCTGGTTAGAGGTAGTAGTCAAGTTTGCATTAGGAAGACTCTAATTCATCCAAATGTGAGATTGGGTTACAATTAGAGTCATTTTTTACGACCGTAGTCTACCCTATCTTTCTCAACAAACCACCCGAGGGCAGTTGAGAAAGATTTGAGCTGATGCCACTTAGGATGCATGCATTGTTATACTTAACTATTTTGGTGCTGGTTTCAAGCTTTTAAATACTCCATATAATAATAGGGTTTGATTTAGTACTGTTGCTAAAGGGAGACTATTAGACTTTGTGGAGTAGGTAGGGAAAATTGGCTAGCTCTTTTGTGCCATTATCCTACAACATTGTCTCTTGCATTGATTTTAAACTATCTTTTGGATTAATGATTTGGTAAATTCAGCATTTGTCAACTCAACAATAAACCAAGTGCGTTTTCAAATTTAAAAAAACTTCAATTCTATTTCCTATTACCATATGTTTTAGAAGATTGAATTCAAAGTTCATTTTCATTTATTCTTTCCTTATTTTTTAAAAATGTTCACTATTGTTTTTAATTTTCAAAATCCCTCAACCTGTGTGTGAGTAATTCAGTTTGCAGAAATTAAACAATCAGATTTTTAAGACTCCTTGTGGATTTGGCCCTTGCTCGCTATTAAACAGTCAGCTAGTGAGGTTAATTTTGAGTGCATCATAAGTCACTCTACAGTTATTGTGATGACATTTCGAATTCAGTTTGTACAAAAATGGTAGAGCATGAGCTTTTATCACCCCTTGCATATCGTTTTTGGGAGCTACAAATCAGCTATCAACATAGTTAGTCTTTTGAAGTACTATGCACAACTCTCATGTCCCAACTGTGACTTCCCAATTCCCATAAAGACCAAAAAATAAAGCAAACAATAAAGCATATATATTTGGATATGGTTTTAAGTCTTTCTGGTTTTAACAACCTTTCCTTGTTTAAATGTTTAACATTTGGTGCTCTTTTGATAATGATTTAAACGAAAATAGGTAATAAACAAAAAAAATAAGGTGAAGTGAACAACACTTAAATCTTCAGATTATTTGTATAACTTTGTTTAAGATGGAATTGTTTTTTCTCATTATTATCAGTCTGTACTAAATAATGTGTCTGCGCGTGTCTTCATGTACTATATTGGATACAACTGCATTCATTAAATTTTAAAACTAAAGATTCTGCCAGTTAGCTATAGCTACGCAGTATACTGGTGTTATTTCGGGGAGGGTAGACCTTTAAAACACAACATATGATTTGCTGCTAGTGTTAGTGGCTTTGTGTTATTCAAGTATTGTATTTCTTTATCTTTCATTTTGTTTGGTGAACATACATAGCTAATTGTGTGAATTTTCTTGAATCAGGATGAATTTGGAAGAGAGATTTAATGTTATTAGGAGCATAGGTGAAGAGTGTATCCAGGAAGATGAGTTGAGGAATTTGTTGGCAAATAAGCCTCAACCAATATGCTATGATGGATTTGAACCCTCGGGTCGGATGCACATTGCTCAGGTTTAGAACTCTTTCGTGCTATTTCAATATTACTATTGCGTGAGAAGGATTGTTACAGAACCTTTCTTGGCATTTTTCGTGTATGATTTTGAAGTAGTTATGTTCTTACTACATATAAAAAGGGATGATATCTTCCTCTTCTATGTATACTTTAATTACTCCATTAGTCCCTTTTTAATCTTCTCCTTTACTATTCACAAGGTCAAACCATATATAAAGTACAAGTACGACTAAATCCACACTCTAAATGACCAATCCACTCTTTTCACCCAAATTTGTTAAATTCACACCCTAAATGGAAAAATCCACTCCATTCCTCTTCTACATGTTCTTTATTGTTATAGAGAGCCTTACTGCTGGAAACCAGGTTAGTGTATCTTATTAGTATATATGTTAGTTCTAATACATTAGTGTATATGATTAGTATCACCTTGATCAATTTTCTTGAACTGTGATTTACTCAACGTAGACGCTAGACAGATAATAGAAACATGGGGAGTATCTGGTAAGCACATTCTACTAATAAAAAGGCAAAAAATGAGATTCAATGCCAAAATTCTTGGTGCTAATTAGCCCCGCCAATACGCTAGTCTATTTGAAGGTATTATTTATATGGATTATAATAAGAATTCAAATGAAGAAACATGGCAAATGCGCTTTGTAGCCAACACCATAAGCACCCTAGCTTTGGGTTCACCATCAGATTAGAGTCTATTGAATTCTAGACCACAGACTAAATATTTTGGGTTTGTTTCATTTCCTGAATGCTGCTCAGTCATTAGTATACAAATCATCAAAGAAAGTCAGTCAACTAATGTGTGATTATGTATGTCTTTCTTTGGACTTGATTTTCATCATATCATCATCAATTGTGCCATGAACAGGGTGTTATGAAGACGATTAATGTTAACAAGCTTGTAGCATCGGGCTGTAAAGTAAAGATATGGATTGCAGATTGGTTTGCTCAGCTAAACAACAAGATGGGTGGTGACTTGAAGAAAATTCATGTTGTTGGTCAGTATTTGATTGAGATATGGAAAGCTGCGGGAATGAAGGTTGAGAGTGGTAATGTTGAGTTTGTATGGTCCTCTGAAGAAATCAATTCTAGAGCTCATGAGTACTGGCCACTTGTTATGGACATTGCACGGAGAAATACACTTCCTAGAATATTGAGGTAAGGTATTCAATGCTGATTTTCTTCCTTCAACGGGTAATGACTTGGTGTGAACTGTATTTGATTGTCCCTCCTGTAAATTGATCAGATGCGGTCAAATTATGGGTCGCTCTGAACAGGATGAATTGACTGCCGCCCAAATATTTTACCCATGCATGCAGTGTGCAGACATATTTTTCCTCAAGGTAAACTAGTATAGCAAAAGTATTTCTTTGTGCGTATATATTGAAGCATTTTGATCAATTATGTGCGTGTGCCTATGCAAAGTTTCTCACATTAAAGGGGAGGTTAAAATTTGTGAGTTATTACTATTTTTACTGTGCCAATTATGTGTTTATGTTACATCACATCCTTATCGATGGCGCAAATGGTGCACACCATAAATGCACCATTGGCGATTTGGCTCCCATTGCCACAAATCTGGCTCTGGGCCTCTGGCAACTGATCTTCCCTTGGCAACACCGTTTCGGCACCATCGTCATTTGTGCACCAATTTTTCTTTTCTTTTTTTTGGCCCAAACTTTTCCAGTTCAATATATTTGTGCCCAATTCAAAAAAGACCCTTTTATTCTTGGTCTTTAGTAGCATCTCTAAGATTTTCCAGTTGCTCTTCTTGTTTTCACCTGTTCTTCGCAGAATGTCACTATCGTGACTTCTCTTTGCTAGTCTAAGCTTGTGATGTGAGGAATGCTGCATGTCGCGCGACTCTGACCTGGGAACACTGCTACTCTACTACAGGACCCTTTCCGAGTCTGCAACTTCCGGCCTCCTTTTTATCAACTATATTTTGAATTAACTTTTTGAGTTTTGCTTGAGTTGCTAGTTTGAACTTTTTATCAACTATAGTTTGAATGAACTTTTGTTTTAATACTAGCATCTTTGTGTGTGTTGGAATGAATATATGGTTGTGTTTTTACTTCGAACATAAATATTTAGATTTTAGATCAATGACTCTATTATTATTTTTTATTGAATTTATGTCATACATTTGTGAATTTAGTTAACTGGTTGTGTGACATGTGTCCTGTGGTGATGCCATATTTGTGCCATCACCCAAGGAAACTGGGTCATCGCCATGATTGTTGCCATGCGTCATGACAACTATGATCACATCCCATCTCATCATTTATTAAAAACTCCCTAATGCGGTTAACAGTTTGAACTTATTTTCTTCAAATTTCTTCAAATTTAGTATGCTACTCCTAACAGCTAAGTTTTGATTAGTTGTTTTACTCCCTCCGTCCAGGATTAATCTTTCCAAGTTGATTTGCCTTGCATTTTTATGCAAGTTAAAAATTTCATTGATTTTACTAAATTTACCCTGCCTAATCCCTTTAGTCATTATCTGTCATCTCTTAGTCTTTCTCTGTCGTCCCTAGGTTCCTGGCTGCACTAGTGTCATCCCTGGGTTGCCGCTTATTCTACCAGCCCCTCCTGTCAGTAGACGATAAATGGTTCCTTCTACAACATCTGTCATCAGTTATTTACAAAAACAACTAAAACCAGTTAAGAACTGGAAATGCAGGTCAAAACGATCAAGTGAGGTGGTAGATCTGGTCAACCTCGAACAGAAAGGACTTGACAGTGTCATCTCAGATGAACTTGAATCTTGGTTTCATCACAGCGATGAAATTGAAGGAAGAAGAATAAGAAATAAGTAGTGAGATAATTAGATCTAGGGTTAGATCTAGGGTTACTCTCTTGGTCTATTGCTTATGTAACCAACTGCATGCCGTTTTCTTAACAGGCTGATATCTGTCAATTGGGAATGGACCAGAGAAAGGTGAATGTTCTTGCCAGAGAATATGCCGAAGATATAAAGAGGAAAAACAAGCCTATCATATTGTCTCATCGTATGCTTCCAGGGCATTTTATTTTAATGTTCAAATTTGATTTGAATATTTGATACGGAGTAATTGTGAAATTTTGTGCGAGCTTTATTTTGGGCCGCCAAACTTAATTTGATAGATGAGAAGTTTCTGTCCAAGCTTTATTTTGTGCCCTAACTGGTATAATCTGATATGCAGACATGCTGCCTGGCTTGAAAGAGGGTCAGGAGAAGATGTCCAAGACTGATGCATCATCCTCCATTTTCATGGAAGATGACGAGGTAGTGCATAGTTGATACACTTGGTTTTCTGTCAGCACACTTGATGACATTGACTAATCATAACACACATCTGACTTTTATTTTGATGGTATAGGCAGAGGTGAATAAAAAAATAAAGAGGGCATTCTGCCCACCCAAGGTGGTAGAGAAAAATCCTTGTCTGGAGTACCTCAATTACATAATATTTCCCTGGCTTGCTGTTATGTTTCGAACTTTATGATGAGAAGTGTGATCATCACCCATTTTGCTCCACTTTAAATGCGTAATTGTTTGTGTGTATAGGACTTTCATTAGTTTTGAGGAACTTGTTGCTGACTATGAATGTGGTGGATTGCACCCTGATGACCTTAAAACCGCTCTATCTAAAGCACTAAACAAGATCCTACAGGTATTACTCACTTATTTTTTTCCTCATAGGGTTTCTAAACATTTTCAGTCCCTTTTGAAATGTTGGATGCACACAGTAGGATGATGTAATCTAAGTTGGGTGCCTTTTAAGAATTAGTAGTTTTTTTACTATGAACTTTAGGTCTTGGGCTTTATTATGCCTATAGAGGAACATATGGATTAAGGTAGGATTAAGGACCCCCAGACCCACTTGTGGGACTTCACTGGATAGTTTGTTTTTTTCTAATTCATCTTCCATGTGCTATCTATCAGCCTGTACGTGACCATTTCAAGAACGATGCCAATGCAAAGGACCTTCTTAAGAGGGTAAAGGTAATACATCCTCAACTCACTGGGTCAAGTCTTTTATTCTAACTTCAGGAATGGTTGAAATCTTTGCTAAGTAATTTCCTTCTTTTCTTTTCAGAGTTACAAGGTTACCAGGTAATGCGAATTGGGAAGAAAATGTGTTCTTGAACCTTTCACGTAGAGTTGGAAACTGAATGTTTGTTGGATTATTTGTTCTTTTGATTTTCATTTATTTTGGATGGCCCTTAGTACACAAGTTAAGCTTTACAAATTAGACCTATTTTATGAACAACTATCATTCGACTAGACACTAAATGTTAACTATGGATGCCTTATATCTTTTGTAGCATGAACAATGTGTTTGGTGCGGGTGGGATGCCAAACTGTTCCCAAAATTTCCTAAAAAGCCTACAAAATGAATCGAAACAAAGATTGTCCCTATATTTTTAGAAGCCTACAAAAGCACGTCTATAGTTAACTTTTTTTTAAATATTTTTAAAATATATTATCCCTATTTTAACATACATTTATGGATATTTTAAAAATGTCCATAGACGGTACAAAATCATTAATTTCTATTCATATTTTTAAAGTCATTGGGTTTTTGTAAATAAATTTTTGTGAATTTACAATTTATATGAAGAAATTTATAAATTTTGTGATATAAAAAATTTAAACATATACTTGTAATAATAATAAAATATAGATAAAGCATCATGATGAATATATCATCCGAACTAAGCAAGACTATGGATATATTTCTTACTTTCTTTGTCAAGTACGGAGTAATAATTTTTTACAATAAAGCGGACTCGGAAATTAAGAAAAAATGAAATCCGGTGGATGAAAGTGTAATAATATTTCACAATCATGTCTCATATTGAACAAAGTCCGAAATCGTATTGTTTTTAAAATTATTTTACTTTTAAAATGGTATAAAATTAAAAAGATATAACACCTTTCAAAACTACACTAAAAGTCTTACAAAACATGACGTGACAATAAAATTTTAATTTAACAATGATCAATGAAAATGTGGGAACAATCTCAACAAACTAAAGTTATATAGGGTACAGAATAGTGATGAGAAATGATATTTGGGACAGGGGGAGTAATAATAACAAATTTTTTTTCCAAAAGTGAAAAATAAAGTTATCTAGGGTACAGAATAGTGAATAGAAATGATAATTGGGACGGGGGGAGTAATGACAACAAATTTTTTTTCCAAAAGTGAAAAATATAACATTTTTTTGGTATACAAAGTATGACTGAAACAAATAATGTATACACCCTTAAATTAGCCATCTTCATCATCGATATATCATTGAATTGAGGAGCAAACAAAAACTAAAGTACCCTTTCAGCGTTTTAATAGTGCTTAGTATTGAAAATTGGAAAAACCGTAAGGAGTTAGCAGATAACTGTAAGAAAATGTTGGCGATTAACTGTTTGTATGGGCTTATTTGAATGACTAATTGAATTAGCTATTTTGATCGGCAAATTGTATTAGCTGTTAAATAAAAATTGTTTGGTAAACTTAACAATTCATAAATAGATGTTTGTAGCAAAAATACATTTTTGGACATGGCTTCATGTACCTTAAATGTACCTTAATTAATGTTTTATTTTAGAAAAAATTCCAAGCACAACCTTTGGATAACTTATCATTTCTAACACAACTTTTGTTTTTTTTCAATTCAATACACCAACTTTACTTTTTGGTCAAATGAAGGTACGTCATCAATATTAGGCGTTATAAAAAATAAAATGTTCAAGCAAATTTTAATCATCACTTTCTTTTTACTTATTGCCACCAAAAGAGAACTTTCAAGTTTATTGCACATTTATTTTCAAAAGTTCAATTAACTTTTGTTTATCAAAAAATTATTACCATGTGCTCATTTATTAAACACTATTATCATGAATAAATTTTTTAAATTAAGGTTCGGTCCTAAAAGATGTTATATTCAAAGAATTTAGATTTTTTTGGGTAAGATTCATTTACGACGACAAAAAAATAAAAAGTTTTGGATTGATGCCCAAAAGGTTCTAAAAAAGTGAAACTATGATGTACAACAACACAATTATATTCACAAAACCAAATTAAACAAAACAAACCAAAAGAAGTAAACATATACATCGATCACTTGTTTGTTAGTTATATAATATGTATTATATGAGTTGGCATTATTTTTGACAATACACAACCACTAGAATATCGTAGATGTAGTGTCCTTGTGTTAGTAGTATTGGTCATCCTGCATGTCACCCTGTTACAACTAGGATGCTACGCCGGAAGTCATTAGCTCAAAGAAGGACTTCTTTTCTGTCAAGGAATCTTCCCGCCTGAATACTCATACTGGACTTTGTTGACGTAGGTGTGCGCAAGAGTCCTATGGACTTTTGGTTAGGGTTACACCCTATGCAAGACCATATATAAATGAGGGGTTCAACAGATGGTTTGATATGAGAGAAAGAAGACGAGATATCAGGCTAACAAAAAAGAATAAACTCAGCGTTCATCCATCACAGAGAAGAGCTTATCATATACAATATACGTGATAGGGGTGAGCAAGTACCGAACCGATACCGAAATTTCCCGAAAATACCGAGAATACCGAACCGAAAAAGTACCGAGAAGAAACCGAACCGAATGGTCGGTACGGTATTTGGGAACGGTACGAGGTGACGTACCATACCGAAAATCCCGAACCGAACATATATACTAAAATATTATAAAAAATAATAACCCGGAGTAATATTTTTCATATTCCTTCACTAAATAATACGGAGTAATTTTTAAAAAAATATTGGTTCAAGTTTTATCATGTGTAAGTTATACTTTTATTTGAGTTTTAGTTTTTGTGTATAAACATAAAAGTATTCACGAAGATTCGAAAAACCCTTTGTTGTCGTTCATTTTTTTAGTTTGTGAAATATAAACTATGTTTTGATATGCATCCCTTGCATTTAAATATTTTTTTTTTTTTTAATTTTTCACGTTTTTTTATTTAAATTCACTTTTAATTTTCAAAAATAAGGGGACATTGTTAAACTTTAAGGTGTAAAGTAGGTATGTATATTCATCCCGATTTGAACCGAAACCGATACCGAACCATCCCGAACCGATATGTCGGGATCGGGATCGGTACGGTGTAAAATCCCATACCGAACCGAAATATTTGGTACGGTATCGCTACGGGCTAAATACCATACCATGCTCACCCCTAATACGTGAGGTCACAATGAGAAGATCAGCCGTGGATCTTCTCTGAAGTTTTGTTCAGCTGGTGAATCTTGGAAGGCTGAGCAAAGGTCAAGACACATCCTTATTGCAGAGCAACGAGAAGGTGTAATAGGCCTGGAGTGACACAAACAGAGTTTGGTGTCTGATCACGTAAGTAGACAAATCTGTTCAATAGAAGGGTCTGTTAAGTTTGATTGTGTAATTCTTATGATGATCTGGTGGAAAGGCTATTACACGGATGTGGGCCTCGCAGACGTAGGAGAGTTGGCTACGAACTGCGTAAACAAATCTCTATGTATTTACTTACTTTGGTGTGTGTTTGAACTGGTGTCAGAAAAGGTGTTGTAGCATTCTGTGAAATCTAGTAGTTGAGCTACAACACAATTTCCAACAATATTCTTTTCGTGTTAAGTGTGAGTTTATCTGGTTTATACACTGTGCTATGGGTGTGGAGATTTCAATTGGTATCAGAGCCCGCATAGCTTAATTTACTAGCTATCGATCACATCATGTGAGACATGGAAGAAGGAGCAAATGTTCAGAGACCACCTTTATTGCGTGGACACAACTACAACTTCTGGAAGGGCAGGATGAAGGCCTTTCTTAAATCCCTTGGAGGTGGAGTCTGGAGAAGCGTGGAAACTGGGTGGTCTGAACCTCACAAATTTTCTAATGATCTGACTACATCAAGAATCAAACCATTTGAAGAATATAGCAGAACAGAAGCCATTGCTGATGAGTATAATGACAAAGCTTTGAATGCAATCTTTGGAGCAGTGGACTCTACTCAGTACAAGCTCATCTCAAACTGTAACAATGCCAAAGAAGCTTGGGATATTCTTGAAGTCACACATGAGGGAGATGAGGAAGTAAAGACTGCAAAATATCAAATTCTGATGACTCAATATGAAAATCTGCGCATGGATGAAAAAGAGAAGATCACTGAATTTCATGGGAGAGTTAGGGACATTGCAAATCAGGCTGCACGTCTAAATGAATCCATTCCAAAAAACAAGCTGGTACTCAAGGTGCTAAGGTCACTTCCTAAAGAATATGAAATGGACGTAAAAGCAATTAGACGTTCCCACAACATCAAAAACATAACTCTCGACGCACTTATGAGAATACTGGAATCAATCAAACTAGACATGGCAGAAGACAGCAAACGTGTAAACCTGATAGGCAGACAGCGTTTCCCAGTACTGAGGTAGAAGATGACAGTGAACGTGATTGGTCACTCGATGAAGATTTCCAAGAGCAGTTATCCCTTTTCACATGGCAATTCAAGAAACAATGGGTTCAGAAGAAAGCAAATCAAAGACTTGAAGGCACCTCTAAGGGACTCTCACCAAAAGATGCCAAGTATAGAGAAACAAAATACACAGAAAACCCTAACTATACGAAGAAAAAAGGGCCACAGTGCTTTGAATGTGGTGGATATGGGCATATCCAGCCTGAGTGTGCAAATAACCTAAAGAAAAAGAGACAAACATTCAAAGCAACATGGAGTGATGAAGAAACTGAAGATCAGAGTGATTATGAAGAGTCCAACTGTGCATTCGTTGCTAGCATTTATCCAGGAGATGAAGAGAGCCTTGTAGAACAACTAGAGGACCTGCAAGAAAAATGGTCAGAGCTCCTGATGGTGAACAAAAGGAATATCACAGACAAAAACAGGCTGCTCTCAGAAGTTGATGCATTAAAAGAAAGGATTGAAGGACTTACCAGTAAAATTGAAGAACTTGAAGGAGAAAAATCAGACTTATTATTCAAGTTAAATCAACTGAAATCCTATCAAAAATGGATTAAAGTGGCTGGAGCAGATGTGCTAGATCATCATTCAATCATGGCAAAGCCGCCTGGAGACATGACTTGCATTGGATATACAGACAAAGGAAAGACGCCACAATATCTTGAAGTCAAGTTCGTTAAAGGAACTGAAGGATCAACATCTGCTAACACACATCAAGTCAAAAGAAATCATCAATCACTTGCACACAAGAATCCCTATCACCATTACAGATGCTACAACTGTAATAATTGGGGACATATACAACGTCAGTGTGCCAAAAGATGGAGTAAGCTGATGACATCAAAAAGGTACAAGCAAATCTGGATACCAAAACAATATGCCTCGGTGGCTAACACTTGCTATAGAGTCACTCCAAATCAATGGCTCCTCGATAACGGATGTTCGCATCATATGACCGGTGACAAAGAAAATCTCATGAACATCAAGGCAAATGAACAAGGAAGTGTTCGATTTGGTGGTGGCACACTTAATGTATCATGACTACCATCTATCAAAAATGTATGGTTGGTCCAAGGCTTACAGGTAAATCTGCTCAGCATAAGCCAGATATGCGATCAAGGGCTTGAAGTATTTTTCACACAGCAAAAGTGCAGAGTAAGAGACAGAAGCAAACAGGTGGTGCTTGAAGGTGACAGAACAACATATAATTGCTATAAAATAACACCAAATGTACTGTGTTTCTCGGCGAGTGAAAAAGATGCAAAGTTGTGGCCTTATCGCCTGGGCATCTGAACTACAAAGATCTCGTAACTCTATCAAATCCAGGAGCTATGAGGGGGTTACCAAAAATCATCAAAAAGGAGACAGAAGTATGCGGGCCACGTCAAAAGGGAAAACAAATACACAAAACTCATCCAGTCAAGGTTTTCCAATCTACGAAATATCCCTTGGAGCTGCTGCATATAGATCTCTTTGGACCCATGAAGACAGAGAGTATTGGAGGCAAGAGATTCGTACTCATGGTGGTTGATGACTTCACAAGATATACATGGGTATGCTTTTTAAGACATAAGGATGATGCACTATATACCTTTGCTACACTTTGCAACAAAGTTCAAAACGAGAAACAGTCAAAGATAAAGAAAGTCATACGAGTAAGAAGTGATCACGGAGGGAAATTTGATAGTCAACCCTTTAGTAACTACTGTGATGAAGAAGAAATATCTCATGAATTCTCAGCACCAAAAACCCCACAACAAAATGGAGTAGCAGAAAGAAGGAATAGACATGTGCAAGAAATGGCGAGAACAATGCTCCATACACAACGATTACCTGAGAATCTTTTGGCCGAAGCAGTACACACGGCTTGCTACACAATAAATCGTGTGTACATAAGAAATGGAACTCAAGCAACACCGTATGAATTAAGGAAAGGGCAAACCCCAAACGTGGGACACTTCCACATTTTTGGAGCAAAATGCTTTATTCTTCGAGATCGAGAGCACAAAAGCAAATTTGATGCAAAAAGTGATGAAGCCATATTTGTGGGATACTCACCAAACAGCAAAGCTTTCAGAGTATTCAACAAACGCACCAGAACTATCATGGAATCCATCAATGTCATAGTGGATGACAAAGCACTATGGAAGGATCACAGTGACACAAGAGATGATGAACCACCTGCTGTTAAGCAAACTGAAGAAAGTTCATCACTATCAGACACAGAAGATCAAACTGATGCAGAACCACAAATAAGCCAACCAGAAGAAGTTCGAGTGCCCACGCACATTCAGAAGAATCACCCTATTGAAAATGTGATTGGAGATCCATATGAAGGCATGCGTACTAGAAAAAAGAAGATTGACTATATTGAGATGATAAATGCTTTCTACACCTCATCAGTCAAACCCAAAAATGTCAAGGAGGCCCTCACAGACGAAGCATGGATAAACACAATGCAAGAGGAGCTGGCACAGTTTGAACGAAATCAGGTATGGGAACTCGTTCCAAAACCTGAAGGTGTGAACATTATTGGCACCAAGTGGGTATTCCGCAACAAAACTAATGAGGAAGGCAAAGTGATTAGGAACAAAGCAAGGGTAGTTGCTCAGGGATATACACAGGTTGAAGGAGTTGACTTTGAAGAAACCTTTGCACCTGTCGCAAGACTTGAATCAATCCGAATACTCATTAGTATGGCATGCATCTGGAATATGAAATTATATCAAATGGATGTTAAATTGGTTATTCCTAATAACCGATGCAAATAACCTTTTGCATTAGTTATTACGAATAATCGATTTAAATGCTAAGTGGTTGGTGAATTTTTTTAGCTTTTAAATCGTTTATTCCGCTGACTGATGCAAATAGGGCGATTTATTTGGTTGTTTTTGTAGTAGTTTACTTTAATTCAATTATATGTACACTTTTAAAAATGTAATTCCATACCGTTTTAATAATGTAGTTCACTATACTTTTAATATTTACATGTAATTCCATGCAATTCCATTCAATAATAAAATTATAGGCAATATCCAAAAAAATAAATAAAAATATATGTTTCGACTTTGGTTATTTTCAGTCTCTACAATGGTACTCTTTTAATATGTAATATGCAATTTCTAAACGAATGTCTGCCATCTTTTCATTTGTCATATTCTCTAAAGATTTCATATCTTTGTTTTGCGCTCCTAACTCTAACATTTTTAGTAAGAAGATGCCGCATCGCTGTTTTACGTTGGGGTACAAGAGGTCATTATAAATCCCACACGGGCTTATTTATATAGTCGTATTTGCTAAAACCTGTCATGCGTGTAATGCCTAGAAATCCTTTAAGATCTTCATCCAGAAGTTTACGCAGTTCTTCATTCGTCGCTAACCGGCTAAGTGAGTCAAGCATGACGAGGCAACCCCTTTCAAAAGTAGCCTTAACAAAAATGCAATGACGAATTACCTGCTCACTGTATGAACCATTAATTACCTGCTCAAGTCTTTCAAACATGACAAGAAATTGATCTTTGTCTTGCACATAAGATGCCAAGTTGGAAGTCAATTCAAAAGGTGCAATGACGGAGTCACCACCGTCAATACAAATGCGCATTCGCAAGATGTAGATGTACTCTTCCAGATGCTGGCTAACAAACAACAATATGTTATTAGAAAACCAAACAGCTAAGTATTGGTTTTATACTTATGCAAAGAAGCTAAATGTAACTTACAATATCCGCTATCCAAAAACCTGGAGTGAGCAGATCAGTCCACCACATTTTGACAAACCCTTCAACATCCTTATGCCAATTGAGGTAGCGTTCTACATAGCGGTCAGCTTGAATAGCTTCATTAATGAAGCTCTTAAATTCCAAAAACTCTGCCTTACTTGGTTCCTTAATTAATAAATTCTTTGCTTTCTCTTTTTTCCTCCCGACCGCAGTAAATGCCGTTCTGTATTCGGAAAACTTTTTCCTTAATCTCTAATCCTAAAATTTAAAATTAATTATTTCGACTCTATTTGAACCGTTAAACCCCTCTTCAAAGATGATATGAAAATGTGATATTACACATTTCTCGGTAAAAAGAGCTCAACAGGATTCGTCAGTGCAGCAACAACATCGGTTCCCATGGTCTTTTGGGGAGAATCAACATACAGACAAGTTCAAAAACAGTTTACTTAATTGTAAGTACACGCTCTCAATAAAAATTCACATCTAGACTTTCATACACACCACTTAGTTTTCCAAATCCAAAACAGAATTTGAAACACTTGGAGGTGGATTCTCATTTTCCTGGTTGATTTCCCGAGCAACTTTGAAAATATCTTGCATTGTTGTAACCTAAAGAGTATGATAGATTAAATGATTTTCTGATACTCTGATTTCATTTGACAAATTGATTAGACAAAACGAAATGACTGCATTAAACCCAAAAACTCTTCAAATGATGAAGGAATGATTGGCTCTCCCTCTGGAAAAAAATCCATGATTGTCTCGTTTTGTGCTTCGACTGAATGTGCATGCACTTTCAAATGTAAACATCTTACATATTTAATAGTAAACAAAATGGATCTAACTACATATGTCATATAGTAAATTAACTCATATGGTCGAATAGAGTCTTCTTTGGCTCTTCGGCTGACGCTGATATAGTAACCTTCAGATTTTATTATAAAAATGATTAGATCCAAGCCTATATTTATTCTATGACGTTTCGAAGGTTTTGACTAGAATATTAAATGTTCAAAATACCTCATCCATAGTATTCTTTTGTTCTTCGACTTCGTGAGTAACATCTCGTTCAGTAGATTGCCTTATTTTCGTTGCTAGAGCATCGAAGTTTTTCCAGTACTTCAAACCTATTTTTTTTGTTGCAATGCTATCTATTTTCTTTGACAGTTGGTCAACGATATTTTGCAACATATTGGATGAAGGCATAGTGGAGGAAGGGATATGGGATGTTGGAAAGAGAGGCTCTAGAAAAAGAGTCTCTAAGGCTCTGTGATGCTTGGGGAGAGGAGATGATCTGCTCATTTGGCTCAATAGAAATATAGCACTTCATAGCATGTCAAGCTTTTCTCTTCCTACCGAAATGTGGACATCCCATTTACCATCTTAGTTTGTCAAAAAATGCATCCAAGTCAGGGTGTGATGTGGTCCGTAGAGGATGGAAGATCATAAACCACTCTATAGTAGCCTCAAACTTGTTAGGAGAAAGAATGCTCTATACAGCCTGCAACCAAAACAATGACAATTCATTATCTTGAATTCTTAATCAAATTTGACTAGTAATATGTAATTGCAGATCACCAATGTAATCATCCATATGTGTGTGGGTGATTTTCTTCTTGATTGTAATTTCACCTCAAAGGGAGATTCTTGGCCTAGTTGGGATGTTTGTTGTCTTTTTGTTGTAATCTTGCTTGTAATCCCCAAGCAACTCTCAAAGAAAAGGATCTTTTCATATTCAAAGTTTCAATGAGATCACATTATAAATCAGCAAAACAATTATTATAATTGAAAAGTTTATTATCCCAATAGAAAGCAGGAAACGAGTGTAACACATTGTTGATGAGGCCCCACTTCCCACTAATTTGGCCTTAGCAGCTAGGTCCTTCTTCAGTGACCCTAAGGAATCCATAAATACCCAGGTTCCCCATAGGAAATCTTTAGCTGCTCTCCACTATCCACTCATGTCCAGTATCCAATCTGGTATAACGGACTTGTAGCGATCAACAGGACCTAACAGAATAACAACAATAAATAAAAGTGTGGCCATTTTCACAACCTCCATCTCTTGGCTTTCATTCTTTTCACCATCCAAGTCTTTACACATGTTCTGGAAATGCTGCACAACCATCTGATATGTAACTGCATCAGGTTTCTTTCTCTTCCTTGCTAGAGGAAAGTGTGCTCGAATAAAATCATTCTTGGCTGAGGTCAAATCATTTGATGATTCAAAGCCGGTGTTCATCTGAGAGCAGTTTAGGCCACTAATAAGGGAAAATTCCATCAACGAGTACTTGACAAGAGCTCCTTTAACAACAAACCACATCTCTTCTTGCCTCTTTATTTTGTCTTCCCTCGCAATGAGTTGCCATAAAAACAAAGGGAGACGAATACACTCAACATCCAAAAAATATGCAAAAGGGGTATTCTCCCTAAATCAGATTCTGGAACTCTCCCAAAGAAGATTCCAAAGTTAACTTCATTCCACGTAACTTCCCTGTTTCAATGGTGCATTTCAATGCTGGAATCTAAAAAAATTATCAAAACAAATTCGTATGCATTTCAACCATTACCGGTTACTGTAACAATTAGGGGTGTAAACGGATATTAATTGGATCGGATGTACCATTACCAAATCCGCATCCGTTTATTTTTTTTCAGATATCAAATTCGGATACGGATCTTGACGAATATTGAAAATCAAAACTGTATCCGCATCCGTCGGATATCGGTCGGATATCGGATATATCCGTATCCATTTCCAATTTTTTAAATCAAATTAAAAAATACTTTAATTTTAAATTACATTACAAACTATTATTAAATCAATTATAATTTGTTATCGGATAGTTATTTTCTTTGTTTTCATGATTTGTGATATTCTACGATAACTTCATATGATAAAAAGATATACACAACACATATTTTTATATGTCTGTATATATTTTTATGTGTCTTCACATTTATTTAGTATTTAAAATTGTCTTATATTTTGAAATATTAATAGAGAAACAAAATAGAAACATAAAGAATTAGGAAAGACTATATATAACGGATCGGATATTCGGATAAATGGTTATTTAAAAGGATGCATATTCGGATCCGATTTTAAACGGATCAGATATACAAATACCAAATCCATATCCATTTAGTAATCGGATACGGATAATATCTGTTTAAAACATATGCGGATATTTCCCGTTTAAACGGATACAGATGCGGACGGTAATTGGATTTTCGGCTATCCGTTGACCGCCCTAGTACTAACAATACATTGATAGTTTTCATGGTCGCATGACTTGTTGTGCTTCTGAATTAATCACTCTCAAGCAAAAGAAACTTAAAAATATTACTCCGTATATTTTAGTGTACATGCAATCTACCTCGATTTCGGAAGCATCCGGGAACGATTCACCGTCTAGAGATTGAGTTACCTCACAGAAAATCTGACACCAACCCAAATAGTTTAAAATTAAAATCAAAATCCTTCAATATGATGTGAGGGATATCTGAAATTACCTGGTTTGCATTCTCTATCTCCTCTCTTTGTGTTCGGGTGATAGTTCTTCTTCTCTTGTACTAGACTGTGTCATTTGCACCGATATTCTCCATGGTAAACAAAAGTGTGGTGGTAATTGAAGGTATCCGACGGTAAGATGCAGTATACCAAGGTTGACAACGACGGAATCAACCAAGGAGAACGAAGAGCACAACTTTTTTGAGGGGAGAAGGCGTATCGTCTCCGAAGATTGGTTGGTGGATTAAGGATCAGTTGGGCCTTCAAACGACGCCGTTTGGACCCTTCAAAAATCATCATCTTTCTTCGGCGGTAACTTAATGACGAGTTGTTAATTTTAATATTTCTGTGAAATTTTTAAAGTAACCGTGACAAAGAATGACGTTTTGTTGCTTGTTCGAAAGGACCCTTCTATCATTTTGCTCGAATGGAACCAACAAGCTTCACCTTCTTTGTTAGATCTAGGAAGGCCTTCTCATAAATTCTGATTTTTTAAATGGTCCGGTTCTACCTCCGGTGCTCCGTTCGTAAAATTGACGGTTCCTACCCCCTTAACCCACCCCCTAAACCCCCCACCCTACCCCCACCCCTGCACCCCCACCCCCACCCCAACCCTGCCGTAAGCCCCCACACGGGCTTACGGCGGGGTTGGGGTGGGGTGCAAGGGTGGGGTGCAGGGGTGGGGTAGGGTGGGGGTTTAGGGGTGGGTTAGGGGGGTAGGAACTGTCAATTTTACGAATGGAGCACCAGAGGTGCCCCAAAAACCCAGTGGCACCGCTAGTGGCACCGTTTTTCAGTGTCACTAGAACGCCACCCTTTTTTAATCTCTTTTCCACAAATCCTTCTATCCATTCACCGAAATGTTATGATTCAACTCATATTAAACTCGGTCCGGTTCTAGTGACACCGGAGAACGGTGCCACTAGCGGTGCCACTGGGTTTTTGGGGCACCTCCGGTGCTCCGTTCGTAAAATTGACGGTTCTTACCCCTCCTAACCCACCCCCACCCTACCCCCACCCCTGCACGCCCACCCCAACCCGCCGTAACCCCTCACAAAATGTGTGGCTATTAATGCATAATAGCCACACATTTTGTGGGGGGTTACGGCGGGGTTGGGGTGGGCGTGCAGGGGTGGGGGTAGGGTGGGGGGTTTAGGGGGTGGGTTAGGAGGGGTAGGAACCGTCAATTTTATGAACGGAGCCCAAAAACCCAGTGGCACCGCTAGTGGCACCTTTCTCCCGTGTCACTAGAACCGGACCCTATTAAACTCAATGTTAAACTCAATGTTAGCACAATTTGGAGAACTGCCGGCATAGATCCGAATAATCCCGTGATCCATTCAAAGTTCAAACTCATCACATCGCATTTCTTTATTTTACCCGGTAGATGTCTTCGTTCTTTCTGTAAATTCATATATACTGCAATTATTACTGGAAAATGCGTTAAACTAAAGAAGAAGAAGAACAAGGAAGAAGAAAGAAAGAAGAACCGCTCAAAAAGTCCCAACTTTACACTCCATTGCCTCGAAAAAGGCGAAGAAGGCAGTGAAATCTCCGAGGGTTTTCTTTATTAATCTCAGGCTCTTCTCCATGCGACAATAGCAAGTGGATTTCGATGAGGCGACGGTCGTTTGAACTTCGAAACAGAGCAGCAAAGAGAAGATACTCCAAGCTGGGATGGTTGATACTTTGCGCCTTCTTGACCATTCTCCTCTTGGCTCTTTTTCGTCCCAAAAACCCTTCTCCTTCTACGCCTTCTTTGATTCAGGTACTCTCTGATCTCACTTTTTCTTCCTTTGAAAGTTTAAAAGCATCTCATTTTGGGAATTCGTTTTCACATCACTATCTGAAATGCTGTGGATGCCTTTTTCTTTAAGCGTTAGTCGGATGATCTTTTGTAGACAGATGTGACCCATTCGCTCTATTGTAGTGTACATTTTGCATTTAAATTCACATGCATTCATTTAGTCCTCAGATTTGGAATCGTCCTGGAACCCAATATCCAGAATAGCATCCTCTTAGATGTTCAGACGCACGGGGATTTTCTGTTAACCTTTTCTAGATAACGCTGACCTTGTTTTCAAGATGTTTGCTGTCTATAAATGTTACTATGTCTGCGAAGTATATTTTGAACTTCTGTTTTGGGAAATTAACTTTAATGTTTTGAGGTTTCGTTTTATTCCTAGAGATGTCTACCCTTTATGGTCCTCAGACATTTGGAGGTCATAGTTCAATGAAAGGAATATAAGTTTGCAGACCTTTAACATCATAGTTAGAATCTCTCATTGAGATGAACTCGAGTAGGTTTTTAACCTTCTGTTTCCATAACTAGTAATAAAAAATGAATATTTTACTCTCTTTCAATAACCATATGACATTTATGGATTTTCATACACTCTGTTTGGTTCAAAGAATTTGGAAGGAAAAGAAAAAAAATGGTTTTCCCTCATTTTCCTCACCAAAACGGGAGGAATGTGGTTTTCCTTCTTCTTAGTACATTTTGCTTTCTCATTTTCTTTTCCTTCCACTTTTCTTTTCTTTTCCTTTCTAACCAAACAAGAATAATGTTTTCCTTTTCATTTTCTTTTCCTTTCCTTCTTAAATTCCTTGAACCAAACATAGTGTTATAGTCTGTTCAGGATTAGGTTTATTGTTGTCGACAAGCTATTCAACGGTAGCCTTTAGTAGTAGCATTTTGAAAGTTAATCCCCATTATTATAAAATTTTAATTGTGAAGAGACGTGTAAGGGTAATTCATAGCCTGTATACAAACTTTCGTTGGAAGAAATAGAGGTAGTATATGAATGGGTAAGTAGATCATACCGTGACACTGAATTAGGATTATAAGTGCCCATGGGAGACTCTGATTTAAAAAAATTCTAATGTAATTAATCAACAATTGAATATCACCTTAATTAACAGTTGAAGAAACGTAAAAAAATTATTTTCAAATTCAAATATTAAGCATTGTTTCTTGATTACTTTTTTCTTTTTATCCTGAATATCACATTGAATGCTTTCTATAATCAATTACGGAGTAAATATCTGAAACTCGCTTTGCAGTAATGGTTTACAAGAATAAGCATTCGAATTTTCTAAGCTCGATACATTTAGAATGCTGCTTTTCTTTAATCGTTTAAAGCTTAAAAAGCAATGTAGGTATACTGCAAGTCTACAAAACTTTAATCGCTTTGAAATTGTAGTTGCATTTCATTCTTCTGATAATTCATTCATCTATATATTATGAAATAGATTGACAAAATGAGTCAACTAAATATAATTCTAAGACTGTGTGGATGTAAAATTATGAGATGTAAAATGCTATCAGAGCCAACTCGGAGTGGTGGCCTACGGAGTGGTGGCCCACGGAGTGGTGGCCTGGTGAAACCAGCCGTGACCAACGTGGCCGTGACCAACGTAGCCGTGACCAACGAGGACGTTGGGCCTTATGGGGGGTCGAATGATACGGACTGATTTCATTATCCCACACCAGTTAAATGAGGGACTTGGTGATGGGTTTATATAGCCAAGGGTTCTCCCACCTTAACAGCTAGCTTAGCTTTTAGGGTGTGGCTCTCCCTTGTGATGTATCAGAGTTGAATAAATTTAATACTGATGACCTTCTTATGCAACTTAACTGTTCAGGGGTATAATAGGCAAAATAAAATTTTTGAAGGTCTGAATGTGACCGAAGAAATGTGGAGCCCTTACTCGATTACAAGGCAAATCAATGACCAAATATCTCTTGCCAAAGCGCTGGTTATAATTGCAAAAGAAAGCAACAATCTTCAGCTTGCATGGGAGATAAGTGCCAAGATCCGGAAGTCACAAGTTCTTCTATCAAGTTCAGCCACTAGGAAAAGTCCCTTAACAATGAAAGAGTCAGAAACCGTGATCCGTGATATGGCACTCTTGCTTTGTCAAGCCCAACAACTTCACTATGATAGTGCAACAATGATCATGAGGTTGAAAGCCAAGATCCAGTCCCTCGAAGAACAAGTGCATTCCGTGACTGAGAAGAGCTCTAAATATGGGCAGATAGCTGCTGAGGAAGTTCCAAAGAGCCTTTACTGCCTGGGCATACGGTTAACCGTTGATTGGTACAGAGACTCAAAGTTACAGCATGAGCAAATGAGGAAGAAGAGTCTGGCTGCTGGAATACTTGACGATACTAACCTTTATCATTTTTGCGTGTTTTCGGACAACATACTAGCAACTTCTGTAGTGGTAAACTCTACGGCCTCAAATGCAAAGAATCCCAGTTTGGTCGTCTTCCATATTGTGACTGATGAAGTAAATTATGCCCCCATGAATGCTTGGTTTTCTATGAATTCATTCCATGGTGTTACAGTAGATGTTGCAAAATTTGAAGACTTCAGCTGGCTAAATTCCTCTTATGTTCCTGTTCTCAAACAACTGCAGGACTCAGACACCCAAAGTTATTACTTCTTGGGGAGTCGTGGTAAGGACAAGACCACCCCTATCAAATTTCGCAACCCAAAGTATCTTTCCATGCTTAACCACCTCAGGTTCTACATTCCAGAAGTTTTTCCGAAACTAGAGAAGGTAGTGTTCCTTGATGACGATGTTGTGGTTCAAAAGGATCTTTCTCCCTTGTTCTCCATTGATTTGAAGGAGAATGTGAATGGGGCCGTTGAGACTTGCATGGAGACATTCCACAGATACCATAAATACTTGAATTATTCCCACCCGTTGATACGGCAACATTTTGATCCGGATGCTTGTGGGTGGGCGTTTGGGATGAATGTTTTTGATCTGGTTCAGTGGAGAAAGAAGGATGTGACCGGAATATATCACTACTGGCAAGAGAAGAACATTGACCGGACACTGTGGAAGCTCGGGACCTTGCCACCCGGGCTTTTGACTTTCTACGGGTTAACTCAAGCTTTGGATCCCAATTGGCACATTTTGGGACTGGGGTATACAAATGTGGATGCGACAATGCTAGAGAATGGTGCGGTGCTGCATTTCAATGGGAACTCTAAACCATGGTTGAAGATCGGGATGGAGAAATACAAACCGTTGTGGGATAAGTATGTTGATTATTCACATCCAATATTGCAGCAATGCAATGTGCATTGAATTATCAGGGTATATGCCGTTGGTGGTGTACATTCATTCGTATCAGGTAATTTCACTTGATCAATAGCCCTAGTTTAGTACTGGAGACAGCTACAGATTTTGTCTTTTGGGTTTTCTGGATATTGATCAAATGCGGCAGATGGTCATAGTTGGTTGGACACACGTCTTTTATTGCTTGTTTTCTTGTACCTTAGAAGTATCCAAAAATCATTCAATGTTTTTCCCAGATAGATTCATGAGCATAAGTATTCCATTCTGAAATTATGTAGTGCAGCAGATGCCTATTTATTGTCATCTTTGTTAGATTTCTAACACCTCTCTGGTTCATAGTATTATTTTGTTCTCGTAGTCCTATTTTACTAAGCTAAATGTTTTGCTATGTGTTGCAACTGTCAAAACATTTAGAATCAACGGTGTTCCATGACAGTGAGCGTCGATTGATTTAAAACAAACTTTGAGCTTTGAAAAATCACTACACACATAAGCGGATGACTCGCAAGGTGTTACAACATCACGGCAAAATGTAGAATGAAAGGTGTAAAGTAATGACATCGGGTATGTTTACGTAGTTAGGATAAATTCTTCTAATTCGTGGAGCTCACGTTCGTGTAATAAATTTCCACTTAATCACTAGGTGCAAGTTATATCCATCATACACATATCTTCTGCAAATTGTTATGACAAAATGTTGAGTTATACTCATCTCACATAGGTCCATCTACACCAATATTATGGTGTTTAAAATGGCTTGGGTGCCTTAACCCCTTAAGTTAATTTTTAGGTTGAATTTGGTCCAAGTCTATCATTTCACACAAAACCTCTAATCTAAGATTTTTAACATTTACCAATCTCGAGTTTCGAGGCTTAAATTTTTTGGTAAAGTTAAGACTAAAGATGAAGGAGATGAGTTTACCAATCTCTGCTAATCCCTGTCCCATTCCAGGCAATTTCATTTCTAGCTAGTGGAGATGACTGTCATGAAATTTAAATTAATAGCTTCCTAAAATAACAACTTTTTTTTGGTAAGCGATTTGAATGTGCATTTCATTTACACTTTCTGGCAACACTGTTGTATGTATATTGGACACAAACTTTACATGATGATGCCATGATTATTAGTGGAAATAAAAGAAAAAAACATCCAATTATATCAGGAACCAGTAAATAGATATGGAGACAATCACACTAACGTGATTGTCTCCATAAGTGAGACAATCACACTGGTGTGATTGTTTCATTTTTTTGGTTTCATTTGCTTCATCTATTTGTTATGCCATTTGATTCCTCCCAGTAAGTAAGATGAGTTATTCAAAGCTGAAAACATTTGTTCCCTTCCCCACCACATCCTCTTTTGGCGTCGTCTTTCTTTTGGGTGCTGCTCAGCCTTGTGCAGTTTCATCCTTGCCTCCCTCAATCGGTCTTTGAAATCTTCCTTCCATTCGCTAAAATGGGCTTTCAGTTTCTTAAGCTCCTCTGCTGCTTCAGGAGTTGCGGAACGTGTCTTTAGCTGCCCAATTCTTGTGGTCTCACCCTCAAATCTTTGTTTCTGTTGTTCAAACTCCTTCACAAGTTGGCTCACGGCAAGAAAACCACCACCACCCTCTTGAACAGACTCGGCATCGGAGTCATCATAGTTCACGGATGCGCTTCCTCCGGTTCCCACAGATAGGCTTCTTGTAGAACCATACGAGCGAGAAGACGCTGAACCAAGAGACTTAGCTAGAGCAAGCTTTGCCTATTTCATTCAAAACACAGCAGCGAATAAATGTTAGTTAACCTTTTATTTGAAACACAATTTTTATTTGTGTTAAGTTAATTAATTTCAGCAATAGATGGACTCCAGGATATCTATAAGCTACTATCATTTTAATTATAACCCTAAATTTTCATTACACTTTTACTTGAGGACATAATCTCCCGGTCCTCGGATGGAGCCAAAAGCTTCATTGTTTTTTAGCTTTGGGGTATGATGGAATAAAGCAAAGTGGCTATTCAAACTGTATCGTCATTTCGGAAACAGTCGCTCTATGTTTTAAACATAGAGGTCAGGCTACGTACATCCGACTCCCTATTACCCCGAAATACGTAGCATCTCACCTGCAAAGATGCCATTTGCTTTTGCCACTCCCTAGTTGTTGCTTCAATGCTGCATTTTCTTTTTCCTTCTGCTCAAGGGCTGTCTCGGCTCTGTAAACACGTCTTTGAAGCTCTTCCAAAGTCGAAGGTAGAACTTCACAAGGCGATTCCTGTAATATATTGAAAAGGCTAAATTAGTTTTAATTTATTGTTTCTATTTCGAGTCACTTCCTATTCAGAGAGACAAATATCTTTAAGTTTAAATTTGCGAGTCAGGTTAGAGAACTATATATTGTGATACAATGTCAATGGTAAGTTTGTAATAGGATGGGATAAAAAAACTATATATTGTAGCTTTCTTCATGTGATGGATACTATTCGTAATTAAATTAAATAGATTTAAATATTGTAGACACTACTGATATTTAAAACAATAACGATAACAAATATTATCTATTACTACATGTTTGTAGGATTTTTTTAAGTGAAGTATGTGGAGCTGAGGAACAAATTAAAGAATGGTCGATTTGGGAGATTGAGATAAAGGCCGGCAATAGTCATCTATAAAAATGCTTGATTATATAAAATAATTGTGCAAGGTTAGGGGTTTAGTAAATTCATTAATAGTTGGAATTATTAAATACTCCCCCTGAATTTGATTGTCGATATTCTTCCTTTCGTTTATCAGCTTTAATAAAGAAATCATGATAAATTGTCCAGAATATCAAGAGATGAGGTATGCATGTGAATGAATGGCAAACTCTTTTGAGTTTGATAATTTAAACTCATTTCTTTATTTCTTTTTTGAAAACAAACTCATTTCTTAAAAATGAGAGTTTAAAAAGAACAACTAATTCAGGATGAAGGGAGTTGCACCTAGCTTAAAATATTGCCACCAACTTTTTTGCATGAATTTGGTGTCAAGTAGTTTTATAAATTCAAAAAGGTAGTGTTTGGCAACTAGCATTTCATTTCAATTCATGCATTTCAATTCCAAAATTTAAAATCTTGAAATTTAAATGACAAGAGGAGGAGCATGGATTTGAAATTAAGCTTTGTTTTGAATGAGAAGAATTTGACTTAAATCCAAATTCAAATTTTTTAAGTTTCCCAAACATGTGATTTGAGCTAAATCCAGATTTGAAATCTAAATCCATGTTCCCAAACATACCATAAGGTTATTCAAAGAGTAGAAACTTTGACAATGTCAAAAATCAACAGGTCTAAACTTTGGCAATTGGAGACCCCAACCATGTATGATCTTTTTTTGGATCTATGGGAAGTTGCTGGGTCGATTTCTAACACTGTCGAAGTTTACACCATGGTTCAAATGACATTGAATTTCATTGTCATGGGATGAAATCGAGCCATGACAATGCTCAGTTAGGGGAGTGGGTGGCAAGGTGGTTTGGTAAGGGGGGTAGGACCCACTTTTGGCCTCAACAGAGCACTATAGAACTCTCACATGTCATTCTATGACACTGGGTTCCAATGTCAACGGAACCACACTAGTAAATAAAATGCCCCGGACCAAAACTAGCTAGTGTTAAGTTGATGATGATGAGGATGATGAGAGTACCTTCGTTGCTGAAATACTTCTGCCTCCATTTTGCTTGTTGGCAGCTATAGTCTTTTTCCAATTCTGAAGGCTACAAAAATGTCTTCTGGATAAGTGCCCACGCATTGCTGCGTGAAAAAAAATGACGGGCCAGTTAAACACTACACTACAACTCCACACGGAAAAAGTTGTCGTTGAAACTATAAAGAATAATGCTAGAAACCCATCATGGGGTGCCTCCATGAGTGACAATCACAGATGTCTAATACATACACACACAATAATCATCTGTGAACACAGATGATTATCGTCTCTATATGTATAAAAACATTTGTGATTGTCATCCGTGGAGGCAACCCTCCTAGCATGGTCCAACTATAAATCACCTGATTGTATCTGTACTACAGCCACCAATCTCTCATCAAGTTTTTTGCAATCCACTTCCTCTTTTGACTTCATCAAAACATCATACTGCCTTCTACCAATTTCACCACGAGCAACTGCAAGATTACAGAACAACACCTTCCATTGGTTCTATTTCCATACATAATTGCAAACTCAAATGCTCTATGTATCAAATCAGTTTTAATTAGTGGTAAATAAGTTGTAGAGATATCATAAGTAAGAAAGCTGATACTATTTGAGACCGACCAGAAATTTGAAGCCGTTTCACTTACAAGATTGAAAGGTTATTACACTCCTCTTGAGTTGACGGAAGTACCTACGAACACGATGACCACGAAAGCTCTTTTGCACCTCAAGAGTACCTTGAATGACTTGTTTTCTCACTTCCTCCATTGCAGCAATCTTGAAAATTTAAATAACGATATCATGAAGAAAAAAACAATAGATCAATTCATAGAAAAAATTTCTTTCTAATTTGTTTTTAGTACAGTATAACATATCAACTCACCTGTCCTGCTCGAAGATATACTTTGGTATGACCTACTTGGAACATTTCTGGATGGATACGGAATTGTTGCAGGATAGCAACCGATGTACTTAAAGGATCTCTTGGAAAATTATGTCCCAAGAGGAGGACGGCATATCTAAAGGGTATGAAGGCACACTTACTCAAATGTAGTAACTGCTGAAAATTCAAAGTGAGGAAGAAAAAGAGTATACAACAGAAAAGAGGCCAAGCACTCACCTTTCTGTGAAGTCTTGATGGGTCATCCTAGTTGGATAGCCAGCTCTTGAAATCCTCACGACTTCTAGAATCCCGCAACACTGAAGCTGCTTTAACACAAGATCTTTCTCAAACAGCCCAGGAAGCTTCTGGTTGTTTGGCTTTATGCAGCGAATGAAATGTGGAGAAGTGTTTTCCAACTGCCGCATTAATTGGAACAACTGACCCTGCAAAACAAAGGCGAAACTTATCTAAAAATTTGCTAATGAACAAATACAAAGACCAGCTGCTATATCTCTCATACAATGTACACTCTACAGTACCCATTGAGGATTGAAAAAAGAAATCAAACTCTTTACTTTGAATTTCGTAGCAACACTTTGTCTCTGAACATCTGGCACTGCAAACTTGTTGGGCAAACTTGATTTCTGGAATTGGTTAAGCACTCTACAGGTAAACAACTGAAGTAGTTCAGATTGGCATGAGGAGAGTAGCTGAATAATATCTGTATGCAGAAGATCTCTGTTCTTTTCCAGGAAACCACTGGTGCTATAGAGAACCTGAAGAAAACACAGGAAACATTAGAATTGTCCTGAAATCCTTAAATTAAACCTCCGATGTTTTCATTGTTTAAACATCATAACCAGCTATTCCATATCAGATTACTCAATTTTTTCTGCTGTGTGGAACTTGTATATGTAGATGTTTGAAATTCCTACATTAGTGAAATGCATTTTTTTTGTAATCTTTCCAGTGCCAAAGATACTCTTACAGTATACATGAAAATAACTGCAATCCTGAACTAATGCCCAAATAATTAAATGGAGAAGTTATAGATCAAGTGAAACTATCAATAGCACAACTTTTATTAGTAGACTGGAGAAGTTGAAAACACAACCAAGTGGAGGCTTCCTACAACACGTTTTATATACATTCAAAATATAACAAGAATTAGAAAAATCTAACCTCGCCAGCATAGTGCTTAATACTGAAAACTGATCCTCTTTCACCTTTTAAGCACGAATTTGTTTTCAAGTGCTCTTTAACTTTATTGGCAAATGTTAAATCCGTCGCTTTAGGGAAATTTGACTCTTCATCAAGCAAAGCAATTAGCCCAATTGGTCTCTACAAGAAGCCCAAATAAACCTCAACTTAGCATATTTTTCCCAAATCATTAGCTAAATGAACTGATACAGTGATACCCCATGGCCCATGTCCCCTTCCTGGAGTAGACTGACAGTTAAGAAAGTAACAGTTTTCTAAATATATGTTTTGCCATGTAGAACATAAAGAACAGATGAACTTTATTTGAAAGGAGCACTGGATTTTCTAATTTTTCCAAAACTGCAAACTCAAAGGTTATGGGCATATAGTTGAGGTTTATTAGTTGAAAGCAAATTCTCCCTCCGTGCTACTATTTTTGGGCCATGAGAGAGTAACAAGGAATTACGAAAAATAAAATTTTGTGATTGATAAAGTAAGATAAGGTAAGAATGAATATCAACTACACAAATATCACCCAATATGTTATGAGACGAAATTAGTGTAATGGACAAATAAGGTAAAACAACAACCCTGTCGAATCCCGCAGTCTAGGGAGGGTGTGTACATAGACCTTACCCCTACTCGAAAGTACAGAAGTTGTTTCAAAAACAGACCCCATAGAAAGCTTGGAATGCACAGAATGCAAAGAGCACGACAAAATAAGCACCTAGCAAGTAAAAGGAATGGAAAGAAAAACACGAAAAAATGAAAACCACCACACAAAGAAGCACACAATAACAAGTTTTTTCCCTCTCCATTCCCTTAACTTGTTGTGTGCTTCTTTTGATGTGCTTTGTGCTTTCTATGCTTTTTGTGCAGTTTGTGTTTCTCGAGCTGGGGTCTGTCTCTTGGAAACAACTTCTCTACTTTCGAGTTGTTATTTTAAATCAACAGGTAATCTTATCTAGAGATCCAGTGTAAGTATTAAATAGATAATCAATATAATAGGCAACTGAATACAAGTAATACCTGTTCAATGAGATCCAAACAATCTTGGTTGTCTTCAAATTGAACCTTTCTCCAGTCAATTCCATCCAACTCATATCCCTAAAATAAAACAAGTAGTGTTGGTGTCACTGTGTCCCCATTATAAATTATAACATACTGATCATTTACTTGTTTAGCCTATATGATCCTATAAGCTTCGGGTAAAAAAGTCTCTACTTATAAACAAAGAAAGCTATTGTTGGAAAGTAATAAGTGTTGATACTCTGTAAGAGACACATGTTGAGCATATATATTGTGTGTGTGTTTGTGTGTGTGTGTGTGCGCGCGCGCGCGTGTGTGTGTGTGCCTGTGTGTGTATATATGTATGTATGTGTGTGTGTGTGTGTGTGATGATATGCAACACCTGTATAATGTTGCTACAGCCTTAAGTGTCTCACCTAGGTGTCCAATTGAGTAGTATAAAAGATATTTCTGTGTGTAACTTAGGAGCACCCAATGTTATTAGCCATGAAAAATATTCTCATTCAATCTAACTATTCCTTCCCAGAACACCAGACATTTAGGTTGTCTATCAGGAATTTCATATATTTCCTAAAGATCGTGTGGAATCTTATTCCAGAATTTTGTTGCATTCATATTTTATGGTTGATTTCTAGAATTTGTTTTTCTTGTGAGATTCCCTCGTCTTCCCAAACAATAAAAATATTGTGGATGACAATGAGACTCAAAATAGCTCTCATATCATCAAAGCCCAAACTATCACGTTAAGAGTAATTTTGCTGCAAGGATGGCTACCTAGCATTTAAGCCAATTATACATTAAATGGAATAATCAATCATTTACTTCATAACGACCCTCAAATGGGTCAAGAAAAATAAACTACGTGACGCATGGAAATATGAAATAAAGAAATGGCTTTGGAACTCCATGCCAATAGAAATTGGTGATGCCTGCATGCTACTTAAGTCTTAACATATCCCAGGAAATTTTGGGGGGTCAAGTTGGGGGGATTATGCTATAGAACATAAATATTAAATGTTCATGACACAATATTGGGAATGAAATGTATTCATTCAATATTTCTTCCATTATATGAATGAAAAAGCCACAATTGTTCCTTAAGTCAGTCTTCAAGTCTTTTAAGGAGGACCCAACACTCAGATACAGCTTGGCATTATAAAATCAGGTTAGGGCTAGGGTATTTAGCATGAGTTCAGCTTCAACCAGCAGATTATGTTCTCTTCAGGGACACAAATAAAGTGAAAATGAGGAGAAAACTAAATTAGCACAGAAAAAGTATGCTTGCCTCTTGCTCAAGTTTAAGTAGATGACGATTGAAATGTTGCTGAAGCCTCTCATTTGCATAGTTTATGCAGAACTGTTCAAACCCATTACTCTGTGGACAAATATGAAGCCAATAACAGAAGTGTGAGTTGATAACCGTTAGAGCATAAAGACAAAGAAAACAATTTTACTTATTTACCTTAAATGATTCAAAACCATATATGTCTAAAATATTTATGGATCTGCAAGTATGCTGCTTTCCCATAGCAAGTGATGTATTTATCCTATCTACAACCCATCCAAACAAGCTCCCATATATGAATTTAGCCAGTGCATCTCTCGTATCAATTGCCTAAAATAAGTTTACAAGCAATGTATGTGTTATATGTTGATTAGCAGCCTATAAGACTAGTAACGCTGACGTCAGAGCAGAAGTAGATAATCTCATAACATCCATTCGGGGAATTTTCCAAGAAACACTCCATATATATAATTCTGCAAGTGTAAGCAGATAACAACTTCACATACCTGCTGGATTGAAAATCTCTTGGAAACATCATCCTTGCCAGCATGTATTCTTTGCATTGATAAAGCTAGCATGAGATCATGGGCACTGCAACCCATCAAGCTAGCAGCATTAGTAACAGCTGCAAATAAATGGAATATATTAGATTTGACACCTTCAAGTAGGCATCCAGACCATGAACAAGATAAGAACTGGGTACATCTTAACTCAAAGGGTATAATATGTCCTTCTCTCATCTTATAAAGTATAAAATCCTACTCCGTATTTAATTTCCTTTCCATCGTAATGGAAAGATAATTAGTATAAATATTAGATTATTCATTCATATTAACTTGATTTTTTTTCCAATTTTAATAAGAATAAATTTGTGATGCTGATAAGGTAAGTGGGAAGATATTTTCCAGTCTGCGAGACCCTTGATGTATTACTGCCCAAAACATCATAGAACTTAAGAAGCAAAGGAAGCGTACTATGCCATTTTAATTTAGTTCATTATTTTCCCCAATGCAAAAACAACCTTTGAAAAGTTACTCTTTTAAAATATTTGAAAAACCGGAACGGATTTGGTGTCCGCTTGGTTCAATCTGGTTTCAATTAGCATGAGCTAATACTGATCGAATACATTCAACTGGACCAGATCTATCCCCGTTCATTAATTTCCAGTTCTGATAGTCCGGTCCAGTCCGTTTTTTGGAACCCTGAGTACAACACTACAACTCTTCTAGGTTATCCATCATACTAATGTTTTATTTTCAGCGTGTTTCTTGAGTTGACTAAATTTATCACATACATATAAACCATTTGGGACTATTATGGAAACAAGACACAATTTTTCAATTAAGAATTTTCCCCAATGTAAAAACAAGACACAAGACAATTATTTGGGACAAACAAAAGTTTTTGAACCGCGACAATTATTTTTCTTTTGGTGAAAAAAGATGCAACCAAACAATGGTACATGTGAAATGCATAAGCGGATACTTGAGTCCCCCTAACCAAACCAGCCATAAATAATTTAATACAGAGTATAATGGAATACCTTCATTAGCCACGGGTTGAACATGGTTTTCATCGTCAATCACTTCAAATGAAATGTTTCCTAGCCATAAAACTGCAGATATCATCTCAAAAGCATGTATTTGATCTCTTTGACAAATCTTGAGTTTGTTTAGTGCTTCCTGGTAGAGCATTAGCACCAATTAGTTGTACAATAGATCAGTGGATCTTTAAAAAAGAAGCTAACACTGTTTGGTTCAAGGAATTAGGAAGGAAAAAAAGGATATGGTTTTCTCTCATTTTCTCAAAAAAATGAGAAGAATTTTGTTTCCCCTCATCTTTAGTTCATTTTGCCTTCTCATTTCATCCCCTTTTCTTTTCCTCTCTAACCAAATAAGAAGAATGGTTTTCCATCTCATGTTCTTTTCTTTTCCCTTTCAAATTCCTTGAACCAAACATAGCGTAAATGATAAAGGATGTATCTATTTTAATCCAATAGATCACCATGAGAATTTTGAACTTATGAGCATCATCAACGCCACTTATAACGAAACAGCCACTTTGTTTAAGATAGTTGAACTCAGATGCATCTTTTAAATTCAACTTGTCTGCAAAAACATCAGAGCAGGTTACAAATAAGCATAAACAACAACCCTGTAAAATCCTAAATCAGGTGGGATCTTGGGGTCAAGATGTACGCAGCATTAGCCCTGAGATTTCCATTTGCAGCAATGCTGCATTTACTACACAAGACATCATAGAAAGTAGGAAACAATGAAAGTTTTATGCTCCATTTTGATGTACTTGATTATTTACCCGAAGTTAACAACAACCTAGTATAATCTCAACTCGGTTGGGGTTTGGGGGTCAAGATGTACGCATACTTACCCCTGTAAAAAAGAGAGGTTGTTTCTGTTACACCCTAGAAACATTGATGCATTTAATTCCCAGAGCTTCATAGAAAGTAAGAGGCAACGGAAGTTTATTGTGACTTTTATATGTAGTCCATTATTTTCCCGAAACTAAAGTGTTGTACATGATTACTCTTTTAGCTCCATTGGCAATGGACATCATTGTAATTAAGGATAAGGTATAAAAAGATTAATGTTTTTTGTTCATTTGAGAGTGAAACATCACAAAGATATCTTCATATGGCTTGTCAATTAATCCTTGACTCCCAACATCCAGCTAATGACTAACTTCAATGAAAATAGAAGAGAAGAACAAGTAGTGGAACCTGGATACATACCAAACCTTTTCTTACCTGTCAAAGTAACTGAATGGAAACATCGTACCTCTTAGACCTGAAGGAGCCCCAGCACAAAGCTGGTAGAAGATATGGTATGACCTTTCTCCACGTGCCAGTTGAACCACTCTTGACTGCATTTAGAGATCAAGGAATTTTACTTGTTATAGGTTGAGTTTCCGCACAAAGATGGTAGAAATATATAGATTTAAATATATGAGGTAGAGAAGAGTGAAAAATATCCACCTTTTCAAGAAGAACTGCTCATTTTTTTGGGCATCAAGTTGTTTGGAATAGAAAAGATTATTTAAAAAAAAGGCGAGACCCATGATTAGGACCTGTATCTAAGAATGAAGTTTCTCATCCAACTTGTAGATATATGCATGCTTACAAGTATTTAGTTTGGCCCCACATATTTTTCCAGCTGCACTAAAATGAATTTCAGTCAATTTTCCCTACAAAACAATAGAAGCAAATGTAACAATAGCTGAAAATGTGGAAATGAAAAACAAACATTCAAAAACCTCACTAGCATAGGCTCCTACTCTCAGATGTCACTTACAAAACGACTGGAGTTGTCATTCCTGGATGTTTTTGCATTTCCAAATGCCTCTAATATACAGTTTGTCTGCATCACTTCATACTCTATCCCACTGCTTCCTCCACCAAGAGCAGCCAAGTATTGCATAATAAATTTTGCTGTTTCTGTTTTTCCTGACCCACTTTCCCCGCTTCAGGATAGAAAAGAAGTTAGCGCAGTTTCTAAAACACAAAATTAGAACTAAACTAACATTACTCATGCAAATCAGGAGATAATGGGTCCGGCATTGTTAGTATTAGGCTGCGTTCCGTTCAACTTATTTTTCAGCTTATAACTTATTCTCATTAAAATCAGATTAGACTAGATCAGAATACAAACAACTTTAAATAGACTAACTACAATCAGATCAGAAGATCAGATCAGGCGAATGGAACGCAACCTTATATTAGTCAATCAGCCTCCACTTTAGATAAAGTAAAGCAAAGAAGACTTAACAAACCTGATGATGATAGACTGGTTCATCCCACCTACATGGTTTGTAAAAAAGAAGAAATAAGCAATGTGACATTTTCAGCCAAAGTATAGTAGAAGATTGTGTTAGAATATAAGAAACATATCCTGGGCCACAACCATAAGCTTGAGCTTTTGGTTGAGTTGGTTTCTTGACATGGTATCAAAGCCCAGGAAATGTTTCTTATATTCTAACATATTGATAAAATTGAATTTCGGCATTTTGTAGACACCTTCCATCATTTCATTATAGGCAGTGTCAGCAGTAGCATACACGTGAGGATTATCCACTAGCTTCTTCCTGTAAGCTGTAACATATGCATCCCCACACACTTGGACATCATTGAAAGGATTGATCGCTATTAAAACTGGACCAGCTTTAGTCTGTGAACAGGGAGAGCATACATAATAAGAGAAGCAAAAGAAGTGAGGAATCTACAAAGAATACGTATTACATACATATATTTCTTGACGAGAGTATCTGGTTTGCAAGTTGTGAAGAACTGATGGCTCATTAAGATGACTGAGTTGAATGAGATCATCAACTCCCTCAAGATTGTCCGGATTTGCAGGTAAGAGGTCTGGTTTGGGAACTGTCACACTCTACAACATCAAAGAAGTCTAACAAAAATATTTGAATGATATATGCCATAAAATTGGACAGTTTAGAATAAGAAATAAGTAGGATAGATGAACTCACACTTTCATCTGAAAGAATTACAACATATTTCCCTCCTGAATTTGATTGTATCTGCCCTAATTCCCACTTCCCATTTTGTAGGTGACACCAAATACGAAGTTTCTGAAAACAAATGCTACAAGTTCAAATATTCAGATCCCAATTGACTGTGTGTGTGTGTCAGTGTGATAAATTTTTGAATGACGAGTTACATGTTTAGGAATATCGTATCATATCATCCAGAAAATTCTGATTTAGCACATTACTCTATCCCAGAGAAAATTTGAACATCAGTTAAAGAAGTTATTGAAGAAATGGGTCCATGGGTATATCAGTGTATGCGATCAAGAGAGTTTTTTTAAACCATAAAAGAAACATACAACAACAACAGCAGCAGCACATTGAGATGACTCTTTTACAAAGTAAACATTCATACTTTGTGGAAACCTTAGTTGCAATAGATTCCTATTTTTTATCGCAACTAACATCACACATTGATTTTAATCACTTTCAACAATCGAAATAGGAAATATGATTCTGGGTTGCGTGTAGTTGACAAAATGCACATTCCTCAAACAAAATGCAACAAAGAAAGTTTCGGTGAGAAGAAGAAGAATAGACTATCAATTCATGCTTATGAATAGTAAACACTAGTTTGATCATGTGAATAATGAATATGAAGTTTAATTAAGGACAGAGAAAGTAATGAGTTATAAGATGCCCCTTTCGAAAATTCCAACTTGTAGTGCAATTTGCACGACAAGTTTGAGAAAGTCGTAATGAGGATGATGAAAAATAAATTCAAAGGTATCACCAATTTTGATTTCTCAATCAAGAAGAAGAACGATGAAGAAACAAAAGAAAGACCAACATAGGGTAAAAACATCCTAAATCTTCTCCTTTTCACCTTTTTGAAGAAATAACCAACACTCTCATCTGAATCCGGCTCGGGGAAGATGGGAAAGGAGTCCTTGGATGAAACTGCATACTTTGGTTCATCCTGCATTCGTTCTGACGTCCGTTTCGAATCTTTCCTTTGTGGAGACATGAGGCTAGGCGATTCGTCCGGCTTCTTTTCCTTCATTTCATCAAAACTATTCCCTCTCACCCTTTTAACCTCTTCTTTTTTTAAGAAATCATTAGCTCTTGGGGAGATTATTGGCAACGGTTTTCTGACAGATGGCGGCCTAGTTTTTGCCTTCACCCTCGGCCTGGCCGGCAGCTCAGGTGGTAAGCCTCTCGGCATCTCATTCCCCTGCCTCTGCCTGAGAGACTCCAGCATTTCTTCCAACGAGCTCCTACCATCAAAGGAAGGCGAAATGGGCAGCATTTTCCCCTAATATATTGGCAAATCCTACAATGTATATGCCTAAATATAAATAAATCCCAGATTTAATATAATCTTCTTCTTTTGGGTCTAAATGAATGCCAGATTTCTTTAATCAAATAGGAAGGGTGTCGTTGTAGAAACTGTTCTAGAAATTTGTTTTCGGATAAGAATTCTGAGAAACGGCCGCCGGTTGCGATTTCAGGCCAGAATTTCTTCGGCCAATGCATAAAAACACTATGAAATCGGCAGCCCACGAGGGTTGATGCCGTTCCACAAAACCCCTCCAAATCTTACAATTCTACAGAAAATCAATTTTTACAAGAGGGTGTCAGATGTATGAGAGGCGACTCCGACCAATTGCCACCAAAATAAAAAAAATGCGGGAAAGAAACAATCTTGAAAAAACAGTTAGCAGCCCATTACAATTTACTACGGCGTATTACTCATTATTTGTCCAATAACAACAATGATAAAATGAAACTTTAACACTACGTTTGGCTCAAAGATTTTGGAAGGGAAAGAAAAGAAAATGGTTTTCTCTCATTTTCCTCACCAAAATGGAAGGAATTTGATTTTCCCTCCACTTGGTACATTTTGCCTTCTCATTTTCTTTTCCTTTCACTTTTCCTTTCTTTTCCCCTCTAACCAAACAAGAAAAATAGTTTTCTTTTCATTTTCCTTTCAAATTCCTTGAACCAAACATAGTGTAAATGTTTTCAGTAACAACAATAACAATCAAGTTAGATCACACAAAATAGAGTCTGGGAAAGATGTGTACACAGACCTAGTCCCTATTTAAAAGTAAGGAGGCTATTTCTAAGAAATTTTCAAATGTCTACGATTTTTATTTAATTAAAGCTCAAAATTCATCTTATTTAACTAAAAAATTCAAACTGAATAAAAGTACTCAAACAAATAAAGTAGATATAATGAAAAAAATGTTAAAATGTAGTGTAAAACTAGAAATTTGTGATAATGATTCTATATATAAATTTGTGATGCCGTCATACACACCATAGTCAAATGGTCTGGCAAAACACAAAAATCACACTCAGAGATAAATGGTAACCATAAATTTATGCCATAAGTTATAACATTCAAATCTTTGGGTACTAACATTCAAATATTTTCCAAAATGTTGTGTTGTTTATGAACTAACATGTCCATTCAAGGCACGGGGTGTCATACTCGTTCTAGAATACTTTCGTCTTGTCTGATTGGAGTATTTTGGTATATCTTAAAATAACTTTGATTTGAAAGCGTTTATACGTGATTCGCTAAGTCTATCAAGTCGTTCTTAACGTTCTTCGTGTACTGATTCTCGAATGCTGCTTCGCAACGTTATTGTCCCTTCCAAAATTCCAATAGTATTTTTTTATTTAGTATAATATTGTAGTTTCGTTTAGATCAATGGAATGTTACCGTGTTAATTAAATGTTTATACATTATATTATTTTATGTATTTTAAAATTAGTTTTTACTATTAGTTTAAGTTAAATATTTAAAAATAATTGTAGTAATTAGTTGGCAAATAGGCATATGTAGGGGAGGACCTACACTTGTGCAAGCAAGTGCAGTCAAGTGACTCCACTTATATTTGGAGTAAATACTAATTACGGAGTATATGTAATGTATCCCATATTGGAAATTTTGATAAATTGGACAATTTTCGTACATAAATTAGGTAGGGTCCACAAAATTATTTTCCGAAATAATTATGGACGTTCAATCTCGTAAGTAAGACGAACATTTTGACATATGACATGCCATAAACGGTGCTCGGGTGAATGGGAAATTAATTCTCAAAGTTGAATACGAGAGTAGAGTATATACCCTTGTCCCACACCGGTTTTTTGAACCTTTCATATTCTCATATTTAAGCTTAGGCTTTTAATTGAACTTATGAAAGGAACAAGAAGAGGACTCCTCGCGCGCCGCCGTCCGTCCGTCCGGCTCGTCAAGACACGCGCGCGTCGGGGCGGGGGGCGCCTGCGTCTACGGCGTGGAACACGCATGGGCACTTCGTGATTAACGAAGTGCCATATTAATAAGCATGCATGCACTTGAGACCGAAGAGACACTCATCACTTCGAAAACTCTCTCTCTCTCTGCAGTAACGTAAACTCTTCCGACGATTCCCCGTTTCCGGTCATCTTCTCCGGTGATAACTTCCCGTCATTCTCGTTCGTCGGTGCACGGTGCTACCGCCCTAGGCCTTGCACGAAGCGGTTTTATCCTGGAAGGATTGCCCATGTTTGCCTGTGCGGGAGGCGGGTAATACTACCTTAAGGAAAGCTCCGGCGACTCCGCTTTCCTTACCCTTCTTTCTAGAAACTGCTCCGGCGACGTTCCTCTCTTCGTCCGACGTCTCTGTTTGCCATTCAAGCATCTGAAGACTCCAACTTTTTATTTTCTTTATTTCGTTGTAAAATCCGAACGTTTTATAAGTTCGGATTAATTTTATTTTATTTTTCCCGCTGTAATATTTAACAATCTTAAGGTAGTATTAATGGAGTTCAGATTCCACATTGTGGGTGCCTCTAGCAACGGGATGAGTTCCGAAATCCCGGTGGAAACCTCTTCGGTTGCCATGGTTGTGCCGTCCTCACCACTACCCTTCGGGTCAAGTGTGGGGGCCGCAACCATGACGTCGTTCTCAATGCCGAACTCGATCTTCGGATCGGCCCCGTGACCCATTCCCGGGCTTGAAACCACGGGGGATTACACTGTCGGTAATTCGAACCCGTTTCTCGGACCGACTATGGCTTAGGCCTCGACGGTCAACTTTGGACCGAACGCGGGTTTCCCCGCACCGGTCAATCCTTTTGTTGGACCTCATTGGGCGAGCAACGGGCCTTTCCTCCATATGCCCAATGCGGTTGGGGCCATTTCAGTGCTCGCTAGCTCGGTCCAAAGGCCACCGAAGTTCAATGGCACGAACTTCAAAATGTGGCAACAAAAGATGAAGTTCTTATTGACCGTCATGCGATTTGCTGAGTACCTGCAGCAAGATCCTCCCCAGCCCAACGAAGCCAACGACCCCCTCGTGGCGATGGTGAACTAAGCGTGGTACCACAACAATTATCTCGCCATCAATATTATCCTCGAGGGGTTGGCCGAGACGTTGTACCCCGTCTATGCCGGTGCAAAGTTTGCTAAGGAGCTTTGGAATAGCTTGAACAAGAAGTATCAAGCTGAAGATGCCGGCACGAAGAAGTTCATCGTTGGGAAGATGCTGGAGTACAAAATGGTCGACAGCAAATCTGTTGTCACCCAAGCTGAAGAGCTTACGGTCATCTTCAATAAATGCAATGAAGAGAAAGTAGGCGTCACTGAAGAATTCCAAGTGGCAGCCATCATCCACAAACTTCCCCGATCATGGGAAGACTTCCAAGCCGACCTCAAGCTCAAAAGAACGGAGCTAAACCTGGAGCAACTGCTCACACGATTGAGAATCAGAGAGGAGGGCTTGCTAGAAGAAGTGGAAGGGCAAAGGCGAATGTCGTAGAACATCCGTCAGGCTCTTCACATGGCGGGAAGGACAAGAAGAAAATGGGTCCTAAGGGTGGTGTTTCAAAATTTGCAAGGAAATGCTACAACTGTGGCATTACCTGGCATCGTTCCTCTGACTGTAGGAAAAAGAAGCCACAGAAGGGAAAGAAGAAAACCACTGAAGCCATGTGTGCAGAGCTTGACAACTTGGACCTCTGCGCGGTTGTCACCGAGGTGAATCTTGTCGGGTCAAACCCGAGGGAATGGTTTGTGGACACAAGAGCCACACGCCATATTTGCTCAAACAATTGCATGTTTCATGACTTCCAAGAGACCTCCGGTGACAAGGTCTGGATGGGCAACTCGGCCCAATCAGAAGTTCAAGGAATTGGCAAAATTAAGCTCAAAATGACCTCAGGCAAGGAGTTAACGCTTAACGACGTGCTCTATGTGCCAGATATTCGCAAGAATTTAGTGTCAGGGTCATTGCTGATCAAACACGGCTTCTGGATGGTGTTTGAATCAGACAAGCTGATTTTGTCCAAAAAAGGGATTTTTATTGGGAAAGGTTATATTTCTGATGGGCTTGTCAAGCTCAATATAATGATTGTTCATGAAAAGATCAATAAAAATCATGTTGCTTATGTGTGTGAGTCTTCTAGTTTATGGCATGGTTGACTAGGACATGTTAATTATGCATCCATTCGGAAATTAATTAACATGGAACACATTCCTAAGTTTAGTATTGACTTAACTCACAAGTGTGAAACTTGTGTTGAGGCAAAGTCAACTAGAAGTTCGTTTCAAATGATCGAACGAAATACTCAACCTCTAGAGTTGGTTCACACCGACTTATGTGATTTTCGAACAACGCCTTCAAGAGGGGGTAATAAGAACTTCATTACCTTTGTGGATGATAGCACGAAATATTGCTATATCTATTTACTAAAAAGTAAAGATGAAGCGTTGGACACTTTTATTCGATATAAGCACTACAAGAAAAATGTTCTATAGTATGAGTAGAAACCGTAGTTAAAACTAAGAAAACCGTCATTAAAACTTTCTAATGACAGGAAGTTTACTCTCATCGACCGTCATTATAGCCTCCATAGCTAATTACAAATAATGACGGGTTCCATGTCCTCTCATAAAAAACTATTTGATGAGAGTAATTTTACCCTCATCAAAATGTTCTTTTATGACAAAAAAATCCTCTCATTAATGCAATTAGTACTGTTTAAAACACCATTATTAGTGTTCGTTATGATTAAATATATACTCAAAACATTTTATTTATTTATCAGAAGATTTTATTAATCAAAAGAAAAATAAAATACAAAGGCATGCTGCCTCAGGCAAACATTTAAGGCTCAACAAATTATATCCAGCAAATTACAACACCCTAAGTACTAAACAGCAATCCTGAATACTGCCTATTCAACATAATTTGTTTGTCCTGCTGACCAAACTCTAAAATCTAGGGTGCATCTCTGCCCGACCAAACTGACCAAACTTGGCCTCATACATTTAAAGATGAATCATCATAAACTCTTTATATCTGAACTGGACTTGTAGCAACTGATCTGAAACCAATAACAAAAAGCCATGCTGATGCGAAGAAGGGTCAACTCTGGTTCGATCATCTGGACATTGTAAAACAATCTTGCTCGGAAAGCTTTTGAGAAAAGTTAGAAAAAAAGAAGTGTAAATAGAAAAGGCTAACCCACAAAGCTTTCCAATTTCCCATATGATCATGAAATCTGAATTTCCCATACACCATAACATCTGAATTAATCTGTCTAATAGAACAACTGAGCTGCAAGAACAACCAGACCAATCATGTGTAAGATTCCATTATTACCATACACATTATGTCCAAAAATTAAATAAAGAAAATAATGAAAAACCTATCCTTCAAGCCAAGGAGAAACTAAGAAGAAGAGAAAGGTGATAAATCAAAGAGAGGAGATTCACAATCCATAGTAAGCCTCCATGATACTTTTCCTATTGGAGTTAGTCGCCTTTTTATATTGAGTCTAAGTGAGATAGCCTATTGACAACATTACAAAATCCTTATGAAAACAATATAGAAAAAATAAAAAATACGAAGTACATATATAAGAACAAAGTAATAAGATGATTATCAAATGTGTCATAGGCCGCCAATCTTACCAATATAGAGATCCATTTCAAACTTTATATCGCTTGTTCTGCAAAATTGGCTAAAGTTAGTATACCATGAAAAACAATTTGTAGTGATTGAGTACAAATTACATACAAAGCTAAACCCCAAAGTTGTGATATCAAAATATTTGAAAGATATTCAAAAATACCACACACAGGCTTCTGCCTTCGTAGCTTTGACAACATTTAATTGAGTGGATGATTATGAAAAGAATAAGAACATTAAGATGTAATCATTTAATTCCTAGACCCTCCATCTCGCTGAGGCAATGCATCAAACACAAATGATCCTTTTGTGGCGTTGTAGTTCATCTACCTTTCTTCGAGAAACCAAAAGACCTTGAAGTTCTACAACATTAACGTAAAGCACACATTGGGAAAGAGATTATGAGCAAGAGTCCCAATTAAGAGAAAAAAAGGTACTTGCATGTGTCATACAAAGGGAAATTGTTGCATGCATTGAGTGCCACCACCGTATTGGTTGAGTTTCACAATCCTTTGAGCAAATGCAAACAACGTAGCAACTGTTTTTTTCGGAGTAACCCTTTCCGTATTTTGATTAATTAAACCATACCATAGCCTTAAATTTATCAAGAATACACAATTGAAAATATTTCAAATAAAAATAGTAGCAACCTTTAATTGATAGTGAACTGGTTGGTAGCAGTGTAGTCATCACCTGGTTCGAACTCTGAAGTCCAACTATGCTCACATGCCTCGTTCTAATCTAAAAAATCTACAGAAAACAATATTAAATTATTATTGAATTGAATATTTGAATTGCATTTGAATTGAATTTTTGAAGATCATATTAAATTAGGTTTAACGGAATCTGCAAGAACAAAAGACAAGGAGCAAAAGTACCAACTTGTCTATACATTAGAAGCCAGTAATAGTACTAAATTGAGTATCAGTTGAAAAAATCAGCATTTCTTCATATTTGATAGTGAAAAGACACCCTATAAACCATAATTCCTCACCAGACCAATGCCCACCTGCATACTACCAACTTATAAAAATCTACAAATTAAAAGAGAATAGAACAACCAAAACCCATTGCCAATGACCAAGCATAAACTTAGTCGTCACAAAATCCTCATCCAAAGTGATACCAAAGCTACATTTCAAAAAAAGAAGAGGAAACATTTAAATAGAGTAATATTGTTTTTGTTCCAAAGAACATAATGTTTGCTCCTTGTATCAGACAGAACACATTATGTTTGAATAAGACATTTATATAGCATACCCATGGCCATGGATTAACATAGTACTAAATACGAGTACCATCAAAAGTATCATATTTAGATACATAACAAATGAACAAACAAATTCTGGTTGAAATAACAGAAGTAAGAATACAGAGAAATTCATTGTTAAAAAAATAGAAGTAAAAATACAAAAAAATTATTGCTTGAAATAAAATCATAGTAGGATAGTACCTGTAGTCGTGTAAGATTAGTAGAAGGCACTCCAAGGTAGTAGCTTTGGCCTTTGAATTCAGTTCCCTTTGTTGGAAGAGCCTATTTAGGAGACCCTTCCGAAAAATGCAGATTGCAGAGAAAATTGTAGGTCCAAGGTCTCTCATACGATTTCTCCATTTATAATTTATATAAAACAGATTTCTAATTTCTATCGCTACATTTAAACCTATTAATCTTTATTCAGTACGCGTAAAAGGACTTCAAAATTATTTGGGTAGGGTTTACGAGTCGAAATCTATACGCACCTGGTATGCCCCCTGCCAACGATTCCCGCAAGCTTGAAGTCGACGATGATTCCAGTTCGTAGGAGACGTTTTCGAAGCGTGTGCGCCCTATCCCGTAGACGAATCTGCCCTCAGCAACGACAGTTCCGGCGTGCCTGGTGAGAGTCAAATGGAGAATTAGATTTTTTGAGATATACTCTGTATCTAATTTTTGGGGCTCTATGGAATCAGGTCATCTGCAAGGGGTGGCACTAGTTTTTTTTGTTTAAGTTTTTAAGTAATGAGTTTTTTATTTGGAATATATTTTAGCTTGGTCTAAATAAAAATAAATTTTAAAGTTATACGGAGTAGTGAGAGTTTTAATATTTTATACTCCAATAATGAGAGTATTAAATTTTTTAAAAGAAAAAGAAAAACAATTGGTCACTTAAAGAAACAAATTTTTACTATGGTATTTTTCCCATCACTAAAAATATATGAATAACATATTTAATGAGAGTCTTTTCAACCCGTCATAATTGATCCGTCATTAATAGTGGTTTTTCTTGTAGTGAAGAATGAAGTGAAAAATCAACTCAATTGCAAAATCAAAGCATTGAGAAGCGAAAGAGGTGGTGAGTATGATGCTCTACTTAATGAGTTTTGTGCACAGCATGGAATAGTGCATCAAGTAACCCCACCGTATACACCATAGTCTAACGGTGTAGCAGAGCGGAAAAATCGTACTCTGAAAGACATGATGAATGTGCTGCTACTTAGTTCTGGATTACCCCAAAACATGTGGGGGGAGGCTGTTTTATCAAGTAATTATTTACTAAATAAAATACCTCGTAAGAAACTTGACAAAACTCCGTATGAACTTTGGCATAATAGGAAGTCTTCCTATAAGTATCTCAAAGTGTGGGGGTGTCTCGCGAAAGTACTTGCACCACCACAGAAGAAGATGAAGATCGGTCCAAAAACAGTTGATGGAATCTTCATTGGGTACAGTAGTGCGTCATACCGATTCTTGGTGCATAAATCAGATAATCCTAAAATTCACAAGAACACAATCATTGAGTCACAGAATGCAACGTTTTTCGAGCACATTTTTCCGTGCAAGTCAAGTGACGAAGCTAGTTCGTCCAAACGTTCTCATACTGAGATGATGGATAACGATGATCCAAATCAGTTGAATTCCAGTGATGATGATGAAGTCGAACCTGAGACTGAATTGAGACGAAGTAAAACAATACGAACTGAAAAGACGTTCGGTTCTGACTTCATAACATATCTGATATAATTTGACGAACGGACTTTGTCATTTCTGATGGAAAATGAACCCGATATTCTAACCTGTTTGGTAGAAAAGGAACCACGAACCTATCACGGTGTCGTAACCTCAACCGAGGGACCTCAGTGGCGAGAAGCCATAAAAAGTGAAGTTGATTCTATTCTTCAGAATCACACTTGGGAATTGGTTGATCTCCCTTCAGGGTGTAAACCATTAGGTTCTAAAGCACAAATGGATCTCCAAATTTGTTGGATCTGAAAAAATAAACGAGATCCAAACTCTGGTAGAAGAAGAAAATGACAAAAAGAAGAAAAGGAAGGGGGGAGAAGAGATAGGGGAGAGATGAAGGCTAGATCTAGCGAGAAAAGAAAGAAAAGAAGAAGCAGGAAGAGGAGGAGGAAGATAACGAGGAGAAGAAATGGAAGGGGGAGAGGAAGAGAGAGAGAAAGAGTGGAAGAGGAAGAAGAAGAGAGAGAGAGTACTTGTGGTCTGGCAGAGAAGATACCAGCCGAGAGAAAGAAAAAGAAAAACGAGAAAGGACGGGAAAGGAAGAAAAGGGGTATTTTAGGAAGATTGGGTATGAAAACATATAATGGGAGTGTTGGGATATTAAGCGCGTAAGACTCTTAAAATATCAAGAACGTGAAAAATAAATAAACACACTACACAAGAAGAAAATATGAGAAAACTTATATCTTCACTATTTCATAACGATACACAAAAAACTTTCCCTGTTTACAAGCGCTAAATACCAGACACATATAAACAGACTTTTCACATCCTACACTCGGATGTATTTTTCAAGTAACTAAATAATAGTTACTCCCTACACTCACTCACACAATTTTGGTGATATCTTGTGTAGAACCTTTCTCTTAACCCTCCTTCTCTCTCTTAACCTTCTCTCTCTTATAACCAAAGAAATACTCAGCATGCATGCATGGTTTGAAAAGAAGTCAAGAAAGAAAGATTCACTTTGATTTGATCACATGCACCAAGTCAATCAAATATCCCATTTTTTATCACGTTTCCTTCTTTTATTATCTTCTTTGTCCTCTTTCGTATTTTTTCTTTCTATTGATTATTTAATCAAATATCCTAACAACCTGAGAAGATTCAAACGTCACCTGCTTCTTCCATGCAAATGCTCCGCTCGTTGCACTTGTAATTTTTCCTTCTAACAGCTTCCGTGTCAAATCATTTTTAATAAGTTTATACAAGACCTTTGACAAAACTCCTTTTGCTACCTCCATTGCTCCCCTAGAAATTTTTAACACTCCACCTTGAGCAAAAATTTGACAGCCTTCTGAATCTAAAGTCCCCAATGAAACCAAATTTCCTTTAGACCCAATACATGTTTCACTCCAGTTAATGTTCTCACCACGCCATCAAACATGCGAACTTGTACTGTTCCGACCCTGCAATCTTGCTCCGTGCACCATTTTCCATCTTCACAGCACCCCCATCACAAGTTTGGTACATATCAAACTATTCCTTAACTGAACACATGTGAAACGAACAACCCAAATCTAATATCCAATCAAATTTACTTAGACTTTTTGCGGCTACCAAAAACAAGTCTTCTTCACTTGCCTTGTTCGAACTTTCTACAACCGCAGTCATGGGTGTTTTCCCGTCCTTCTTTTCCTTCGTCCTCTTTGGACAATCCCTTTTGAAATGACCCTCTTCATCGCAATAGTAACACAAAAAGCTTTTACTACTCGATTTGAAGCGTTGGGACATGCCGCCCCTCTCTCTAGACCGTCCTCGTTCCCAACCAGCTCCTTTTGCTACCAAAGCTTGACCGTCATTTGATACCCTGTTGCCACCCTGCCGAGTCTCGTTTATCAACAACATAGCAACTACTTCATCAAATTTTAAGGTCTCTTTTCCAAACAAGAGCGTGGCCACGATGTTGTCAAAAGATGAAGGCAATGAAGCCAACAAAAGCAGCGCTTTGTCCTCCTCTTCAATTTTCACATCAATGGATTCCAACTCTGTTGTAATATTGTTGAATTCATCCAGGTGTCCATTAAAGTTAGCTTCCTCCGCCATTTGGAGACCAAACAATCGTTTCTTCAAGTATAGCCTACTTGTCAACGATTTCGACTTGTACTGACTCTCCAGCTTGTCCCAAATATCCACCGGGTCCGTCAAACCGAGAACCTCCCGAAGAGTATTATTTGAAAGGCATATTGTACTTGTTGCCATGTCCTTCAAATCCTCCCACTCTTCTTCCGACAATTTTTCCGATTTGTCGTTCTTTCGGCGTTTGGCCCACTCAGCATCCATCATTTTTTTGTCCTCTAAACCTTCGCCTTTAGAGCTTTGATTTTCCCTTCCCGAGTAAGAACACTTTTTACTCGTTGTTGCCACAGAGTAAAATCGCCACGTCCATCGAAAGGTTCAACAGAAACATTCGAACTTTTTACTGATTCCATTTTTCAAGTTCTTCGATTTTCTTCTCTTACCACTTAGAAATCCCTCCGCCCCAAATGTAACTTGGCTCCAATACCAATTGTTGGGATTTTAAGCGCGTAAAACTCTTAATATATCAAGAACGTGAAAATTAAATAAACACACTACACAAGAAGAAAATATGAGAGAAAAATTATATCTTCACTATTTCAGAATGATACACAAAAAACTCTTCCTGTTTACAAGCGCTAAATACCACCAGACACTTATAAACAGACTTTTCACATCCTACACCCGGATGTATTTTTCGAGTAACTAAATACTCCCTCCATCTGGATTTTAAGTTCTCATTCTACTTTTTTCTTCGTCCGGAAAAGAAGTTCCCATTATACATTTTAATACCCATTTTTCCTAAAATACCCTTCTCTCCTTTCTTCTTCCTTTTCTCTTTCTCCCTTCATTTTCAATTTCCAATCCCTAAATTTCTTTCTTTTTTTCTCGGATCTGTACCTGTCTTCCACTCCCCCACTTCTTTCTCCTTTTCTTCCTTTGTCTTCTTCTTCTCAAAATCTCTTCCACCCATCCTTTACTTTTTCTTTTCTCCATGTCTCCCATTCTTCTCCATTTCCCTAATTCTTGTTATCTCTTCTCCTCATTTTCTTCTTTTTCTTCTTTCTTTCTTCTCGTCTCTGTGTTTCTCCGTCCATCTCCTCCTCTCTTTTTTCTCCCATTCATCTTTGTTCTTCTTTATCTCCCCCTTTAATTTCTCTTCCATTTTTATTCTCGATCTGAGCATGGTGGTGATGGTAGGGGTGGCGATAGTGGCGGCGGTGACGATTGTGAGTCTAGATCTGAGATCTCCACTTTTTCATCTTTTTTTCTTCTTTTCCATCTCCTCCTTTTTTCTTTTAGATCTGCCTCCGTCACAGTGGCGGAGAGATGGTGGTGCTGCGGGCGAAGGCGGGGCTGGCCGGCGGTTTTGGGGTGACGACAATGGTGAGGGTGTGTTAATGGTATGTATGGATCTGCACTCCTCTTCTTCTCTATTTTCGATTTGTTTCTCATCATTCTTTATTTTAGATTTGATGGTGGGGATGTGGAGGATATGGTGAAAGGATTGTCGGAAAAAAGAGCGGTGATGGGTCTAGGGACAATGGTGGGGCTGGCGGCAAGGAGAGGTTACTGTGGTTCTTGGAGCTGTGTGATGGCAGGGCTGGTAAAGGAGAGGGTGAAGGAGGGCAGTTTAGACAAATTACACTCATAGTCAACTTCCACTAAAAAAGAGCAAAAGTCAAACCGGGAACTTAAAATCTGGACGGAAGGAGTAATAGTTACTCCATACACTCACTCACACAATTTTGGTGATATCTTGTGTAGCACCTCTCTCTTAACCCTCTTTCTCTCTCTTAGCCGTGTGTAAAAAAACCCACCCACACATATATTCAACGGTTGCCTTAATTGCTTTTATAACCAAAGAAATACTCAGTATGCATGCATGGTTTGAGAAGAAGTCAAGAAAGAAAGATCCACTTTGATTTGATCACATGCACCAAGTCAATCAAATATCCCATTTTTATCAGGTTTCTTTCTTTTATTATCTTCTTTGTCCTCTTTTTTATTTTTTCTTTCTTTTGATTATTTAATCAAATATCCCAGCAGGGAAGTTCTTTTTTCGGATAGAGAAAAGCATAGAATGAGAAGTTCTTTTCTGGACGGAGGGAGTATTAAAGTTCTTTATTTTACTTATTCTATTGTAACATTTATTTTGTATAAAAATGTTTATGTACAAGTCCAATTTTGAGAAATGATATATGGTTGGAAACGTTTTCGCGAGATCTACCCGAGGACACTAAAATTGTATAAAAATATTGATTTTATAAACAATTTATATTTTTTTGTCAAAATAAATAAATATTATATTAATTTTTTCTTAAAATACAGCTAACTACTTAGTCGGTTTTCAGGGTTGATGGGAAATAATACGTTGCTCGGTCCACATTTCCCAATTATTTACGGAGAATACTCAAACCAGGCATGTTTAGTAAAATGAAGGAATAAGAGAATATTCCTCCGAAGATGCTCCCCCTCCCTCTTATAAAAGGAGAGGTATTCCACCAAGAGAAGGAGGCCTCTCTCCTCTCTCTCCCCTGTCATATATTATTTCTCTCTCTAGATTGTGGTATATTTTCTTCTTCAAGAGCTTGTAGCTCCACCATTAATGGCTTCTAATCCTAAATAATGTACCGTGTACAACCCCTGATATGAATAAAATCCCCCGTTGCCAAGGTACCGCCAAAAAAGGCCCATGGTTTTCTCCCGATTTGGGTTTCCACGTCAAAATTCCAGTGATTATATTTTGGTGTATTTTTTAGGCTAGTTTACCATTTTTGTCCGGCTAAAAACGATATAGTGGTCGATAATTTACATCATCATTTTGGCGCCGACCGTGGGACCCAAATAAATAGCCATGTCTTGCTGAAATGAGAGAAATGGGGCCACTAGTAAGTAATGGAGAGCAAATCCACAGATAGGCGAGCACGAAGAGAGCTCCAGACTGGAAATAATGGAGCTGGACAACATGATCAGCGTCTCGATGTCCTTAAACGCCGTCGTTCGCCTCAACGTCACTGACTCCATCTGGCAAGGCGGATCCAACTCCCCGATCTCCGCCGCCGACATGCTCTTCGTCGTGCTCCCTTCTGGAGGCGGTGACGCTGAGTATCTACAGCGCATCCTCTGCATGCTCACCAGCTACGGCGTCTTCCACGGGCATTTCGACCCCGATAATGACACCTCATCATAGAGGTGTTCGTTGACCACAGTGGGCACAACGTTGGTGATGAACAAATACGGCTTATCATACGACGCCTACGTGCTGCAGCACCACCCGGAGGAGCTCATGAGAGCATGCCCTCTGGTCTGCGAGGCGGAGGCCGATTCCATGTGTACTCCGTTCACCAAAGCCAACTGCGGCATCACGGCACACGCCCACTACGGCCGGAACCCGGAGATGAAAGCCATGATGCAGAGGGCCATGTTCGGAGTCTCCGTCCCTTTCATGAAGTCCTTGGAAGGATACGATGGGTTCCGAGGCGTGAAGCGGTTGGTCGACGTCGGCGGGAGCGCCGGAGATTGCCTGAGGATGATCATAGAGAGGCATCCCACCATCCAACATGTTGTCAACTTCGATTTGGAGGAGGTTGTTCAGAAGGCTCCCCACATTCCTAAAAAAAGAGAAAGATCCAAGGAAAACCGCCAGAGGACACGAATGGTGCCGCCTCTGATGTCTAGCGTGGTTTCCGTCCTCGATCTTTCAAAGCCAATTATCGCCGCCAACGAAGTTAATCACCGACGCCCCTACAAAGATCTGTTGTCATCCCCGCACACTTGTGCACCTCCATCATCAGATGGCCATTTTTTTATCCCACCACGCCCGAAAAAATAAATCCCTGATTGTAACTGTCGCGGCTAAAATCCGTACCCTTGGCTAAGAGTTGCCAGGCGGAGGAGATGATAATCCGTATGGGATTTGTGTTTGGAGTTTTCTCAAACAGGGGAATCAGCTATTAAAGTTGGGCAGCACATGAAAAAAGTAGTGATTTTCAATAATGGAATACATTTGGCAAATTTAAAAATTGCAATGGAATGCGCATATGCGGTGCTCAACTATTCCCAAGATAAATTGAATTATTGGGGATGGTTTCTCACACTAAGTTATGGAGTATTCATTATTTTTGAGGGGCCCATTTAAATCAAAATCCCAAATGGGGGAGAAAAGTCCTTGTTGATTACAGCTGCACAGTGTATATACCTCTCAGCTAGCCCCCCAAGCTTCATGCCCCACATCCAATCTTCATAGCTTTCACCATCTTGAAGGACAAAGGACAATGAATTGCCACAATTTACAACACAACTCTTGTGTTCGAATTTGTGGAAGAAGTTAATTGACGGGATCTACGAAAAACAAATCCAAACAAGGTGATAAAATATCAGATAAGAAGACCGCTGGACTACTCTGTTGCTCGGATCTATCAGAGGAGCTCGTTGCTTGGATCTGTGGAATGAATTAGAGAAGAAGACTGCAAGGATAAGAGAGAATCAAAAAAAGAAGAAAAAAGAAATTTCAAGAGAAAGAATTAGAGGACTAGATTGGGAGGTGGAGTGAAGAAATAGAAAGAGGAAGAAGATAAAGATGAGGAGAGAGAAGAAATTCATAGAAGAAGAACACGATTGGGAGGGTAGAGAAGAAATTGACAGAAGAAGACTAGGATTAAAAGGGGGGAGAAAAAATCGAAAGAAGAAGAATATGATTGGGAGGGGAGAGAAGAAATTGAAAAAAGAAAAACATGATTGGGAGGGGAGAAGAAAATGGAAGAAGAAGATACGGAAGAAAAATACGGAATAGACGTGAAGGAAGAAGATACGGAAGAAGAAAATATGTTATGAGGGTAGAATAGACTTTTAATGGTTTTTTCTTTCCAATTAAGGAAAGTGGACAAATATTGTGGGACGGCCAAAAAAGAATACTGGACGGATACTGCAGGATGGAGCGAGTATTATTTTATAGTCATGGATGAAAAGTCTCCGATGAGACATGATTTGCTATCCTTCGTTGTTTTAATCAATTGGAAGGAATCAGCTATGGAATTACTCATGTCCGATCAAATTGGCGTGGTAATGACTCTTGTCAAACTAGGGCCAATGTTTCGCTGAGGAAGACTGAGACATAGGCCTGGACTTGGCACGCTGGTTACTACACCGGTCTTGCTCGGTATAATAAAAAATATAAATCCAGCAGAGGGGCCCGGATAAGGGGTATGCCTGCAAGAAGACTGGACCTGGATCGGAAGAGGGTTCGAACCGCACTTACACGGACTCATGAAGTTTGACCGGTATCGGGGAGTCAGCCAAAATTGTCAAACTGATTGAGAACTAAAAGATACCCATTAAAAGAAATAGAAAAGGATCATTCACCGCAATGCATCCTACTCCGACCGGGTCGGATTACCCCTTCTCAGGGAAGACTTGAACGGGGGGCTAGCTAAGGCCTTTTCCCAGGATAGTAAATATCAAAGGGACATTAAAAGACTTAATCACCCGGAAGAGGGGGCCCTGGAAGAAGGGTGCATTTTGGACCTTGGAGAGGGCTCGAAACCATCCGACATGGTTAATTCTCCAATGTTGATCTGGCCCGGCCAACAGCATTATCTTCGAGGAAGACTGAGACAAAGGCTCGGCCTGGCACGCTGGTTACAACACCGGTCTTGCTCAGTATAATAAAGAAAATATATGACCCAGTCAAACTGCTACACTGGTCTCACACCGGTCTTGCACATATTTTCCAACGAGCTTGAGCCCAATCGAATTATGTACACTGATCGCACATCGGTTCCAGCAAAAAAGTGAGCTGAGCTCATATCGAGGATGCCCGATTTATTTTATGCCCTCTATCTGAGGCACTTTTATTGAAGATGGTCTCCGCGAGACATGAAGATATTTACATCAGTCAGCCGGGCTAACACTGATCTTCAACAAAGCTACCGCATCATATTCAATTCTTATTAACTAACGTCCTTGCCATCACTTTACTAATTTCGTCACGCATCGTTTGATTGACTCGTATTAACACCGGCCTCGACGAAATAACTTTTTGAAGCACGGTTGTTTCATCGAACTAACATCGCTCTCATTAAGGTAGTTATCCGCGCGTATTTTAATCACCTAACACCGAGCTCCTCGGTAAAAATAATAATTATTTGAGCACAGCATAGGCAGGTCAAAAAAAAGTTGTACGTATTATTTTTTGGAGGAAAAACATCTCATTCAAGAAATTAGAGAATTAATGAAGACTCGGAGGACTAGCAATATCAACCGGTCAAGAATCCAAAGCACGAAGATTGAAGATAGCACTCGCAGGACTTGTTTACTTTCTTAAGTTGATGATTCTCACAACTTAAAAAAGTGGAGGACTTCTTGATGGGAAATAATACGTGGCTCGGTCCACATTTTCCAATTATTTACGGAGAATACTCAAACCGGGCATGTTTAGTAAAATGAAGGAATAAGAGAATATTTCTCCGAAGATGCTCCCTTTCTCCTATAAAAGGAGAGGTATTCCACCAAGATAAGGAGGCCTCTTTCCTCTCTCTCCCCCTTCATATATTATTTCTCTCTAGATTGTGGTATATTTTCTTCTTCAAGACCTTGTAGCTCCACCATTAATGGCTTCTAAGCCTAAATAATGTAGCGTGTACAACCCCCGATATGAATATAAATTCCCCCGTTGGCAAGGTACCGCCAAAAAAGGCCCGTGGTTTTCTTCCGATTTGGGTTTCCACGTCAAAATTCCTGTGTTTATATTTTGGTATATTTTTTAGGCTAGTTTATTGTTTTTTCCCGGCTAAAAACGATATACCGGTCGATAATTCACACCATCAAGGGTGTTACAGATTATTTAGGGAATACATCTCAATTACAAAGGATGACGTTTGTAATTGTTGTTTATTGAGAACTAATTTGAGAAAATACCTTTTATGAGAAAGGACCATTTTAGAAATTCACTCTAAAAACTTATCTTTCACCCATATTTTTAAATATCAATTTTATATCTTGTAAACAATTATTTTTTTCTACCAAACAATAGACAATGTGGGAGAAAAATCATTTTCTTTTGAAAAAAACAAAAAATATTTTTCCCCTAACCAAATGCACTCTTTGTAATACCCCGTATTAAGATGAGAATGTGAAGGGCTCAAAAGAATTAATAGTACTACTCATACCAACAAGGTGTATCTTCTTTTCGAGAGCTCATTACTTAGAAACTCCAAAATTAAGCGTGCTTGACCTGGATTAATTTTAGGATGAGTGACCCATGAGAAATTCCTTGGGCGCGCATGAGTGAGAACAAAGTGCGCAAGAAAGACTTGTATTGATTTGTGGGGTCAATCTACACATCTATGAGCAGACGCTTACGTACGAGGTGTTACACCCTTAGACTCTATTTTTTTCAGTTGAAAAAATTAACTTCAAATTTCTTGCAACTCTCTCTAGTTTTCTTCCAGTCTTCAAACGACTTAAAAATGTATTTACATATGATAACTATTTAATAACATTATAGATCTAAATTTATAAAATAGTACCTTAAACACGGACAAAGATAAATTTTTTTATATATCCAAAATTAAGTTTTTTACATGGATGATCGTTTAATTGAGTAATTTTTTAGCACTTTATTTTTTCCAACATTTTGCAGCTTGTTTTTTCTAATTTCTTCCAAAACTTTTCTAATTTCTTCCAACATTCAACTTTAGAATTCCAATAAAAAAGAACAAAACCTTAGTCGAAGAGTTTTTGGTGACTTGTCTCACAAAAAACTAAAGGAAAATACTTGGAGAACCCTACTTGGTGTACGCCAAGGCAAAAATAGGCACACACAGACACTCAATGTCTATGCATGCATGGACATTGAGTGTCTTCGAGTGCCTATCTTTTTCTTGTGTATACTTAAGGTACACCAAGTGAGGTTGCACTAGAGGAAAAAGACTAAAATAGCATTAAAACAATTAGAATATATCAAAATATGGGCTCTAAGTTTTCATTCACGAAATAAGAGTAATGCATTTGCAGTGGTAATCATAACCATAAACATTACCAAAAAGTATTGTAAAATATCTATATACACTGTCACATTGCTACACTGCAAACTCTTATTTTGTAGGGTGATTTCTTTTCCCTAGCACTCCTCAAAATTGAAGGGCACATATTGGATATTAGACATGATAAATAATTACGGAGCAATAAGCAATCCAATAATCGGATCTAATGAAATAGACCTATGAGGTGGACTGAGGGACCTGTTAGCCACCATAATAGTAAGCCTTAATAAAGGCTATTTGTTGTTGAATTTGAAAGGGGAGCTCAATTGAAATGCACAATTTCATATACACGATTACTGCTATAGTCTAATTTCCAGTGAATTAAAATCTATCACACTCGACTCAGACGATCTAGGCCATAACTCGCTAACCCAAGAACTATCAATGGCCCTAACCAATTGATGGCAACTCAATTGCCATCATGAGTTCTTGTTGGACCTTATATTTCTTTAGGCCTTCTTTAGGAACATCATTTCTAATTAACATTAGCATTTTGGATAATTTTCCAATGCTATAGATTAACTTTGAAATCAATAAAGCTAAGTGTTGCCATTGATCACCTTTTCAAAATGCTAAAAGCTAAATACTGAAGTTATTGCATAATGGGCAATAGCCTGATGAAATGAAACTTTGCTAGACAACAACGCTAACAGGTAAAAAAGAAGAAAAGGATACACTTCAAAGGAATATTCTGTGTTCAATTGCATCAGTAGCTTTACTAATGAAAGTGTCAACCGGCATGGTCCCCAATTCACCACCAAATCTGGATCTAACGGTCACAGTTTTGGTTTCTACTTCTTTCGGGCCAATCACAGCCATCAATGGAATCTTCTGCTTCTCTGCATTTCTTATCAGTTTTGACAAACGCTCACCGCTGCAAACCTCAGCACGGATGCCACTTGCCTTTAGTCTCTTCGCCACCTCATTGCAAAACTCAAGCTGCAAGCAAATATGTGTTCAAAGTAACAATTGATCTTACAATATATGGTTCTATAACTTCTATTAATTATGGATAATCTAAATGTGAAATCATTGTTTTGTATTTAAATACTACCAAATGGAGAGACGGAGTAGATTATTAGTAGGACAAAAATTGATCCTTTATTCCCTTTGAAAGTGCCCAGACCAAATACGCTTTAAGTTAAGACAAATCTTGAGTGACGCAATCAAAATCCCAAAATTATAATTTATTTGTATAAATACTGATAGAAAATGCAAACATGGCCAATAAGGAACAATATATATATACCTGTGTGCCACTGACGGGTAAAAGCCGAGTTTGGATTGGAGAGAGCCATAAAGGAAAATCACCAGCATAATGCTCTATGAGAACACCAAAAAAGCGCTCTAGAGATCCAAGAATTGCCCTGTGGATTAAGATTGGACGCCTCTTCTTTTGGGCTGAGTCAACATATGTCATGTCAAACCGCTCCGGTAAATTAAAATCCACCTATTACACAAACAAGATACCTTATCAGGAATGCTCTTTTTCAAACTATGTTTTCAAGATGATATTCAATTACTTCGTATTATGGAAACAGTAAACAATTTGCCTGTATGGTTGAGCATTGCCACTTCCTTCCGAGAGCATCCTCAATTTTAAGATCAATCTTAGGACCATAAAAGGCCCCACCTCCCTCATCTATCTGATAGTTCCACCTTTTGTCGTTCAAAGCATCCTGAAGTGCAGAAGTTGCTTTTTCCCATCTATCATCATTTCCCACAGCTTTCTCAGGCCTTGTTGAAAGGTTGACCTCATAATTCCCAAAACCAAACCATTGCAATATTTCTTCTGTAAGGTCTAGTACACCCAGGATTTCATCTTTCACTTGATCCTCTAAGCAAAATATGTGGGCATCATCCTTGAGACAAACAAAGATGTGACATTAATATTAAAATAAGATTTCCTCAAAAAAAATGGAATAAGATTATGATTTCTTTGGACAGTATGATTACCAATATATTAATCGTATATTGTATACTATTACTAATAAAGACATGCCAAATAGAAAAGGCATTGACCCTGATTTATGTTACACATGAAAACAGAGAGAGAGAGAGAGAGAGAGAGAGACAGAGACAGAGAGAGAGAGAGAGAGGTGGGGGATTTGGTATTGACATGGTACTGTTTATTATCCAACTACATGGAGGATAACAATGCCATTTTTGCTGGGCTAAAAAGAAAAAACAACTCCCTGGTCGCCTCAAAAAATTAATGGAAATTCAAGTACAATAAAGATTGTAAAATACATTAAGCATACCTGGGTAAAGCCCCTGACACGAAACAGGCCATGTAAGCTCCCAGACAACTCATATCTGTACACTGTTCCTAGCTCTGCAAGCCTGATTGGGAAATCCCGAAATGAGTGTGGCTTCCTTTTGTAAACCAATATATGGTAGGGACAATTCATTGGTCGAAGCTGATAAATCTCGGTCTCAATCTCCATTTGATCAAACATATTCTCTTTGTAGAAATCAAGATGGCCACTTGTCTTCCAAAGATCTGCTTTTGCTACATGAGGAGTATATAGCAAATCATACCCATGTTCTATATGAATCTTCTTCCAGGCATCTTCTATTATGTGTCTCACAATAGCCCCATTGGGATGCCAGAATACTAGACCTCCACCAGCTTCATCCTGCCAGTGTATGAGAGCTTGAGATTCAGATTCGTGTTAGCTGGCCAAACATAACTGTATCAGTGCACTTGCGCTATGTTTGGTTTAGAGAAGAAAATGATGAGAATAAGGAAAAAGAGAAGAAAAATATTGGAGAACTTTTTCTCTACCTTGTTCTGTTAGAAAACAAAATGAGAAAATGACAAAATGCTTGTATATAAAAAAGGTCCCATTTTCATCTTCACTTAGGAATGGTATAAAGAAAGTCTGGGACCACATGGTTTTTCTCTCTATCCTTGTCCTCTTCAAAGTCAAACAAAGGATATGGTAAAACTCTATTCTTTTTATTTCCTCTAAATTGTTTTTCCATATTTTTCTCCCTTACCACGCACACCGTCAAGGTGAATAATGGGGCATGGGAACTGCTAATTATCACCAGTACCTGAATGGAGAAGAGATCTAGTTCTTGGCCTAGTCGGCGGTGATCCCTTTGCTTAGCTTCCTCTTTGAAGTGAATATATGCTTTTAATTGCTCTTCAGTCTCCCATGCTGTACCATAAATCCTCTGGAGCATTGGCTTACTCACATCTCCTCTCCAGTAAGCACCAGCTACAGATTCAAGCTCAACAGCATTCCTGTCAATATTTCCAGTAGATTCAACATGAGGCCCAGCACAAAGATCCCACCATTCATCACCTAAAAGATGTGTAACATGTACTGATTATTAAAAGGGATTGTGATTACAATAATGATCATGTACCATACAGGGACTAAAGAAGGAAGATATTATGTTGCAACTTGCGAGAAACAATGCAAAGAGGAAAAAACTTACATATGCGCACAAGATTTAAGAGGATAAGAGACTCTCGGTCCCAAGTTCAACATCTAGTCCTTGTTACTTAAAGTTTAGTCATAAAAGTGTGCAACTATAAAGCTCACTATTTGTAACATATAGAACCCCAAAGAGTATCTAGTATTAACATTTAAAAAAGGATCAAACTATTTGTACACCCCAAAAAAGTGCACACCAAGTTTACACCACCTCTTTTTTCCCATTCCCGGAAATAAACAATTCGTGTCTGTGTACGACACACACGAGTTTTGTTGTAAAGTGCAAAATATGAGGTGGTGTAAACTTGGTGTCATAGTTGTCACAGCGCCAAGGTGAGGCGAGGCACGGCGCCAGTGTACAGCCCTGACTCCTAGCCAACTAGGCAACTGCCTCGGCGACAGTTAGGCGACCTAGGCCGAAACACATAAGAAATCAGTGTAGGTGTACCAATTAGAAAAAGGAAATATGCAGTCAATAAGACAACCACAACATTATATCTTTTACTGAAGACAAAGAGATTGTTTACAACCTTTGACACCATAAGCAACGGGTATATGGGTAGTTACTAGCCACAACATCAAGCTCTATCTAATTATAACTTCAGTTATTACTACCTTCGTCCCAAAATAGAAGGGATTGTTAGGTTTACGATGTTTGACTAAAGTTATTTGTAATTCAATTTATTTCAGAGTTGGTATGGAAATAAAAAAAAATATTTAAAACTACATTAAAAAATCTAAATAAACAAGAGGTGACATGAATATATTATTTCATCAAATAAGTAACAAAAATAGGCAAAAAAATGGATAACGCCTGACCCTATAAATAGTGAATTGGGTTTTATTTTGGGACGGGGGAGTATTAATTAAAAAATAATAATCAAGTACTCAGTTTGCATAAATGGATAACTGCATAATTAAGATCTAGTTACTCAAAACATACATAATTAAACAAAGAGTTCATATTATTATTTAAAATCAAATAATGTTGTGAGGAAGAGTTTTTAATACGGAGTATCATTCAATTTCAAATAATGTATTGTGATACCTATATGATAAATTGTTACAGGATCATCCTTGATACTGTTCAAGATCTCCAGCTTGTAAGGTTCATTTATAGCCATTATTCTTTCCTCGGCTTCATCTTTGCTCACTTCTTCCCTAATTAGGGGCAAATTTCTCCTGATAATACAATCCTACAAATGCTTCAACATATAAACTCAGCATCTAGAAACTTAGTCCATGAAGGTTAACATACATGTGCTTGTCTACAATTATTATTGCAGAGGGAGGGAGGGAGGGAGAGAGAGAGAGAGAGAGAGAGAGAGAGAGAGAAGGTAATTGGCAATTAAGCCAGCTCACCATCTCCTGCTTAATCCTCTTGAGGTCACTATTAGTCAAAGGCTCCATATCAAAATCATAATAAAACCCATTCTCTATCCAAGGCCCAATAGTTACTTTTGAATTCGGATAAATCTTTTGAACAGCCATGGCCATCACATGAGCACACTGCATGAATACATTAAGTAGGTATTAGGTGTTTGAAAACTCAGTTTGAGCTGTCAGAGCAGGGTGTGGTGTAGAGATGAGGATATGGGTTATTTGAGAAAACGATAAGCCATAACAAGAAAAAATCAGGTTACAGTTAGCTACACGGATGGAATGATTTTACACTGGACATATTTATACTCTTGGAGATATCCTGATGTCATACAAGGCAGTTTCATACGAACATCAACAACAACCCACTAGAATCCCATGATAGTTTAATACGGAGTATTGTATAACATTTGGCATTGAAGTAATAAGAAAAGGTCGTTGCTAAATCCACTCCTCGTGTGGCTATATCAACCCCTTTCTATATGAACTGAAGAAATTTACCTTTAATATTTAAAAAAGGGAAAGAAATAAGTGAAATGCAAAGTTGTCAATTCCTTTTAAATGGAGTAGATTTAGCAATATAAGGGATGGATTTAGCACCACCCAAAAGAAAACCACATATACCATTGCTAGATTCATTTCAATGAACAAAGCATGTTGTCAGACCGACTCTTTTTAGCAAAATTGTTTAGATCCTTTTTTTCTTTCAAGCCTTTTAAGAACAGGCAACTGCAATTAAAATTGAACCGCGCCATTCACCAGTTTAGCTCCACTTTTTTACTGCGAGAATTATATCAATAATTCCTCTACTCCTGACCAAATTAAGAAGGCAAATATACCATCACTGTGCGTATTTAGTGAAATGGGTGAAATGAAGATACCGTGTGGCGAATTCTGAGAAGACTCTCAGAGGACTCATTAGTAGGCAGGACGACTCTCTCCATCGGGGCATTACTTTGGGCATCAGCAGGACGACCCACATGGCCTGCGGCGGAGTCTGTTTCGGAAGCACCGGCGGCGACGGCGGATGAAATTGTGGAGATACGCCTGAAATAGCTTGCCTTCGTTGCGGCGGAGCTTGAGTGGTGTAATATAAAAAGGGTATTCCCGATTTGGTGGCGTTTGGTGAGGGAACAGAGAGTGGATTTCGAAGCAAGCGTGAGGGGAAAACGAGAAGATAATAGCGATAAGGCGGTCATCCTCTGCAGGAGGCTAAGGTTCTTCATCGGCCCTCCTGTCTTACTTCTGCGGCGAAGATTGTTTCTGATAGAACTCCAGCAACACGCCTCTTTTTAGTACTCGAAAAACAGAGCAAACCACACAAACAAAAATGAAAAATCTAAAAAAAAACCTTATAAAAGTACGGAGTATATTTTTATATTGTTTTTAATTTATTTTTTGTTTTTATAAATTATTATTATTATTATTATGTTATCTTAATAATATTTTTAAAAACCAAACTAGAAATAAAACATACTATAACATATCATCATAGTAAAGTTCAAACTTAAACTCTTCTAAATAGGAGTAACTAACTTAACTAATTTAAATTTGCACGCACTCTCTCCCTCTCATTGCTCTTCTTTTTCAACATCAGAAACACCAATCCACTCAACTATCTTCCTCTCTCCATCAATTATTTAGAACACTCTAATAATGCATCTTTCAACTCTTCCATGGGACCATTATGGTGTAACTAGAAGCTCCAGCACATGACCATGTGGAGTGTGGATGCTGCCTTAGTTTACGAAGTAATTCTACAAACTCATGCCCAAATCAATCCTATGCTTTTTATAGTAAACCCTTATCAACATAGAGCAAAATAGGAGTAAAAAATTAATAATACACCAAAATAGGAATTGAAAAGATAAATCACCAAAATAGGAGTGATATTCATTTTGTAGAAAGTCTAAAGTAAAAAATATACTCAATTCTTTAAAAAGGCAGCAGACATGCTCCCTCTCCTCTCTTATATGCCTTGGATTCGCAACACTATTGTACAGCCGTCGCGCAAGAAGCTCGCTGTCGTTACCAAGCAGCCGGTGTTGAGAAGGAATGTTTGCTGGCCGAAGTAGCCTAGTCGCTAGCGCACTTGTTCACAGTCCCTCTCCCTGCCACCAAAGTGTCACATTAATTATTCATAGTGTCAAACAAAATAGTATAATGCCAAACATGACAACACATAATGTCAAACATGACAATATATAATGTCATACATGAGTAACATGACAATGCATAATAATAAACATGACAATGTATAATGTGAAAAATTTAGATTTAAACAATCGAAAAAGCCAGAGCCCAAAACAACTTAAAAGAATCGAGAGCACAAACAGAACCCCAAATATCTACCAAAATAATTCTCGACATAGCAACTTAAAAAATTTACAAAGAACGTCAAGGGTTCAGTTATCAATACCTTACATATAAAAACTCAGTAAACTCCTCATTAAAATGTTCATACATTGTCAAAAAAGATCTCATGTAACGCCATGCGTAAAAGCATAATGGCAATCATGCTAATGTATAAAGTCATAAATATGAATGCATATTGTTAAACAAATAGATAATGTCATACCTAGCAATGTAAAATTACATATATGTCAATCTATAATGTTATACATCACACACATTAATACATAGTGTCAAAAAGAGTTATACGTCAAGAAGTTCTACATTTGTCAACACCATAATCATTCAGTTTCAATTCCAACTTTACAAAATAACTAGTTTTTACCCCGTGCTTTGCACGGGCTTGCATATTTTTCTGTAAAATATATCTATAAAATTGTTATTATATTAAAATATAAACCTAGATTAAATAATAAAGTGAATTACAATTAAAATTGTTCTATCGTATTGCTTATTGATAGAATACATATGAAGGATAATACATTAATTATTTGTAAATAACTTACATAGACATTTCATTTTTTGAGATATCATGATATGCGTGGGAGGATGTGTTTATTAATTTCCTCTATGGCTCTTATTATTTTACACTTCAGTAATCAAATTTATAATTTTGATAGAAAAATTTATTTAAAATTTTAAAGGAAAAGTTTGAATTTTTAATACGAATTTTAGAGAACTTTTATACACTGAAATCTTACTCTTTATAATCTAAACTTTCATATTTATTACACTTATCATGGGAAAATGGTGTAAAAATTTATACAAGCAGTTGTCTTTTAAAATTTATGCAACCTTTGAAAAAATAATTAATTGTAAGATATTAATATATATTTTAAAATGATGAAGGACATATTAATATAATAATTAGAATATGAAAAGTATTATAAATAGAAGTTTATGGTAATTAAAAGAAATAATCACGAACAATCTTTTAAATACAAAATAAACTAATAAATGCCATGTGGACCAATAAAATGATGACATTATGCCATGTAGATATAAATTTTGTCATGTCATAGGCCACATGTCTCCACTACAACTTATGAACTCTCCTTTACATATATATACTAGCATTCTAACCCGTATTTGCTAGGATTTCTATTGTCAACCAGAACCAATATTTGTAATTTTGTCTTTGTCTTCAGTCTTGAAACAACAACATAAAACTGACCATGAATGAAGAATGAATTGGTTAAATATAATCCAACAAATTACAATGTTGACATTGACTTTTGTTGATTGTCATTGCAAAACATAAATTTATTGAGAATTGTCCTCTCTAGAACTTCAGTTGTAGTCCTGGATCAGATGGTACCAAATTCATCCAAGGTATGTAAACTTTTTCTCCGACTTTATATCCCAAAACAATTAAAGCATCGATAACACTCTTTCGTAGCTATTCAAACTATTTTGATACCCCTTTTTAAAAACTATTTTGTGGTTTGACATCTTCGAACATTTAAATTTATTCGAAACTCAACTGTTATCCAATCGCCATTAACACTTACATCTAAATCTGCATGGCATGAATAATCAAAACTCTTCATCTCCATGAATGATTATAAATTATAAATACATTTAGCAAATTTTATTTATTTTTTCTTTTACGTTTGAATAAGTAATCATTCAAGCCCGTAAATTTTTGTTTTATAAAATATTAATTTAGAGATTTAAATATACAGGAGTATTTTATATTTTTACGTCAATGTTTAAACTAATAAAAGAAAAGCTAACTTCATTTAATAAGCATATTTATAAACAAATATAAAATTGATTTGGTGACAAAGAGAGTATCTTTTTTAACGAAAGAAATCTTATTTATTCATTGAAAGTTTTATTATAAATGAAATGGAAAAGAATGTAAATTTAAAAAGAATATTCTAATTAAAAAGAATACCTATATTCCATATTTAAATTTATTCCATGATGTTGAAATCATAAAGAATGTTTGTGTAAACATAGTATGGTATGGTGACACATATTTTGATTAACTATATTCTATATTTTAATTTAAGTATCATTTGCTAAAAGATAATTAAAAATAACATATTTTTAAATTTAGATCATAAATGGTCTAAAACGTAATAAGTTTTCTAGTCATTAAATCAAATTATAAAATTAATATATTTAAACTATTAAATTATGTGTAGTATTTTTTCTAGTTGAAGATTAGTATAAACCAATCATATAGTATTTTTTAATTTTATATCATTATTTAAACAAATAGATTCAAAATTAATTTTTTTAAGAATATCCTAAACAAATACTCGTATAATTTTTTTAAGGGTGAAAAGAGTTACGTGTTTATTAATTGAAAGCTTTGTTATACATAAAGAGAGAAAAAAATATTGAATTAGAAAAGAATATTATTATAAAACAAAAATCTAAATTTCATATTTAAATCTATTCAAAATATGTCATCCTAAAATATTTATTTCATATTTTCTTGTTTGAAAATTAAGTGAAATAAATCACATAATAAATACACATATCAACTTTCTATATGAGTCTCATTTTTATATTCAAAACATTTATTAAAATTTAAATAATTTTATTTTGAATAAAAATAAAAATTTTATTTTAATATCATGTCAAGTATTATTTGTAGTATATTAAATTGTTAATCACAAGTTGAATTGTTTTTTGAGTGAATGTTAAATATTTATTTAAGTATATTATATATTTACCTAACTTCTAATTGATTGCCTTTCATAAATTTCTAGCAAACTATTTAGTTGGTTTTTTTGATTGTCTTACATAAATAAATGATAATTTGTCAAAAAATAGTGCCACATAGAAATCGCCACATGTCAATTTCTTAAAGAGTGACTTGTCTTTTTTTATTCTTAGAGTAAGGAGTCTCAAATTTATATATAAAGGAAAAGGATTTTCTTGTGTGAAATTAGGTGAAATAAATCACATAATAATTACACACATGAAATTTCTAATGATATGAGTCTCATTTTTATACATAAAAGATTTATCAAAATTTTAAATGTTAAATATTTTGATTAAGTATATTAAATGTTTACTTAACTTGTAATTCATTGCCTTTCATAAATTTCTAACAAATTATTTTTTCGGTTTTTTTGATTGCCTTACATAAATAAATGAAAATTTGTCAAAAAATAATGCCACATAGATATCGCCACAAGTCAATTTTTTTAAAGATATAAAGATATAGGATAGGACAGGATTCCGTAAGAAGTAAATTAAGATTTAAAATTGAATGTCACCCTTTGTGTCGAATTGAATATAAAATCGAACTCAACCTTACAAGAGGCGCAAAGAATTAGTACCAATTTTACAAAATAATTCCCTAAGAAGTAAATTTTTAGATTTAAAATTGAATGTATAACCACTTATGTAAAATTGAATATAAAATTGAATTCAAACTTACACCAACTGACGTAAGCATCATCGCTGGGAGTCTAAGCGACGAAAATGGTGGAAGGGGTGGAAGGAGATCGTCTGTATAAGAGAAAGGGAGATATGACGGAGTGCGGTGGAATCATTGTCGCGCGGAGGCAAAGATGGAGGCGGAGAGGGGCTTGAGATTGGGGTAACATTGACATCAACTGGTATGGAACGAAGAAAGAGATCAGCAATGGTGCAGATTAAGAATGAGATCGGGACCTGAGAGGGGGCGATAGTTTTGATCCTAAAGGGGGATGTGTCGTTTGTGCGGCCATGAGTAAATGAAAACATATTTTAATTAATTACTCCTATTTTGAGGAGTTTAAGTTTGAGCTTCTATTTTAACGATATGTCATATGTTTTACTCCTATTTAGGGAATTTCTTTTTTCATACACAAAAAAAATTACTTTTGCAAAAAAAGAAGTTTAATATAAAGTTAGCATAATATAGAAGTGTGAGTCCTACCTATAAGCTTAAACTTTTGGGTTAGAATAATGGATCCTGATTTTTTATGCAAGTGATTAATTTTATCCGATACTCTATCCGTTGTTCTCGGGCCATCAGAATTTTAACATAATATAATATTCATTATAAAATAATATTATATTCATTTTGGAATAATGTAATATTCGTTCCACCGTTGTGGTTGGTGATTTAATCAGCAATATCACCTCCCTCGATTTACCTAAAAGTTAAGAGTAATGCTTGAGCCATAAACAAAACATTTACAAATTTATAAATTTGCCTATTATGAAATGTAAAAGATTGAAATAATGATCTCAAGTAATTAAAAAATAAAAATTAAAATACACAAATGGTAAATTTATGTATTTTGTGAGTGTTTTATTTGTGGCTCTAGTATTAAAAAAATTAATACTCAATATTGCTCCATAAAAGATAAGATTAGAAACATAATAATCCGTCCCAAAGCCATACCCAATTTGAAGGCAATTTGATTAACCCGCAGACAATTTCAGTGCCTGGAGAAGCACGCAGTAGCAAGATTGGAAAGGACAGAGAGGGAAGAGCGGCGAAAAAGGAAGCATTGGTGCATATTTTCTAAATCATAAGAGACACTCGTGTTCATTTCTTATTTTTTTATTGTTTGGTTTTTTTCTTTTCTTAACTCTTTTTTAACTATTTGTTTTCTATTCGTAGAAAAGTTTTTTAATTTTTTTTTCAATTTTTATAATTTTTTAAAAATTAAACATTCTTTGTGTTTGAAATAAAAATAAATAAAAATGAATAACATATACTTTACCTATCTCAAATTAAATATTTGTACTTTTTGTTTTCTAGAACGTTTTGTTGGTAAGTTCAAAAATAAAAATTAGAATAAAAAATAAAAATATGGAAAACAGAATGAAAAAAAGAAACATGCAAAAAATTTGTATACAAAAAAAAATCAGAACACCTAAAAATTCTTTAGAATTAAGATGTCCAAAAGGGATATACATTTTTATTTTTTGTTTTATTTTATTCCTCTTTTTGAAGTTGTCAAAAACGTTTTTGCTTTTTTATTTTGGAAAATAAAATATTAAAATTCTTAATTGGAGAAGTACAGATGCAATAAAGGAAAAACTTGATTAAATTGAGAAGTAGAGATGGAATAAAGTAGTTATTCCTGATTTTAAGAACATTATAAAAAAATTTAAAAAAACTAGAAAAACTTGATTAATAAAAGAAGCAATAAAGGAAAAAAGAGAAAAATAAAAAATAAACAAAAAATAAGAACGGCCCGGTTCCATGGCCACACGGAAGTCACTGCCCCCCTACGGAGCTCCGTTCGTAAAATTGATAATTCATATCCTCTCTAATCTCTTGATAATCCCCCGCCAAGTCTCGACCCAAACTAATCACCCCACCAACGTAATAATTTAATCCTCCATAAATCCAAGTAAGCCATCCAGTCTTTTAAAAGAACAAGAAATCTTATACCTGCTGATGAAGGAGACGGAAAAGAGAGAAGCAGAGACGGCCTACGCGATGAAGAAGATGAATCGCACTTGGTAATCGCAGCAATTAGGGGTCGCAATTGGTGTAATGGACAAGGTAATTCGCGCCATGGGGCGGGTTTAGGTTTCGCCATTCCAAACATTGGTCTCAAATCGCTGATATTTCAAAATGTTAAGCCTTAAAGAGCCCCAAGTATTTAATACATACAAGCACGTTAAGTCCTGTGACTTGGGGCTTATGAATTAAATATGTTGCTTAAAACCTTTTCGAATGATCTGTTAATGTAGTGTGCCCCGAGTTGTGGAAGAAAGCCTTTCGACGAGACAGTTTCTTTGAGCATGTTTATCATTGTTAATTTGTGTAGGCTGCCTACGAAATAATGGATATTGAAGGTATTCAGTCACACCTCCACGCCTTAAGGCAGTTATATGGACTGTTACAAAATGATGAGGATGGCATGCCAAGGCTGACCGCAGAAACTGTAAGTTCTCTTTCATAATTTGCAACTCAGAGGAAAATGTTTGATCTTGAGACAAACTTTTAATCTTCATAGGGTTATAAAGGTAGTGTTTACTTCAATTTTTTCGTGCAATTTTCTTGTTCAATCTCATGACAGCTATTCATATTTTCTTCTCCTCAATTGGAAACAAAAACTTGTTTAGTCTTCCTGGTTGAAAATTGACTAACAAGACTTTGCTATTTCTTTAGAATGTGGAGAACACTGAATAACTGGATGAAAATTGACTAACAAGACTTTTTCACCGGGAAATGCCTGCCGGGGCTTATTTCTGATGCCATGTTTTTTTTGGGTGCAGTTGGACGACAAAGGAAAGCTTCTGTTAAAAAAGTTATTGGACAGTGCTACTGAAAGGGTATTTGAGGTTCATTCACAGGTAGTCTTTTTATTCCTTTGTAAGGATTCTTCAATCTACTCAAGAATAAAGATCTAGATGTTCCCTAGTGGGATCAGAAATCAACAACAGACCTAGTGTAATCCCACTAGTGGCTCTCTGGGAGGATAGGATGTACCCAAACCTTATATTACCACCATCCATGAAGGACAGAGTAACCACTAAGCCCAATGGGGTCAGGAATGGTAATATCTAAGTATTCATCTATGAACATTTCTGTATGATAATCCATATTTCTCTTATTTATTTTGTGTGCGTTTATGACTTTTGTTTACATATATTGCAGATCATAGCTCGTGAGGTTGATGCATCTCTGGCAAACAGTTCATTAAAAGTTGATGGCGTTGGTAAGCAAGAAAGTATGGTGGTAGAGGCACCACATTTAATCTTCTCCGCCTGTGAATCTGAAAACAGAAGGAAACGCTGCAGGATTTGCCAACGTCCCAAGACTGTGAAGCATTTTAAACATAATAGGAGAGTGAAATTCACTGATAATGGAAGCCAGAGCTCTATAAGAGTTACTCCATCACAGGATAAACCACGTAATCAAGTTAATCACATTTGGCAGAGTGATGATCAGGGAGAAGGATTTCGATCGCTTAACGCCCAATTCTGTTTTCCATCAGGAAGCAATGAAAGGGAAGATAAGAGTGGGATTTTTCTCAGTGGCGTTGGGTCTATTGTTTCTTCTTCAGCTAATTCCCCAGTGCCTGAGTTTATTAAAACAAAAGCTAAGCATGATGAGCATATTCACGAAACTGTGGGAAACAATTATTTGTCCAAACAAGTTTCAGAAGCCATCAAAGAAATTGAACTCCGCATATCGACCTTGCAGTTGGAGGCCAAATATGAGTCTGGCAATGCCATTGCTGATAAGTTTCTGCAATTGGATGTCCCTTCTGCTGTTAGGCAGACACAAGGATTGATCCCCAGTTTTGTGAATGAACCAAACAGCTCAGACCATGATATTGCACATCAAAAAACTCCAGATCCTAAGGGTTATAGATTCATTGAACGCCAAAAGGGGACATCAAATTCACTTTCTGCTATAAGAAACAAGGACCGAGACTCTGTGCCTCTGAACTTGAATACTTGGAAAATAAAATCTGCGAGGCCAACAATGCAGTTTATTGAAAACAAAAAGGGTTTGGCAAGTCATCACAAAACTATGAGACAGACTAGGTTGGGTTCTGAGCACAGTCAACTCACAGAGACCAGAAAGTTGGATAAAGATGTGATTCGATATGGAAACCATGGAAAAAGAAGGTACGCAATGCAGGGATCTGGGGCTACAACATCGAGCTCATATTCAAGCCTGAGAAGCAAGCAGCGGCAGAAAAGCAGTTATGGTAGTAGTAGTAGTACAGAAGAAGACTATTCAGTGTCGGGCCAGAGCAGTTATCTGAAATATTCAGACGGATCGATTAACAGCAGCAGTTGCAGTGATAGTGGGCCCTACCGTTCACGTCGCATCACAAGAAGCCGTTATATGATTGACTCAAGCAGCGGTGAGAATGAGGTTTACTCATCATCATCATCATTGCCAAGCAGCAGCAGTGCTAGAAGCTTTCAGCAGAGGAGTTGTTCTACACGCAGAGGTGAGAGTGAGACATCCTCACAACTAGATTCTTCTTCTACCCATTCTGTTGATTCATCATCAAAGACATCCAGTCCTGTTAGGGTCCACAAATCTGCCAATTCAAAGAAAACTAAGAAGACACAAGTTGGGCGGTGGAAGAAGTTGAAGGACAAGCTAGGAATTATATTTCATCATCACCACCACCACCACCACCATCATAATGTCAACAAGAAAGTTCAGAATACTAGTAGTTATAATATAACCAAGGTAAATCACAAAGAACCTCCACCGAAGCTGCAAGGAAAGATTCCAAATTCTCAGAGAAAATATGAGGCCTTTGAAGAACAGGCAATGCAGAAGGTTGGAAAGAACAAGCAGGGCAGCAATTTTCAGACTCTAGTGAGGGGGCTGAGGCACGCCCGCCATTTGAAGAAACCAAAGCCACCAAAACACGGCGGGCTACCCTCCAAAAAGGGGACACATGGGAACAAGAAGGTGGTCAAGGCATCTCATTGGTGGCAGCTGTTGCGTCACCATGGAAAGCTGAAGAAGCCACCCGTGTTGCTCGATTCAAATGCTAAGAAAAAGCTCGCGAAAGACTTTTCTAAGATGAAGTGATGAGAGGAGGCAAACATGATGGTTAGGCATTTTATCATCCAGTAAGATCAACTCTTCTGGTATATTTATTTAGCTTCGGCATTGTTTGTAAAACTATTCAAAACGAACAAAACACCTACTTGCCCATTATGAACTCATATATGTAATTATCCTAGCTTGGTGTAAATATATATCCAGTGTACTGTAAGTTTTGCATTTTTTTTGTTCTGACGTGACATGAATTGTTGGATTAATAGCCATGGCCCAATGTACAAAAGCTTCCTCTATTTAACTTGCCTCGGATGTCTTAGACATCGAAATTTTCATACTTGTCCAATACTCGCTGTTTTTTAGGAATATCTCATAGCCAAGAAGAATATACTCCCTGGGTTTCTGAAAAAAAAAAGCGAGGAGAAGATTGAAGAATGAGTAGGGAGAAGAAACTGAGGTCAGACGATGAAGAATAAGAAAGAGAGGAGATAGGGAAAATGACTTCCTACAAAAATTCCGGACGTCAAATTCTGAACCGAAGCCTATTTTCTATTGACTCACATTTTCAATTCATGCCAAACAAGTGATAACGGGGAAAATTTTTCCCCATTCCCAAACATCAATTAACTTCAGCAATTACTAGCACTTTATATTTAGGTGCATCTGCGCGAGAGTGAATATTTTCTCCCAGAAACCCCAAATTGAAATTCCGAGTATATGGGCAAGAAATGGAGAAAGGGCTCATTGTTATTAACTTCCTCGATCGCTTCAAATTACATTACAATAACATATATAAAGGGAGATATTAAAAGGAGACTCAAATCAATTATTAGGTCCCCAACAGCTCAGATACATGACGGTTCTCAGAGACTCCTCGGAGCGCTTCAACTTCTCATCTCGCAGCTTGGCGGAGACGACAGCGGAGGGAGAAGGCAGCCTGGTGGCGTGCTGGGAGTAGGACCGGAGGTTGGATTTGGCATGCTGGTGGAGCAGTCTGAAAGCGTAGTTCCATCTGGCGAAGCCTTGGTCCTTCAGAGCCTCCACCGTCCCCACGCTCGCCGCCACGATCCACCTTCTGCTGCTGCTGCTTCCGAAGCTCATTCTTCTTCCTTTCTTCTAACTTTATATTGAATTGCCGGCTGCTGCGATAGTATTGGATGCGATCTGCGTGATATGGATGAATTTTAGATGGAGTTTAGTGGTTTTGATGATTTTGAAGAGTAAAAAGGAGGGAGGCTCTTATATATATACTCCATATGCTGCTTGGAAGAAACAAGGTGCAAAGTAATCAGTGTGCACAGAAACAGGTGGGTGGTTTCGCTAATGGATTTGGGGGGGGGGGACCCTCTTTGTTTTTCGGCAATATGTGGGTGGGTGGATATGGACTCTCATAGACTCATAGAGTAATTGATGGGACCTACGCCTTATCAAACAATTCTCCTTCCACTCACAATTACTCCGTAGTTTGGTGGTGGTAGTGACAAAGTGAGTGTGACAACAATGGTAAAAGTGTGGTGGTGGGGTGACAGTGTGACGACGGGATTAACAGTGTGGTAGCAATGGAGGTGGTGTGGTGACAGTGTCACAAAAAGAGTGGTAGTGTGTGATAAGGATATACTAGTATATGGTATTACAATAAAATTTCACTCATGTCTTTCAAATTAGCTTACAAATTAACTTTGGACTTCTATTTTTGTGTCATTTTTTTAATCCTATTGAGGGTGTTTTCCCATCTCTAAAGGCTAAATCCCCTTAGAACCGGTCAAATAATCATCTAAAAGAAGTGAATTAAACTTTAATAATAAATTGACTAACAAATACTGAAACTTGCTTGTACTTGCAAAGATCATTTCCTTAGCATTGTTGCCTTCCAGCGCAGTTATTAAGAATCGAATTCGGATGTTACCTTTGATACCCCACGCATAGCCAATTTAGCTAAGCCTCTTGACGGGGTCGATTAAGTAAATTTTATAAGAGGGCACTTACGCTTTTAATTTGTCATTTGACCTATAAAAGACTTAAAAACAATCTCCAGTGTATATCGCGTTTTTTTTAAAAAATTTTCGGGTTTCATATTATTAGTAATATACTCTATGGGTGCTTCGGGTACTTCACGTTTTTTCACTAAGAACTTGCAGGCGGCCAAAATTAAATTATAATTGATTTTATTGTATTTTCATAAACAGTTCATTTTCTAAGTTTTCACTTGCTAAAACATATACTCCCTCCGTCCCAAAAAGTTGTTACGTTTAGAAAAAACTCCGTCCCATAAAGTCCGTTACATTTCTATTAAAAAACCACTTTTACCCCTTACTTTTTCATACCCTACCTATCACATCATACCTTTATTCTAATAATCTACCCATGACATCCTACTTTTACCCATCACATCAAGGGTATTTTTGGAAAGTCAATACCAAAATATCCCTCCCTTAATTTTCCAAAAAGTCAAACCGTCCCATTCTTTTTGGGACGGAGGGAGTACTATATTATACATTAAATAGTCATTATTTTTATCATGATTTAATAAAATCTTTCACTTTTTAACCTTTCGTTTTTCTAAATTTAATAATCATTACCTTAGGTGATATGATAACTCATTATCTTAGTTATATTTTTATCACCATTACACATTTTCTAAATAAAAAATTATTTTACATCATTTCTTTCATACTTTATATTTTCAAAAATTAAAGTATTTATAAATTTTTATGTTTTAAAAACTATTTATAAATAAATAATTTATATATCTTTGAATATTAGAAATATGAAAATGTGTATAAAAAATTACAGATTTATATTTAAATGTTACAAAATATGTATATTAAAATTGAAAAATAAAGCGAATAAAATATTTTAAAGTGAATTATATTTTAAACAAAGATGTAATAAAACATTTTAATTTTATAAAGTAAACGTATTAAATTTATAAATACTTTAATTTTTGTAACGATAGATTTTAATAGTATTTTTAAAGGAATAAATTGTTTTTTGTGATGAAAATAGAATTAAGGTAATATGTTTTTCATAAAAAACTATATTAATAATTATTTAACTTTCTTTGATAATTATTTAACTTAATAAGTTTGTATAGTTGAAATATATAACGATTATTCAATGTAGAATTTAATAGAATGAGACATGCGAGTTCTTTCTTGAAAAGATTAGATATCGCAGAGTAAATTTTGATTGGTCAAAATAACAGACTTTTAATTCTAACAACTAAATAAATGGAATAACTCTCAGAATACATTATTACAAATTTTAAGTACACTTTGAGTGTGAGTGTGTGTCTATAATATATATAATATATATATATATATAATATTATATATATATTATATAATATATATATATTTATAATATATATATATAATTAATAAATATATTATATTATATATATATATATATATATATATAATATATATATATAATATATATATATTATATAATATTATATATATATATATATATAATATATATATATATATATATATATTATATATATATATATAATATTATATATATATATATATATATATATATATATATATATATATCAGATAATATAGCACATGTGATTTCTTAGTAGCGATACCACGCAATATTTTTTATAAAAAAATATACAGGTATCATAATAGGCATGAAGCCCATCAACTTTAGCCTGGGTTGGAAAAATCACAAACCGAATCAAAAGAAGATAGAAAAATTGAAACGAAACAACTGAAACCAAATATAAAACAACGGAACTGAACAATTTTTTTGGTTTTCACTCTAGAAAATCAAATCAAACGGAATAAATCGAACATTCCTAAGTAGTTTGTGTAACTTATGGTTTGGATATATGTTTGAAGGTCAGAATTTCAACTTTTACAGCAATTATATATTCAATATATGGTCTACTCTGTAGTTGAACAATTTAAACTTTTACGGAGTACATACTAAAAACATTACAATATTTTGGTTACTTATCAAAAAATCGATGTTATTAATTTTGACTTAATGAAACAATGATTTCCATTTTTACAAGTATTTTAAATTTGTTATTTTATGAAACAATTTAATTTTTTGACTTTATGAAACAATGATTTCCAAATTAAATTGCATGTTTACCATGATCAAATTTCATCCACTTGTTTTCCCTATTTGTTTAGCTGGTTGATAAAATAATATTGATATGTCACCGCTAGTTTTGTAGTCTTTTGATGTAATTTTTAAATATGTAATTTTTATTTTTTAATTTTACAGCTTTTTTATATAAAATGATTTAAAAATAATTTTAGTCAAATATCATAAATTGCAATAAACAATATAAATTGAGATGGAGGGAGTAGCATATACCCTTAAAGTAGAAATTGACTAAAAAACTAGATTTATTTTTTTTAATATTACCTCCGTCCAAGTTCATTCATCTAGGTTGATTAATAGAAGTAGACATTAGGACAGAAGAAAAAATAATTTATACTCCCTCCGCCCTAAATATTTGCTACACTTGTATTCACGAGGTAAAATATCAAGTATTTTAAATTCATTTTATTTACATATTGGTATGGAAATAAAAAATAAAATTTATATATCAAAATACTACATGAAAAGTTCTTCGAAATAAGAGGTGTCAAGAATATTTTATTTTATCAAATAACCAATGAAAACGTAGAAATAAACAAAAGTTCCCGCAACTGCTGAAAAAGCAAATGTTGTGAATATTTTGGAACGGAGGGAGTATGTCAATTATAAATTATAAAATATAAAAACAATTCTATTACATGAACAAAATAGATGACAAATCATGCTTAATAAATCTTTCAATTGCACGGAGTATTTGGTAATGTGTTCGAGGCCAAATAGCTCTAGTCCCCTTTTATGTGCATGCACACCTTTCTGATCATTTTCCGGTCATTTTCTGACGGAGAGAAGACATTGATGCCTAATTTCTAAACTATAGAGAGCACTCGTGTTCATTTCTTATTGAGAGAGGAATGTTGATTTTGGATTCCACCAAGAAGAAGAACAATTGAGAAAGGAGTAATGATTCTGATTTTGAGTTCAAAGCTTCAAACTCAGCGACAAGTTTGGGAAATGAGTGCGAGAGGAGAGAGAAAACATAGTTGAGGAGAGTGAAGAGCGTAAATTTATAATTTTATCCACGTTTTTAACAAAAATATTAACAAAGGGTCATTCGTGGAAAACAATATAATAATTGGCGACTAAATTATTGATATTTGTTATGTATGGACTAAATATGTAAAACGAACTATAACTGGGAACCTTTTATAGAATTTACTCTAGAAAATAAGAGAAAAAGTAAGAGGAAAGAAAATGTGATAAAGTAAAAAATACTGAGTACATTTGCATCCTTATTTAAATGGTCAAAAATGAAAAGGAATTGAGGGCAAATGTGTCATTTGATAAGTTCTCTTCCAAAAATATTTTGGAATGAAATCTATCTACTTTTCTTTGGTTCTTTTATTTTCTCTTTCAAGCAAACAAGAAAAAACTCCTTGAATGTTGTGTTTCCCCTCTTTTTGTTTTCTTTCTCCCCAATTTCTCTTCATCCAAACACTACATAAAAGACCCTTGATTAATTAAAGAAACAAAAAGGAGAAAAAGAGAAAAACAAAAAAATAAACGAAAAATAAGAAATAAGCACCAATGTCCTCTATAATTTGGAAAATAGGCTTCAATACTCTTTCTTTGCCGGAAAAATAACCAGAAAATGATTAAAGGGAACATCAGTGCAACATTTTGAAATTATTGTAAATTTAAAAATAAGTTTTGAAAACAAAGTAGTGCCTATTTTCCAAATTACTAATGCTATTTGTCCATGTGTGCTAATGATCAACGCCCACATCGTTAAACCTTCCCCTCCCATTCAAATCGAGAAGGTATATGATACATCTGGATATACCTAGAAATAGGTAAATTCTGGTTGTACTCAATCTGAATTAAGTAGTACTTATTTTTGTACAAATATAAATATTTATTTTGAAATACGTAATACTCATTCTGGAATCAGGTAGTACTCATTTTAAAATATAACAGTACTCATTTTTAGACATTTGTCTAATACAATTATAATATATAATGTAATGTTTATTCTTAAAATAAGCAATACCCTAACAGGTACTTACTCGTACTATGTCACTTGAGGATAGTATAGTCTAAAGGAGAGGAACGACCAAAGGGAGTCCCTCGAAGAGGAACGACCAAAGGGAGTCCCTCGAAGAGGAACGACCAAAGGGAGTCCCTCGAAGAGGAACGACCAAAGGGAGAGGGGTGCCGAGATCCTGAGCAGTGGGGTATGATATCGACTAAAGGTAAGTCGCATAGAGATATTGGTTCGAATCCAATTCATGATTCCGGTTAGGAATATTCTCTTTGTTTTGTTCAAAATCTTTCCCTGACTTGATTGATGCAACTTGGAGTGGCGCTCTCTTACCGAGTGAGGGGATGGGGAGTGGTGAGGCGGGTCCCGTCCACTGGACTAAGTACAGGAACCGGTTTCACTTTCACAAGAGGGTACATAGGTCCGATACCTTCTTCCCTTAGTCTGGGAGGTAGGCGTACAGCTGTTTGCTCGACTTTACGGAAGAGATTACGTTTATGCTTGATATTGCCAGAATCCCCAGGCTAGCGATGAGGAGAAAAGTCGCCCAATGTATGGTCCTAATCCACCTACACGACTCACTACATAGGTTTAAGGAAAGCAGTAACCAGGCACAACAGAATAAAGGCCTAACTCTCAAAGTAGTGATGTTCCCCCAAGGGTTCGGTATCATAATAGAGTAGTATGCCGGAACTCTTTCTCTTAAGGTGCGGAGCGAACTAGGAGCAGCGATTTCTTTTGTTGAAGAAGAAGTTATTCCTCTAAATAGATGGTTCTGGTAGGGTTTTAGTAGGCATAGAGATCGAGATGCCAGAAAGAGGAAGACAGAAGCAAGAGTCCCCCCAGGGGCGAAAGAGTAGTTCAAATCAAAGAGTTCCAGATATGCGGATTAAGCGAGAGCGAGTTTGTTTGAGTCTTTCTTGGTTCTTGAAGCGTGAAACCGTCTTTCTCTTATAACGTTCTCAGAGGATACGGTTTGTGTTTAGTGTTAGGGTTTTCGAGAGCTTATTGACCCGCTTTGTGACCGAGTCAGCTTCTTTTCCGTGCGTGAGGTTCGAGAGCGTATTGTACGAACAAATGCTTTATTCGATCACTTTTCACTAGCGTTAGTGAGTGATGAGATAGCGTATGATCCGTGCGCTAAGCGAGCAGCAAGCATTTTCTACTTCAACAACTTCTACTTATAGCTTTTAGTAGCTTTTAGCTTTTTGTGTTTCAAAATGATTTTCTCTTATCCCCTTCTGCATTTAGTAGTGACAAGTTGGCGTGGAAGAGTTTGACAACCGCTTGGGGACCAAATAGCGGGTACAAGTAGAAGAGGTAGAGGTACAAAACACGTGAGTCAGTGCCAGGACAAGATTCCTAAAGATCTCGACACCTAAAAGAAAGAGCGCACTAAATGGGTGAAGTTGGCTTCCCGGATGGTCATTACTGGTACGGAAATCTTCCCATTGAATCAAATGGTTTCACAATCCGCAAGAAAAGAAGTTTTCCCTTTGTTCTCTATGGCCGAGGAGAACTCCTAGTCGAAGCCCAACATGAAGTCCTCCTCTTTAGAGTGGCTTCCTCCCGCTTTGCCAGAACCAAATTCATCGTCCAGACCCACTTTTATTTTTGTTGGCAGTGCCTTCTACTGTGTTGATTCAACGTTTTGCAGAGTCACTTTCTTGTAATCAATTACGTCAGCTCGACTTGCTAAAGTATATTAAAGTATATGAGGAAAGAAACTTGATCTGTCTAGTTCCTCAGAACGCATCGGGCTGGCCTGGAATCCTCCAACTAACTTCCTTTCCTTCCTTGTCTTGTATCGTATGAAGCAGTCCACGGGAACTAGCTTTACGGGTTGCTTTCGATTTGGCATTAGAGATCTTCCGATTGACTAATGGAAGGAAGCGAGCTCCTAATGCACAATCAAAATGAAATATTGTTCAATTCTTTCACAATTAAAAAATTGGGTACCATCAAGTCCATCATCATCCTTACCCTTCTTCACTCCCCGTTTAGTTGGATCTTCCTCTATTATCCCCATCCCTTACAATCTCTTCAACTTCTCCGCTCAGATCTCCATCAATCCCACCTAGGGTTTCCAGCTTCCCGTAACGCCGCCACCATCGCCTACCTTTGTCCTCGCCACCTTGTGATCTTCGCGCCTCCCTTTGTGGTAGCCTCTCCTTCGCCGGGTTTCTTCGATCGTCACCCTGCTCTCCTCCTTCGTAAACTTTTTGGATCCTGCATCTCCACTTTCTTTTTACCGTCTGTACAGCCGGATGCGCATTCAAATCAAATTTGAAGCGCCACTTTTAATGTTTTCCCTAAAACGAATTGGAGAAGAAAATTGGAGAAAAAAAGGTTCACAGAGGGAGAGCCGCTCGGGATCTCCTAATAAATCTAGCGAGCATCTCTTCTGAAATACTGTGAGCGTAACACAATTAATTGGCTACAGATGCGAAGAAAAAGCGGAGATGAAGGAAGACACGCTGAATTGACCACTTCAAATTGCAATTTACATATATATATATATATATATATATATATATATATATATATATATATATATATATATATATAGGGTGAGATAAAAAAGAAAGGGGGGAATCAATTGGATTCAAATCAATTATTAGGTCCCCAACAGCTCAAATACATGACGGTTCTCAGAGACTCCTCCGAGCGCTTCAATTGCTCATCTCGCAGCTTGGCGGAGACGACGGAGGAAGAAGGCAGCCTGGTGGCGTGCTGGGAGTAGGACCGGAGGTTGGATTTGGCATGCTGGTGGAGCAGTCTGAAAGCGTAGTTCCATCTGGCGAAGCCTTGGTCCTTCAGGGCCTCCACCGTCCCCACGCTCGCCGCCACGATCCACCTTCTGCTGCTGCTTCCGAAGCTCATTCTTCTTCCTTTCTTCTAACTTTATATTGAATTGCCGGCTGTGATTGTACTGGATGCGATCTGGGTGATATGGATGATTTTAGAGGTTTGCGATTTTGTTTTGATGATTTGTAGAGCCAAAGGGAAGCTCTTATAAATACTCCATAGGATTGGAAGAAGCAAAAACAGAGGGTGCCAAGTAATCAGTGTGCACAAAGCAAAACAGGTGGGTGGTTTCGCCAATGGATTTGGGAGCGGCGCTCTTTTTTTCTGCAATATGTGGGCGGGTGGATAATACCAAGCCAATAATGCACTCAGGAGTCACGAGTAATTGAATGGACCCACACAAAGTATGCGTTTGTACCGAAGGATTTCTATCCTATTTTGTAGGTTGCAGAAATGTACTATGAAAACAAATAACTCATTTTAGGTATCTCGAATACTTTATTGAGTACACCTGTAACACTTAATCCGTCTAGGTCTGCAGCCCCTTTCAGACTAAAGTATTAACTTGATAATCGTAAAATTTACGTACATACATACGTATACACATAAATACACACACAGATATAGATATATGTGTGAGCCTACCTCCATCCGGTGATGAATGGCAGGGCAAACAGGAGGTAGGGGGCCGGGTCAGGCTGGGAGGGGGTTAGGAGCAGTAAAAAGTAAGAATCATCAATTTTTCGAACGAAGCACTGTAGGACTCCCGAATCATCCCATTACCCACTTTGTGTCAGTGTAAATTTTTGTTAATGCACTATCACTCTGTATTAGTGTGAACCATCAAAATATTGGTAGATACTTTTGGTATAGAAATAGGGCATAAATTTTGGAGTACATGTAGCATAGATCTACGCAATAAAGCCTAGCCAATAATGCAACAAAAACTGGTTCCGTTATCCTTGCAAGAACCCTCATCGACCCTTTAACTTCAAAATAAATAAAAATGATTTAAATATAGATATAAAAATAGTTTCATTAGGCTTATTATATACAATATTTTTAAAATATTATTTCATCTAATTAATATACAATATATTCCCTCTGTCTATAAATGTTAGAAGGAAGCCTATAGGGAAGAAAGTGGAAGAAAACTAGAAAAAACTAGAAATAATTAGAAAATTAGGAGCTAGAAGAAATGAGAAGAAAAAATAGAAAACACTAGAAAAATGAAACAAACTAGAATAAATTGGAAAAAAAATTCAAAACCTTATTTAAGTATATTTTACATAGTATTCTTAATATGATTGTTATTGTTGTTGTTATTATTATTTTTTATTAATGTTGTTGTTATTATTATTTATAACAGGTAAAGAAAATTCGATCACTGCACGTGAATCATATGCATGTCATTTAGTTAGGGACAGAGAAGTGGTATACTTATTATTTTTTTATTTAAAATATTGATGTTTTTCTAGGGCAATTTAGATAATAAAATATCCACAACTTTTTAAACATAATTTAGTCTCATGTAAAAAAAATTTAATTTTTTTTTCCGAATAAAGTTGTACTTCATATTATTTATATTAAAAATGAAAGAAAAATAATAATGACTGTGAATCACAAAATAGTAACATGGGAAAAAATAAAAATAATTTATAAACTATATAGTTATAATAATAATAGTAATAGTAATAATAATATATGAAAAACATATTATTTTTATATTCTTTGTTTGGGAGTAAAAAAAAGATTGAAGAAATGAGAATAGTTGGAAAAACTAGAAGAAACTGAAAAAATTGAAAAAAGCTAGAAGACACTCGATACAGTTGGATGAAACTAGAAGGAACAAAAAACAATGGGTAAAAACTAGAAGAAACTAGAAAGAATTTAAAGAAACGAGAAGTTAAAAGTATAAGCACTAAAGAAAAGACTTTTAGTCATATTTTTTCTTTTCAAAAAATCAATTATACTGCAAGGCAAGAGTATCTAGTTTTTCAAACAAATGTTGGGGAGGGGGGGGGGGGGGGTTCCATCCAAACCCTAGTTAGGCATAGATGTTCTGTTAGAAAATGTCAATGGAATTTCAATGGCAACTCAACCAAAAACTTAAACTTGTGGTTGTGGCTAATGAAAGGTTTTTTATCTACTCTAACACACGCATGCTCCCTCATGTGCAGATGTTACTTCTTTGAATCTTGCACGTGAAAGCTCAACTTTTTTTTAAACTAGAGTTGTTGAGTTTTGAACTCGTGACACCCCTTGGTCAACAAGTTCCTGATCCCATATTATTGAATGAGCAGAATAATTGTATTGATTGAGAATAATGAAAGATACATCCCAGTATATTTCGAAGGGATACCTAACATAGGAATCAAATATAGTATTAATTAAAATAGCAATTCTACTATAATTAATATTAATTATTCTTATATGCCTGACAGAATTGCCAAATTAACCGTGCTTTTTTTATTGAAAATTGTTACATGGTGCTCTCTATTTTGTATTTTTGTAGAAAGAACTTAGGGGTTCCATTTTAAAATAGAACATATTGCAGGGGCATTTTAATTTGGTGGTAAATTTAATCTTCCGTTTGTTTGATCCTAAATTTTTAATTTTACCCATTTCATTATTACTCCAAGATACCTCAAGTTTTATACTCCATCCGTCCCTAAATAAACTTCCTCTTTCGTTTTTTCTTTGTCTCCAAATAACCTTTCTCCTTTCTTTTTTCATCGGTCCCAAAAAACACTTCTCATTTCTATTAAAAAGTCACTTTTACCCCTTACTTTTCATACCCTACCTATCACATCATACCTTTTACTAATATCTACATATCACATCTTACTTTTACACATCACATCAAAGATATTTTTGGAAAATCAACACAAAAATATCTCTCCCTTAAATCCTCAAAAAGTCAAAAATGGAAGTTTTTTTAGGGACCGAGGAAGTACTAATTACTCGCAGGTTATACTATCTTTCCAGCAAAATGTTTTTCATCTTTTTCTGCCAAATCTCCTAGTGAATCTTCGACCAATTTTTTTCGTAGATACTTCGCATAAGTTTATCCAGTGAATCCATCCGAACACTATAAATCTAAACAAAAAATGATTCTTTTTATAGTCTTGACGTTCTTCTTTTTTAAATGCATTTTCACTACCCCAAGTGTATTTTTGTTTTGCAAATCTTTTTCACTTTTTTCATTTCATTTTTGTTTCACTTTCTAACTTTTTATGCATTTACAAGTTTATTATTTAATGGGTCACTAAATTTAAAAATGCATTTAAAAGAATATTTTTAAAAATGCATTAGTCACACTCGTACTCCATATATTTATTAAAATACCAAAAAACTACGGAGTAATTTTTTTTCTTTTTTCTTTGAATATGTAGAGTATGAGTGTCACTAATGCAGAAAAAAGGTAAAAAACATTTGCTGGAAAGACACAATATGACTTATTCTTAGTATAAAATTTGAGGTACCCCGAAATAATTATAAAAAGAGTAAAACTTGAAATTTTAGATAAAGTTAATAGAATCTTCAATTTAAACGGACATTGGGACGAAAAGTACCCTCGGACTTTATTACCACATTATAGAGACTTAATTCCCGTTCAGTGACGATAGAGAAAAAGCATTCCTGTTCAGTGCTGTCAGGTGGAAAAAGATTTTAGCGGTACTGCTTGTACCGTAAAGTTTAAAAAAAATTTAAATCAATTAACGGTACTGCCTGTACCGTTAATCCAAAAAAAATAATTTTCTATCCAAAAACACCCCTTCCCCTCAATTCGGTACTAGCAGCGGCGCACCTTCTTCTTAAACGGCCCGTCCATTTATTGTACTTCTTAGATGACCATCCATTTATCATACTTTAATTTTTTTAATTATTGTATTAATTTGGATGATAAAAACTTTTTATTCTTCTATTAGTTTGGATGATAACATCTTTATTATTGTATTAAATTTGGGTAGATATTAATTTGTATAATTTTCAATATAACACCATTCAATTCACCCAACTAAAAAAATGTCTACATTACACTACAAACAAGTTTACACCATTCTATTCACCCAACTAAAAATAATCTCACATTACACTACAAACAATCCTACACCATTCAATTCACCCAACTAAAAAAATCTCACATTACACTACAAAAAATCCTGCACCATACAATTCACCCAACTAAAAAAATATTTCACAATACTCTATAAACAATCCTACACCATTCAATCCACCCAACTAAAAAAATTTCTTGCTTAACTCTCACAATCTCTCCACCGAGCTTTACTCTCACATATCTACTCACTTCTCTCACAACCTCTTACCAAAAAATGGCCTCTGATGGTAGTTTTGTCTTGCTAGCCCATTGGAACGGTGAGATAATGATCAAGAACAATGAGGTGGAGTACTCATTGCATTCAAACAAGGCCTTTGTTTTTGATCTTGATATCTCATTCGAGGAGGTCTTCAATGAACTCCTTGATGCTATTGGTGAAGATAATCTCAATTCCATCAAAAACATTTGGGGAAAATATCCCAAATACAAGGATGAAGTTTATGCTGCTTCACGCCCTTTCCCCATTTCCGAGGAACGAACATGGAGGTGTTTCGTTCAAAAGGCAACGAAGGAATATGACGAACTTGAGGTTTACCTAGATGCACACGAAGTTGAAGTGTTGGCTAACGAGGAAGAAGAAATGGAGGAAGAGCAAAACCACCAAGCTCATCACCACCAAGTTCATCACCAACACCAAGTTGATGAGGCGGGGCCGTCCAACACAGCACGAGACATGGATGATGAAGATGACTCTGAGGATCCGACATACGTTGCTAATTCTGATCAAGAGAGCTCTTCAGATGAGTCTAAAGTATCTGGATGGGTCTCTGAATTCAATAGAACAATGAAACAAATTAAGTCACAACGGGAGGAGGCATATGACTGGTTGTTGGCTTTGCCATTAGAGAAGTGGGGACTCTGTTCCGATGGTGGGGCTCGATATGGAATCTTGACCACTAATCTTTCAAAAAGCTACAATCACGTGCTTAAGGGATGCCGATCTCTTCCGGTATATGCCATTGTGAAGACGACGTACGAGCGATTAGTAAAATTATTTGCAGAAAGGCGTACAAACGGATTTACATGGCTACAAGCGGGATTTAAGTTCCCAAAATATATTTGGAACGAGGTGAGACGCATGGAAGACCATCGTTTACATTGCCATGTTATCCCACATCATCCGCAACAAGGGATTTATCGGGTCGTTGTTGAGGGTAACGCTGGAGCTACCGGTAGATTAGATGAGATTGTCGTGCATCTGGGCCAAAAATTGTGCACTTGTGGGAAATGGGCCACATTGCACATGCCATGTGTGCATGTCTATGCCGTGTGTCGTTATTGCAACATTACTGTTGATGATCTCATCCCACGAGTGTTTTCACTTCAGAATTATCTTGATGCATATTCTAGAAGTGTTGTGCCACTACAAAACGAAATTGAATGGCCTACCCTTGGTTATGAATTAGTCCATCCATTTACAGGGCAAAAGTCACAGGCCGGTCGGCCAGTGAGTACTCGTTTCACAAATAATATGGATATGCGAGCACGAAGACATCGTCGGGGAACTTGGTTAAATTATAAATTTCAATGTGGGATTTTTATATATGTACGACAACTTTTATTTGTATGCTTTTTATTTCAGTAGTAGTGCATCAAATTAATAAAATTTTTATTATTGTTCAAATTTAATGCCAATATCTAACAAAGGGATGCATTTAATTTCGTAATTATCAATAACTAATAGATTAACAGTACTGGCTGTACCGTTAATCTAAAAAAAATAAAATTACGGTACTAGCAGTCCCGTTAATGCTTAAATATGACCACTCTGCGCAATGTCAGACTCCCCTTCACCATTTGGGAATGGTTTTTCAAAAATTGCACTGATTGGGAATTCACCCCATTATAGAGGTTACTCCACAACATTTTTTTGTAAGAAAGCATGGTTAATTGAAAATTTCATTGACTTTTCGATTGAAATTAATAGACAGATGGAATGTCCCTCCTTAGATATTTGTTTGATAAATTAGATACTGTTATGAAATTAATGATTGTTCATTTATTCAATTAATCAGGACTAATTTCTAAAATAGTAGATTAAGACACTCATTGATGAGTATCAATTATGTACAGTACTTCCCACTTGTATTTGTATCCATACCAAGGCTCTCCACTATAAATAGAGGCCTAATCCCTGCACTGTAATCACCATTAAGAATAAGAAGAAGAGTGAAGAATTAATAGAGAGAAGAAATCAGAAATATATTATATCTATTCTCATAATCTCTTATTAGTTTTTCTCTCATTTTATAACACGTTATCAGCACGAATTTGCTCAAAATCCCAGAATCCTTGTTCTTCTCAGAAGGTATATTTATTTAATTTTCTTCATAAACAAACTAAAATATTTTCTTAAAATTATGAGAAGTATGCTCTGTGATTGCCCAAATTTGGGATCCTTCACATCAGAAAATCATGTTTTTGATAAATTAAAACAGAGTAGAATTTAGTACAAAGTAGTTTTTTTTAAAAAAAAAGTAAATTAAAAAAAATAAGTTAAAAGATAAATTAGAATTCAATTATGAACATACCTTAAATTAATCTATGCATGAATTGTAGACTCCCCGCAGATAACTTTCTTAACATTTGTTACTTGAATCTATATGCTACTGTATTCTTCTTATTGCATATATATCCTAGCCTTTTACTGAGTATATGCTTGGTTTGAAAGAGATAGAGAGGATAGCATGATATAAACACTCCAATCAACTAGTAGAGGGAGCATGCCATTATTTTCTTCATCACTATATTTTTCGTACTCACCAGTAGATTAGTTTGTCTTTTTCCTTTTGGTTTTGAATACTCTTGAGTGAGTATGTTTGTTTTTTTGTACTCACCACTAGTTGAGGGAGTATGTCTTTCTTTTAAAAGACATGGAGTAAAAATTATTATACATTACTTAAATTGTTTTGTCTTTTTCTTTTTGATATGGAATACGGTATATCTATATATATATTTTTAAACATACTCTCCACTAAAGAAATATGTGGCCCACCCCTCTCCTTATGATTTTCTATATTCATTACATGGAATCTTGTATGTTTTTATTGTGATGGTGTTTTCAACCAACTAAAAAAAATACAGAATGTATTGATTTTTTATTTTTTTATACTACTTATCTATAAATTAAAAAAAAAACTAATAAATTTAATTTAATATGTTGTAGTTATTCCATGGCCAACATCACCAAAAGAGAATTTGACATTCTTGATTTATCCGGTCAAAGGTATCTGGAATGGAAGGTTGATGCACTAGTTCACCTTAAGGCTAATGGCCTCGAAAATACAATTGCTGAGAATAATACATCATCATCTCAGCAAAAGGCAAAAGCCATAATTTTCCTTCGCCACCACCTTCATGAAAGTTTAAAATCTGAATATTTATTGGTGGAAGATCCGAAGGAATTATGGGATAATCTCCAAGAGAGATACGGACATCAACAAAAGGTCCTATTGCCAAGAGCTCAATATGAATAGATCAATTTAAGATTCCAAGATTTCAAATCTGTTTGTGACTATAATTCTGCTATTTTCAAAGTCACGTCCACATTAAAATTATGTGGACATAATATCACTGACCATGACATGTTGGAGAAAACTTTTTCCACCATGCATATGTCAAATGTGATATTACAGCAACAATACAGAGAAAGGGGCTTTAAAAAGTATTCTGAGTTAATCTCAGTATTACTTATTGCTGAGCAGAATAATGAGCTCTTAATGAAAAATCATAACATGAGGCCCACCGGTTGTAGCCCTACAAATTTTGGCCATCCTGATCGTGGTTCAACATCAGAATCAAATGCTATCCAAGGTGGTGCTCGCGGACACTTTAAACGTGGACGCGGAAATAACCGCAACAAAGGGCCGAACAGGGGCTATACAAATCCAAATGGATCATCCTCCAAAGGAAAAGGAAAATTCAAACCACCACAGGCTAGAACTCATGAAAAGCCAAAACCAAGTGGTGAATGCTATAAATGTGGCATAAAAAGACATTGGGCTAATGAATGTCGAATCACAAAACACTTGGTAAAATTATACCAAGCTTCCACAAAAGGAAAAGGAAAAAATGTGGAGGCTAATTATGCTGATGATATCAATCCAATTTTGCCTAAATTTGACGTGTCCGATTTCTACATGGATGATGCTGAAATTGGTGATGAGGTGACCTTTGGTGGAACTACTACTGTTTAAATATTTTAATTTATGCTGTTATGGTGTGTTTACTTTTAAAATAAATGTTTAAAATCTGTACTTTAATTTTCATTGTACTTGTATTATTATGTCTGTTCTAAAAAATTATAATAAAATGTATGATATTTGTGTTAATTATCTTGAACGTATAATTATTTATATTCAAGATATGGAGATAACTAGACCTGACAAAATATGACCCGACCCATTTTTTACCCGAAACCCGACCCGAAATTAGCGGGTTTTGAACATGATTTTTGTGACCCGAACCCGAAATGACCCGAACCCGAAGACCCGTTAAAATTTTGGGTGGGGTCGGGTCGGGTCTGACCCGACGGGTTAAGCACTCTAAACTTAGGAACTAAGATTTTATATTTTTATTTATTACTCAAATATCAAATAGACAAATAATACCGTACTCAAACCCGTTAAACCTAATTGCACCCTCTCTCCATCGGCCGACTCTCCATCTCGACTTTTCTCCGCTGATCGTTGCCATCTTCCGGCAATTTTGTTCCGTCTCGCGCGCCGGAATCGAAGCAGGGGCGGAATCGCCGGCGGGGACGGCAATTAAGGACGCTCCTGGTACGATGCAGCCAAAACGACGGCGAACTCCAAACCTTCTAGCAAACCCGATCTGATTACCCGATCCGATTGTCTAGTTGAGGTTCAATTTTTTTTGTTTTCTTTCCTTTGTTTTTGACAGCCACATTTATTTGGGTTTGGTTCCATTAGATTATAAAATTACGGAGTACTACCTCCGTCCCACTCTTTTTGTCCAGTTTTGACTTTTGGAACTGTTCATCTAAGTACTTTGACTCATCAAGTTTTCTCAATGTATAAGTCTAAAAATAGTCATGTGTGATCTTGTTTGATTTGTCTTAACATATAGATTATTAATATATAATTTTTTAATTTACAAATTATAAGATAAAATGGATTAAAGAAGTGCATTGGATGATGTGCAAAAATGAAAGTGGACAAAAAGAGTGGGACAGAGGGAGTATTTTCTTTGTAGACTTGTAGAGTATTTGGGTCTAGGTACAATTTTTTGGGTCTGGCTTTTGACAGCTACAATTCTTTATTCTTCACAAGAAAAGTTTGGATTTTTGGAACCTAAGAAACAAGCACAATAGTGGAATTGCTAATCCTAATTCATCATCTTCAGTTGGACGTAACTCATGTTTAACTCTCTCTTAAAAGTTAAAAACTTAGAATTTAAAATCAGTTTTTTGACTTTTTTCTATTTACGAAGTAATGGAAGTATTGTTTAATCTATGTTTTCCATTTACGTGATATTATTTTTCTCCTGGAGTAGCATAAAAGCCATTTGGCCCATTCCTCATTAGCCATATGTACTCAAATTTGTTTGTCGCCTAAATGCTAATAGTCAAAATAGATTTTTAAAAAAAATATAATAATCTGCAATTTTGCATATGTCTAGAACTCAAGATAAGGCTTTTGCTCTCTTGGTTTGCTTTGATTCTTCCCCAACTTTTGATGTGTTTAATACAGTTTATTCATCATGATAAGCTACTCGTGATAAGCATCAAATTGATATGGGGAATGACTTCACTTGAGAATGAACTTCTAATCATTTTGTTTGAACTCTAAATTATTTGGTATTTTGATTAGTGTGCTTGAATGGTTCATTTGGGACATGATGATGTTTAAAATTTTTTGCTATTTTTACTTTTTTGTTGTTGTTTTGAATGATTTTTTTTCTATGTTTTGAAAAAATGCATTGATCACTTCATCTCTGAATGAAAAATTTACAATTTTTAAATACGTCTCTTAACCCGTTGGGTCAACCCGAACCCGATAGCTCTGGGTCATGAACAAGCATCCTTAGACCCGAACCCGAAGTGACCCGAACCCGTTGTGACCGAACCCGAACCCGACCTGACCGACCATTTTGCCAGGTCTAGAGATAACTGCTTATGGCTCTAGTGGCAAAGAACAATGTCTAATTGACAGTGCCACAACGCACACCATTTTGAGAAACAAAGAATATTTTTTTCAAATGACATTGATGGAAACTAATGTCAATACAATCTCTGGTGTTGCGAAGCTCATTGAAGGGTCTGGAATAGCTTGTTTAATCCTTCCCCAAGGAACAAAAATAATTATCAAAGACGCATTATATTCCAGCAAATCCCAAAGGAATTTATTGAGCTTTAAGGATATGCGTCAAAATGGTTATCACATTGAAACCATGACAGAAAATAAAAAGGAATACTTGTGTCTAACGACAACCAAATCTGGCAATAAAATTCTTTGTGAAAAGATGCCAGCGTATTCCTCGGGGCTATATTATACTCACATTAGTCCCGTTGAAGTGAATGTTGTCTCTAATAAAAAATTAGATGACCAGAAAACATTCATTTTGTGGCATGATCGTTTGGGTCATCCTGGGAGTGTAATGATGCACAAAATATTTCAAAATTCACTTGGACATCCATTGAAAAGTGTAAGGATTTCAATATCAATTGATTTTCCATGTGTTGCCTGCTCTCTTGGAAAGATGATTGTCAGGCCATCTCTAAATAAAATTGGAGTTGAATCTCCTGCTTTTTAGAAAGAATTCAAGGAGATATTTGTGGGCCAATTGCCCCAGCATGCGGACCATTTCGTTATTTTATGGTGTTGATCGACGCATCAACACGTTGGTCACATGTAAGTATTTTATCTACAAGAAATTTTGCATTTGCAAAACTCCTTGCTCAAATCATACGTTTGAGAGCTCAATTTCCGGATTATTCAATAAAGAAAATCTGACTTGATAATGCAGGAGAATTTACAGCCCAATCATTTAATGACTATTGCATGTCTATTGGGATTGATGTGGAGCATCCAGTTGCTCATGTGCACACTCAAAATGGTCTTGCTGAGTCTTTAATAAAGCGGTTACAATTAATTGCTAGACCATTATTGATGAAATCCAGTTTACCTACATCTGTTTGGGGGCATGCTGTATTGCATGCTGCAAATTTAGTTTGGCTAAGGCCTACTGCAAATCATATTTTTTCCCCATTGCAATTGGTAACTGGAAAAGAACTAAATATTTCTCAAATAAAAATATTTGGATGTGCCGTATATGTACCAATTGCTCCACCACATCGTACAAAAATGGGTCCTCAAAGAAGGATGGAAATTTATGTTGGCTTTGATTCTCCCTCAATTATAAAATATCTTGAGCCAATGACTGGTGATTTATTCATAGCTCGGTTTGTGTGGATGTGTTCAAGGGCGTGATTCAACTGTCCCACAGGTCTAAACTTGAAGATATTTTATTTTTATTTTTATGTTATTTTTATATTTTTTTTATTTCATTAAAATTCAATAGAGTTGCAAGGTCCAAAATACATCATTCATGCCTAGAAAATGTGAAAATACCCAAGCTAAAAAGCTGTGATTTATATAACAAAGAAGTATCTAAATGCTTAGCCCAAAACCATTGCTGGAGGATCTGATTTGTAGCAGCCATAAAATACTCTTCTTGTTAGAAGAAAACAACCAACTTAACAGCACCTGCTGCAAAGAGAGAGGGGCAGCTGAAAAGGGAGCCTTGGCAGCATCTGCATAAGCTTTTCAAAGACCAGAGATCTCCCTGCAGTAAACAAAAACTGTTAGACAAGGCGTGCAACTCTAGAGGGGGGGTGAATAGAGTTGTTGAGAATGTTTACCGATTTTCGCAGGATTAATAATATAAACGTAAGTGCAGCGGAAATAAAATAGAGAAGGGAAAGAACACACCGATGTATACTGGTTCACCACCTCGTGGCTAGTCCAGTTCCCCGAGAGACTCTCTCGAAGCTACCACTACTTTCGTTAAGCTTACGGGTTCTTAACAAACCGTTTACAACTCGAGAACTTGAATCCCACAAGCCTCGACACAACCGCTCGTAGATATGCCCTCTACAAGACTTCACAACCAAGACTTAAGTCACATAAGCCTTGAACAACAAGAAGAACAATCTTCTACTCCTCCGAGTCCTCCGTTAGGCGCTCCGAATGCGTCTCGGACTTCAATAAAATCCTGTGCACCTTCTTGAATACTTCAAGGAATGGCACTTCAAGTCTTCGTGTTTGTCGTTGTAGCACTTTGATCTTGACTTGAATAAATTGTGTTTGTCAATTATCAAAACCTGTGAGTCAACACTTAACAACACAGAAAGGGTTGAACTCATGCATTCCAACAATTTCCCCCTTTTTGATAATGACAAACACATGGAGGATATGCTATCAACAAATAACAAAATAAGGCATATACTCCTATACTCTTTCCCCTTTTGGCATTATCAAAAATAATGCAACAAAAGAACTCATGCATTCCGGGGAGAGAAAAAAGTTCTAAACAATTTTAAAAAAATCACATTGCCCTTAAAAACATGCATTTCTAGGAAATAAAAAACTTCCCCCTTAAAGTATGCTATCTCCCCTTAAATAAATAAAGCATACAAAAAGATTAACACATATAGCAATAAATTCCCCCTTACTATATGCAAAACATCCTATGTAAATTCCCCAAATAAATTCATATTAAAAAAAATAAAGACTCCCCTTTGATGCAACCTCTTTGGCTAGTGCTTGGAGCATCCACTACAAATTTGTAGTCTTCAAGCACGCCTTTCAAGTGCGTCACGTGCCCGACCACCCATCTTGTTCTTCAAGAGCGATGAGGCAACCGTCTTTGGAAGGTTCATCATACTTCCACGAAAAATAAGCAAATTCATCTTGTTTGCTCATTTTCTTGAGCTTCGGGCACTCAAATTTTCGGTGGCCAAGCTTTCCGCAAGTGTGACACCTTGAGGTGTTTTTCCTCTTGCTCTTGTTAAGCTCATGTTTCATAAACTCATTAAAACATTCAACCAAAATATCACATGAAGTGCTAGAATCACTATCACTATCCGAATCCGAATCATCGATCTCTACTTTTTGAGAAGAAGATGCTTTAAAAGCAATTCCAGTTTTCTTCTTAACGTCAAGCGTATGAGAAAGATGATTTGTTTCGTAAAAGATAAGGTTACCTCGGAGACCGTCGTATGTGATAACGTTGTAATCTCGGCCTTCGTAGATGGAGTTAACCTTTGACTCCCATTCCTTGGTAAGACTTCGCAGGATTTTCCTCACTAACTCCTTGTCGGTGAGCGTCTTTCCAAGCATATCAAGGTCGTTGACGATGTTTGAAAATCTTCCAAACATATCCTCCACAAGTTCGTTCTCTTTCATAGCAAATAACTCATATTCATGGGTTAGTAAATCAATTTTTGATTCACGAACTTGAGGTGTACCTTCGTATGTGATCATGAGCTTGTTCCACATTTGGTTGGCGGTTTGGCAACGAGATATCTTTTGATAATCGTTGGCATTGACAGCACAATACAAGAAGTTGATGGCGGGTGGCATTTAATTGAGCCTTCTTAAGATCGACTTCATCATATTCATCCTCGTCCTTCGGGATGAGTGTATCGCCTATCTTTTTCATTGGCAAGCTATCTCCATTCTTGATAGCAAGCCAAATTTTGAAGTTATTAGATTGAACAAAAATTCTCATACGCTCCTTCCAATAGGAGTAATTTGTTCCATCAAAAAATGGCGGCCTTAGGGTGGATTGCCCTTCTCCTATCCCTGCGTTCAACATTCTAAAAAATTTTTTTTATCGTTTTCTCAAACGTCACAAGGAGCGTTAGAGATACCTGCTCTGATACCAATTGTTAGACAAGGCGTGCAACTCTAGAGGGGGGGTGAATAGAGTTGTTGAGAATGTTTACCGATTTTCGCAGGATTAATAATATAAACGTAAGTGCAGCGGAAATAAAATAGAGAAGGGAAAGAACACACCGATGTATACTGGTTCACCACCTCGTGGCTAGTCCAGTTCCCCGAGAGACTCTCTCGAAGCTACCACTACTTTCGTTAAGCTTACGGGTGCTTAACAAACCGTTTACAACTCGAGAACTTGAATCCCACAAGCCTCGACACAACCGCTCGTAGATATGCCCTCTACAAGACTTCACAACCAAGACTTAAGTCACATAAGCCTTGAACAACAAGAAGAACAATCTTCTTCAACCTCTCAGCAATAACTCTCACAAGAGTAGAAATGAGAAAAGATTAAGCTCTATGGATGACAAGAACACTCTCTTGAAAACACTTAGTTTTCTCTCAAAATATATCAATTTGAGGAAGAAATGAATGGAGGATTATAACCTCAAGATTGGGGATTTTAGGAGTGCTTGTTCATTAGAAAAATGACCAAGGAAGAGTGTTTAAATAGGGGTTGAAAGAATATATCCGTTGGTCCAAGAAAAGAAGCTGGGATGAAAAAATGCAGCATAATAATCGATTAATGCAGTGTCAATAATCGATTAATGCAGTCTGCGCAGAGTTCCTTCAACGTGTAAATAATCGATTAATGCAAAGGGATTAATCGATTAGAAGGCTCTGAGAGGACTAATCGATTAAATCAAGAGGAATAATCGATTAATGTAATGCAAACGACAGTTAATCGATTAAACAGAGAAATATAATCGATTACCAAAAGAAATAATGGGCAAAACACAAAGGGCCCAAGCCAGTTGCGATGGAGAGCAAATTGGCGTAACACTCGTTGTTTGAGACAACGGGAATCAGAGAACGCTCCTCCTCTTATTCAATGAATTTGAATAAGGGAGTAAAAGTGAGTCCAAAAATTATTTTGTGTGTCAAACGATGTACACGAAAATTATTTGAATAAAATATTTTTGCTTACCAAAAATATTTTATAATATCAAAATAAACATTTGATAAATGGTTGACACACTTTTTGTAACCGACTCAATAAAACTATTTTGAACAGTTAAAAAGATTTTTCAACTGACTCAAAAAATAAATATAATTTTTATTTTAACTCCCATAAAAACAATTTTGGAGAGAAGATATTTTTGTCATCCTTACAAAAATTCCTACGACTCAAATAAATAAAAGTCTTCGGAAATCTTCTACTCCTCCGAGTCCTCCGTTAGGCGCTCCGAATGCGTCTCGGACTTCAATAAAATCCTATGCACCTTCTTGAATACTTCAAGGAATGACACTTCAAGTCTTCGTGTTTGTCGTTGTAGCACTTTGATCTTGACTTGAATAAATTGTGTTTGTCAATTATCAAAACCTGTGAGTCAACACTTAACAACACAGAAAGGGTTGAACTCATGCATTCCAACAGTATATATACGGATATATATATAATAAATTGTTTATTATTTTACAATTATTGTGGCGCAAGAACATATATTTAATATTTTGACATTTTAATTATATGATAATTAAGTTTGTCAAATATTATTTAAGGAACAAAAATATAGCATTAATATTATATATATATATATATATATATATATATATATATAGAATATATAATACATGTTATATTATTTATTTAGTGTTAATTATATGATAATTAAAGTTGATAAAATAAATTGGTAGGTTCCTTAATGGGTATTTCAAAATTGCCTAAGAAAAGTAGGAATGTGATTTGATTTCTTTCCTAAACACTAAAAGGAACATTCCCATTAAGAATAGAAATGAGGATTATGCTCCTTATAAATAGGAGATCATCCTACCATTTTTCCACTACTAGAGAATTTTGGTCCTTCTATTCTTTTAAGAGATAAAATTTTGGTATATCATAACAAACTTGTAATTTAAAATGTTTAAGAATAAGTATTTTTTTGTTTCAGAATGAACATGTTTCAAAATGAATACTACCTTGTTCTAAAATGGACACGGTGTTGAGCAAACTTCAGAATAAACACTACGGTTGAAAATGAATATTTTGTTGATTCAAAATGAAAATCTCGTTGATTCAAAATAAACATTATCTTAATTTAAAATGAATATTTACCGAGTATACCTAACTTTGTTTGCAATCTCATGAATTCGTGCTCGATTGTAAAAAAAAGTTTCAAAAATTAAAAATTATAGAATATTTAAATACTTAAAACTCAATTTTTGCTATTTTAGAGAGATTTCTTAATTTTGTAAGCTAAGTCTAAAATGAAGGAAGAAATTGATTGAGAGCCTCCCGCGTCACGACAGGTAGTGGTTATCGAAATGCCAATAGACCCCTCTTCCCAACATTTAAATACACACCCACATAAATCACCCCATTACAACATACCTACTGTCACGTCCCTCTCTCTCCGTTTCTTCATATTCCCACTCTCCCCGACCTCTCTTCCCTATCATCCAACATCGTCATTTGCTCTTTCATTTTCACAGGTTCTATATATGATCCTAATATTATATATATTTTTCTTTTCTTTTCTTTTTTGACCTATTTTGTGTGCTAACTTTCCTTTACCATTGCACATTTAGGGGGGGACGAGGTGGTTTTGCAATGAAGGGCAGAGGGAAAAGAAAGTTTTTCAAGTGTCTGGAACCATCAGGTGTACACGGCGGCGGTCGTAAATCTAAACGGTCCAGTCTTGCCCGTAAGGAGACGACGGAGGATGGCGGAAAATGTAAATCGTCCATTGACGGCGACGCCGCCTTTGACTTCGCCAATAATGACAGGCCAATAGAGAAATCTCGTAGAAGTTTTTCTCGCACGATCAAAGCCGCCCTTTTCGAAACGTCGCTGGTATATTAAAATTTTACGTTGTTTTACTTTCCGTTCTTTTCTTTATTTATGTCATATTGAATGCTTGCTCCTCCGTAGTAATTCAAAACATGAATATCTCTAAATTTGTTTTACGTTTTCACCTATGAGAATTTACATGCCTTTTTTTGTGTGTTTTTTTGGGCAGTCGAGGAAATTTCGAAGAAAAGGTCCGTCTATACCCATAGAAGAATCAAAAGATGTGGATTTATCACAAAAAGAGACGATGAAGAATTTGCCATTAGACGATTCAAAACAATGTTGGGGCACAGGCGAAAATCTGGGGAGCCGTTCAAGCGATATGTGGGACTCTTCCATGTTACATTCGTCCTTGTCCTTTACCAAAACAACAACGTTGTCCTCTTCCCACGCATCGTCTTGGTCAGCATCCGAGAGAAAGATATCGGAGGTGAATGAGGAGATGGCACCGACCACAAGTGTGGCCAAGGCCGCACTTCCGGCCCTGAAACCACCAAGGCCTTCGGCGGCGGTGGCTACGGTGATGAAGGAACCCATTGTTCCGATGCACATGCCGACGACGCGTTATTGCAATTTACGTATAATTTGTTTTGTGATTCTTTCACTAATGGCGTTGATATTTTGGGGGAAGGTATTGGCCATTGTTTGTACTTCCATATGGCTTTACCTGATACCCCGTTTTACTTCCTCGCCGGAGGTTGAAGAAGGGCTTCGCGAGGAGCTCCGGAAGAGCATTTTCTCTAATCGGCTGGCATAGGTCTTAAGGTCGTCCTTGTTATGTGTTCTCGACATTTTTTTAAATCGTGGAGAAGCTTCCATTTAGCTTAAATTTGTTGAAATATTAGAATAATAATAATAATGCCTATTAAATTATGGAATACATGATATAGTATGTGCCAGTTAGGAAATAACGTTAGATATTAGCGTTAGCATTTTGGATAAACTTTTAACGGTGCAGATTACTTTGAAAAGGCTTACGCTAAACGCTGTTCGTAGATGGTCTTTTTAAAACACTGACGCTATTCCCAAACAGGTTCTATACATAAGACATACTCTTAACATGCACAACTAGAAATAAAGAATGGAAACTAACTAAAATACAATATCTACCACAAATTATTATTATTATTATTATTATTATTATTATTATTATTATTATTATTATTATTATTATTATTATTATTATTATTATTATTGTCTAACATTCTCTCTCAAGCTGAACTCTGGACTATGACCACCATGAACACCCTCTTTGTCGCGACTTCCTCGCGGGAGCGGCCTTGTGGCCACGTCCACGCTGGATCCATCTGACATTTAAACTTTTATTAGGTTGACCACTCAAAAATAAACAAAATAATAATTTTAAATTAAAATTTCAACTTTCCCTTTTTTCTTTTTACGACTATCTAATATTTTCTAATATCAAATTCATTTCCTTCCAAATTATTTCATCTCTCATTTCTTTATAATTTTACAAACACCAAATTTTAAAATTTCAATACGCTTCAAAAATAATGAAATTTTTGCACTATCTTTTGACTCAGCTAGTGAGGATGAAATATTTATAGAAGTAGTGCTAACCCAGACCTGAATCATTGTGAGTCATAAGCAGAACAAATGGTAGTAAAAAGATGAATCCAAATAAAATCTTATGGAACGAGCCAACGTCTAATGATTTGTTATTCCCTCGATGTTTTCTGATGAGCAGATGATACTATTATTGTATCAGGTTTTAAAGAACTTTGAGCATCTTTAATTGCCCGTCACATTTTGGGGGGCTGTGTATGTTAGTCGGTTTAGACATTGTGCCCACGCCTTAGGGGGGGGGGGGTGAATAAGGAGTTTGAAAACTTTTCGAAGTTTGATAAAAACGGTGTTGGCAAATGCGGAAGCAATAACTAAAACGCAAAAATAAAAGCGTAAATAAAATGCACACCGATTTTATACTGGTTCGGGAAACCCCTATGCTAGTACCTCGAGGCTCCTCCTCAAGGATTTCCGAATCCACTAAGTCTCGGCCTCTTGAACTCCGTCAAAGCACCGCACCAGTTTTGGCAAACAACCCTTGCCAATAGGATTCACTTCGAGATTTCACAACGGCTATCTCGAACCGTTTACAATGAAGATTTAACGGCTATCTTATACCGTTCCCCCAAGGATTTCAAAGGCTATCCTTGAACCTTTACCCAAGGATTTATACGGCTATCCTTGACCGTTACAACGTGAGAATTTAACGGCTATTCTCGACCGTAAGAAGGTGTGTTTGAAGAACACAAAAGTAGATTCTACACAACGGCTAGAATATTAAAATGAAGAACAAAACTTAGCCAGTGTAGAAGGAAATTATACTCTCTCAAAAATACAATTCAAGCTTATGAATATGAGAGTATATAACTAGAAACACAAGCTCAAAGTGTGTGTATAAAAATCAGGAATTTAAGGCTCTTAAAATAGCCAAAATATTGAAAATGATTAATAAAATGATGAACACACTTAGAATAAAAAGAGAGGATGTTTAGAGCTTTGTTTCTTGAAGAAATATGAAGGATTAGGCTTGTATTTATAGTGGAAGATGTTAATTAGCCGTTGGGAGGTGATTAAGGGTGATTTGAATTTAAATTGGCAATTTGCTATAGTGATTACAACGGATCCGGTACCCTTCACGGTAGGGTTTGTACCGTCCGGTACCTAGGTACCGTGACCACGGTATAGCCTACCTTTTGGGGGTACCGTGTCTTCCAAAAGTTCGGTTCGCCTCTGGCAGTACCTGGTTAGGACGGGTTCGGCCAACCGTCTATGCCTACCGTCGGTACCTAGGTACCATTACACGGTATGGGGGTACCGTGTAGGCGGTATACCCTACCGTGTGGGGTACCGGGTACCGTGACTCTGTTCTGATTTTTCCAAAATTCCCTTAATCCTTCGTGTTTGAGTTTAAAACCTTTTAGATATTTGAAAATGTTTATGTGATGGTTTTAAACATATTTTGTGAGTGCTTTTGAGCTTGTGAATATAGGTATATAAAGTCATATCCTTACATTGGTTTCTACCTATATTCTACGCTAGTTTAGTGTTTCGACTTCATTCTTGAGTACCGAATTTTAATGGATTCTTGTTTTCCTGAAACACTTAAACAAACGTTAAGCTCTTATATTGTTTGTTAACATCAAAACATGAGGCTTAGCAAACCAAGGCTAACAGTGTAGGTGGAGAAAATGGAGTCCCTATTAAATTCTTTACAGTGTTCATCATTTTTGTTTTGAAACCGTGCAACTCTGAACGAACTTGACTCAATAGAAGTGGCGGACCACGAACCAAATCCTATGAACAAGAGAGTTCGATATCAAATGCATATAAATCAGAATCATAATTTGATTGACCCGCCATCTGAAGAATCAAGTGGTGTTTTTCATAATTTTCATCAACATGATCATAAGCTACACATATTGCTTCATGAAATTAAAAATTTCCATATAGAGCATTTTCCATCACACCAAGCAGTTTGTCCAATGCAAAGTTCATCGTCGTAATAATGGCCGCCATATTCACAAAACAATCACTAAGAGCAAAGATAAGAAACAATTTCAGTGACAATTAATGTTCCTATGAGAGAACCAATTGGATTCTATGCACTTTTTTAGAGTACTTTAAATTTGCACAAATCAAGTACCCGCCGCACGACTTAGAACAAAAGATCTAGATATAGAAGGATTGAAATACCTGATATGCACGAGTAAGAAATTCCGGACCGAATTTTGATGCCATAGTTTTTACTCACTCAAAGATACTTGGCTCAGTTTAAAAATTTAATAATTGTTCTTCACAAAAAGGAAATTTGGTGTGTCAACTAATGGTAAACAGTGGCAGCAACCAAGTAATTAGGAAGAGCTCTACTAGGGCACCAAACAAAATGAATTGGCTGGCGGAGTGCAAATTTTCAAGAGAGTTTTAATTGGATGATGATCCATTTATGCACAAATATTCAAAACTGAGGCAGTAGCCCAACCCGAACAAAAAGATTTATAGGAAATTCTGGTGGTGGCTACCGTTCATCATCTTCTCAAGCTTCTTTTTAAAAGTCATCCATTTTTATTATTTATCAAATCTTATCAATTAGGTCGGATATCTGGTGGGATTAAATATATCTGATTTCATTCTTCACATTATATATATTTTTTATTTTTCTGCATTCTGCCACTAGGTTGTTAAAGAAAATTCTAAAACACTCCATTAGTCTTTTGTTGTTGCAAATTTTCAAAGATAAAAAATGATTTAAAATCAAATTATTTTAAAACGGTGGCCTTTTAGGGTGCATTCTCTTCGGCTGATCTGATCTAACTTAACTGAATTTTTTAAGGCTGGTCTGATTGGAATGAATTTGATCAGATATAAATGGATTTTTATTATTAATAATTATAATTGTAATTATTAATTATAATTTTTTTATCGTTATTAGTTTAAAATTTATATTTATCATTATCATTATTATTATAATGAAAATAATAATAATTATTAAATTCTATTATCATTATTAATTAAAATTATTATTATTATTAATCTACAAATAAATATTATTAATAATTTTATTATCATTATTATTAATTAATAATAGTTAATAATAATGATTATTATTATTTTAATCATTATTTTTATTAATTACTATTACAGTTATTATTAAGTATGATGATGATAAATTATTATTAATTATTTTTAATATTAAATATTTTTAATAATAATAATAATAATAATAATTACTATTGTTATTATTTTAATTATTATTATTTTCATAATAAAAATTATTATTACTTTAATCATTATTATTCTTAATTACTACTAGTGTTGTTATTAAGTATGATGATAATAAATTATGTACTATTATTATATTATTATCATTTAGTAATAATGATAATAATAATTTTTACTCTTCTTTTTGTAATTATTATTAATATTTTTTTAATATTATTTTTTTTAAATTTTTTGATCTGCATAGATCTGATTTAATATGAATGGATCCAATTTGATCTAAACTATTTTGATCTAATTTGAACAGATTTGATCTGATCTGATTATAATAAGAATAAAAATAAGTAGCAGAACTAAGTTGAAGAGAACATGGCCTTAGGCCCTGTTCTTTTGAGTTGGAATTTTAGAGTTCGATGTTGGAAGAAGTTGGAAGGAGTTGGAAGAAACTTGAAGAAGTTAGAAAAAACTGGAAGGACTTGGAAAATGTTGGAAGAATTTAAGTATTAAAAAATCACTCAATTTAAATGATCATCCCAATAAATATGTAAGGAAACTCTCATTTTGGATAAAAGGAATTCATCATTGTCCGTGTTTAAAGTGGTATGTTTTAAATTTGGATATATAATGTTATTTTATATTAATACCTTTTAAAGTTGTTGTTGGAAGAAACTTGAAGGAATTGGAAGGAACTCGAAGGAGTTGGAAGTTAAATTTTCTAACTCAAAAGATTAGGGCCTTAGTCTTGACACGCAATACAAGTTATGAATCACTCCATCCGTATAGAATTTATCTTCTTATTGTGCATTATGATGTTTGACTGATATTATTTTTGAATAGTTTTATAGGGCGTGTAATGTGCTTTCTAGGTTGTCTACTTAGAATTCCTAGAATGACTTAGGTTATTTCTAGGTGATCTATAGTAGTTAATCCTAGAAGTAGATTTTGGTCTAGATTCATTTTCAACTTTCTCCTTAGCCAATTTCAACCTTCTACTTCTTTCTCTCTAGCCAATTTCAAACCTTCTACCTCATTTGATTTCAATTTAGTCTCCTCAAAATCCTTATTTTCAATTTTGAGGGAGTCAAGTTTTTTTTTGCAAAGTAGCATTTTCCTTTTGCAAAAGGGTGATTTTATGTTCAAATCTTTGGCAATAGAGGAAACTTTCTTAAACTCTTTAAACAAATCACCAAATTCTTCGTGTAGTTCTTCAAAACTAAAAGGATTGTTAGAGGCACCTACCTCTTCGGATTCACTTTGAGCCATAAGACAAATGGCTACGTCATCATCAGATGAGGAAGAGGAGCTAGAGTTGGAATGCTTTCGGCGTTTGGACTTCTTGATTTTCAGATTAGGACAATGACCCTTGATATGTCAATGCTCTCCACATCCATAACATGTAGGATTTATACTCTCTTTAAAATTTTCTCGCTCAAGCTCATTATGCAAGAAGTCATTAAATAACTCAATAATTTCACTTTCTTCATAGTCGCTTGTCTTGACATATTTTGACAATGAAGCTTTGAGTGCAACTCCTTTGAATTATAGATCTCGGTCCCTTTTGATCTCTGCTGTACTAGAAAAGTTAGACATTTCATAAGTGAGAAGTTTACCTTGAAGTGCGTCATATGTCAACGTGTTGTAATCTCGGCCTTCTTTGATAGGGTTGATTGTGGACTTCCACTCCGGTGTGAGACTTCAAAGGTTTTTTCGAATACGAACATGATTGTCATAATGCTTCCCGAGTGTATCCAAATTGGTGACAATGGTTGAGAATCTCTCAAACATGTCATCTATTGTCTCATTTTCCATAATCATGAAAAGCTCATACTCGTGGAGGAGCAAGTCGATCTTCGAGTCCTTCACTTGACTTGTTCCTTCATATGTGACCTCTAATTTGTTCCAGATCTCATTGGCCGTCTTGCACCTTGATATTTTCCGATAACCATTCGGGTTCACGGTACAATATAGAAAATTGATGGCTCTTGCATTTAGTTGCACCTTGTTCTTGTCATTAGAAGTATTTTTAGTCTCTAGCTTTTAAACAAGTACTCCATCAACAATCTTCGTGGGTATTGTCTCTCCATGCTTGATCACCAACCAAGAATCAAAATCATTTGATTGGATGAAGATTCTCATCCTCTCTTTCCAATAAGCATAATTGGTGCCGTCGAAGAGTGGTGGCCTTGTTGTGGATTGTCCTTCGGAAACTCCGGGTTGGAATGTACTTCTGACCATGATCTTTTAGATTTTCAGCGGTAAAGCCTTGAAAATATCATTGCTCCGATACCACTTGTTAGATGCCTTGCAAAACCCCCCTAGGGGGGTGAATAGAAGTGTGGCCCAAATGACTGGTTTCTCGCGCAGAAGCGTTCTTCAAAAAAATTTCAATCAAAACCAACACACCACAAATAAAATTAAGTGAAGTATAAATGGCATGAACACATGGTATATACTGGTTTTGCCTAAATGGCTACATCCAGTCCCTGAAGAAAACATGCCCAAGGCTTCACTAACCTAACCCGTCAAACTTAACGGAGTTTGACAATCTGAATACAACTCGAGAACTTGATTTCACAAGCCTCTTATACAACCACCGAGGCCTTGATTTTACAAGACTCGAGATTTCATCCACCTAACATTTGATTTCACAAACCGTTAGGATTTCTACCACTTGGTGTAATCCCAACACCAAGGATACAAATCTCTTACCAAAAGTAAGAAAACAAACCTCAGCGGAACCAACACGGAGTAGATTGCTGCAAATACAATGAAGTCCTATAGAATATGGCAAAATCTCTCAAAGATTCAAGCAATGAGGATAAACTCAAGGAAGAAAGGATTTATTAATCAAAACAATTGCCTTGCTTAGATACTAGAAGGGGATTGAGTAGAATCTCTTTGGATATTCAAAGGATATGTTCTTCAAAGTGTTATTGGTTATCTTCCAATGATAATAACGAGACAAGGGAGTTTATAGAAGTTAGAGAGTGGATAGGGATGGAAAACATTAAAATACTAGCCGTTTGGAAGTTGAAACCGTCAGCCTATTCGAATAAATCAAGAACTATTCGAATAGTTCAGAACAAACATAAAATGAGAAAAAATAGCCACTTAGTCAAATAAGTATGGACTTATTCGAATAAGTCAGCATATTCCACCCAACACAGAAGTTCCAGACTTATTCAAGTTAACCAAAGGCTATTTGAATAGAAGAGTAACTTTTCCACACAAAAGGTGGTCTAAAAGGTGTTTTGAAGGTAGGATTATAAATGAATGAGCCTTAGAGATGCCACACTCTTTAACACACATTCTAAGACCTAAAAACCTACCCAAGCAAGGAGACAACTTCTTTGGTCTCGATCCTTTCACCGATGCTCAAGTCCCTTCTCGAATAAAAAAGATTTTTAGTGTGCATCGGCCAATTGTGGATTCCAAAATCAATAAAATCAAACGAGTTTGGTCGCTCATCTAGTCTACTATACCATGATTCGGCCAGTTGCTCAAATAAAAAATTCATCTAGATTTTCTAAATTTTAAAATAACCAAGCAGGATTAAAATAGAAAAAATGAAGAATCTAAGCTTCATATAACTTCACCTATTGAATTATAAATAATTAGAAGTGACGGAGAGACGCAGTTTAAATAGAGGAAAAGAAAATACTTAAAACCGATATCAAGACTGACCGGAATGATGCAAACAAGACAGGATATTATCTGATCATTATGACCAAATCCAAAAGAGTCGTAGAGAAATCCAATGCTGAATTCCCAACCACGGGTTGAATGATATCCAAAACAAATCCGTGAATAGAAGAAGGAAAATTACTTTTACTGTATCACTTAAATTAAATAAGAATAGCTTTGATTCTTAGCTTTAATGCACACTAGGATGATGATCTTTTGTCCCCTTTTTGTCATTTTCAAAACTTAAAAGACAATGGGCAAAGCAATTGCAAATATATATTCATGATAGCACATTGTCCAACAGATTATTTTCACGCCCTGGGTTTAAGACACGTGACCGAGATCCCCACCATTCTGGATATCCAATAAGTTACCACTCTTCTTTGCGTGTCCGCTTAGCCCACAGTGTTTGCATTTCAATTCCTTATTTGCTTCACGATCATATTTAGAGGTGACGATGAAACTTGCCGGATTTCATTCTTCTTCTTGTGTGATCTTTAGGACTCCCTCTTGCTAGATGATGATTGAGTAGACACAATTCAACGGTTCCAGAGGCTTAGTGCCTATGATGTTGGATCTCAGACTTCCATATCCTTCATTGTCCAATCCCATGAGGAATTGATTAACTTTTCTTTTATCTCGTTGTATGGTGAGAGCTTTGCTTATGCAACACTTGCATCCATGGCACTTGCACATAGAAATCTTTTCATGATCACCGAGTTCATCCCAGATCGCTTTTAGTTTTCAAAAGTATGTAACAATGGACTGCCCGTTTTGCTTACAATTTGCAAGCCCTTTCTTAAGATGATGGATACGAGGACCGCTTATGAAAGAGAAGCGGTCTTTTATATCTGTCTAGAGTTCTGCAGCCTCTTCAACCTGGGTGTTGGATTTTCTCAAGCTTCAACCAATTGTATTGTAAATCCATGAGACAAACATGGCATTTACTATCCACCATTCTTCTTAGTTTTCATTTCCCTGTTCTGGACAAGGGATGGATCCATCAATGAATCCAATTTTCCGTTTTGCACGGAGCGCAACCCACATCGATCTAGTCCACTCTTCATAATTATCACCATTTAATATGATTTGGGTGATAATTAACCCGTGTGTATCAATGTTATTGAGTTCATAAGCACTTCCCTTTGTTGTGGCTTTCTCTTCATCATCGAAAAGTTTCCCGGTGATGGGCTCCTCGGCTTTCGTCATTGTGATGACGGCCGAACAGTGGTCAATAGGTGACCAGCGATCGGCGGTCCTAGGGTAATAAATTCCCTAGGTTCGTTTTCTCCGATACTATGAAAAAAATAATAAGAGAGAAAATATTTTGCATATTGAATTTTCTTTGGGAATTAAAAGGTTTAATTTCCTTTATATATGAGGAGAAAGCAAACAAATAAGTAAACTACCATAATTCTACGCCTACCATAACTCTATTCCTACCACAATAGGAATTACAACGAATAAGGTAAGCAAATCAATATTTTCCTTTTTGGGTTCTGATCCCATACGCCAACATAAAACTAGAGTTTATATGACAATTTTTAAATTCAATTGACAATGAAAATATGTCAACAAATTGAATAAAGTTTGATCATATGAACAAAACACAAGAAAATAATTTTTAAGTAGAGAGAGTATGTGACTAATTAAAACTTTTCAACATTTGTAAATGTTATTCCTGATATCCATTATAATTTAGCTTATCACACTTTACATTATATTTGTATTACACGTTTTGTGTTATTTTTATTCATCATAATTTCTATTTCATCTATTGTACTTGATAAAGCTTCCATAATCACCCGTGTCACAAAATTATGACCAAAATGAATTTTCACACACTACCCTTGTTCTTCTTCTCGACTGATGAAGTATTAAATATTAAGTAGCCTCTTTTCAAAACCCCGACCATGCTCTTTTTTTAGTTCTATCTAGCATCCAACAATGTGATGGTAACGTCATTTATAGAACTTAGGTTCTGAGTTCTCCACGAATAGTGTTCATCAGTACTAGCCACGCGCCTCTCTGTAAAAAATCCAGGCAATTTGGCTTCCGGTAGAACTCCTTCATTGCTCAATTTCCAAACAATAGAGGGCATGTTTGGTCTATCATCTGGAGATTGTTGCACACACAACAGAGCTATGTGGATCGATCGAGTCACTTCGCTGGGATCACATGAGCCAATGAGTCTCGGATCAATTAGTTCCAATGATCTATTATCCTTATAAAGTGTCCATGCCTACAACATTTGATATAATTGCTCATTAGATTGGGGTTGAAAAGATTTAGGTGAAGATGATGATAATACTTACATGTCCAAGGAGGTTTAGGTGGTGGTCTGGATGAACAAAGTGTCTGTTCCTCTTGCCGCTTATGATCTCTAATACTAAGACACCAAAACTAAAGACATCTGATTTTACTGAGAATATCCCGTCAATTGCATATTCTGGAGACATATATCCACTGTAGCGAACCAAAGTGCATGTTGATGAGACAAATTAGATATTGTTGATATATAGCACAATATGCATATACATGACATTACATGTGAGAGTCTTACTATGTTCCCACCACGCGCATAGTGTTAGCTCCTGTTTCGCTCCCTCCAAAACTCCTTGCCATCCCAAAATCTGAGATCTTTGGGTTCATATCAATATCAAGTAAAATGTTGCTAGTTTTTAAGTCACTATGGATGATTCTCAATCTCGAGTCTTGATGAAGATACACAAGTCCCCGTGCAATCCCATTGATGATGTTAAAGCGTTTGGGCCAATCAAGCAATCCACTCTGCTTTTCATCTGGCATAATGTTTCAATTGCAACACCAATATGTGAAAATGAAAGTAAACCTATCTTGAAGAAGAACATCATTTTGATGGATAATGCTTACCAAAAATAAACATATCAAGGCTCTTGTTAGGCATATATTCATACACCAACATTGTTTCCACTCCTTGAATGCAACATCCTAAAAGTTTCACTAGATTTCTATGCTGCAATTTTGTTATGCAGATTACTTCGTTCCTGAACTCCCTAAGCCCTTGCTTTGATGCCTCAGAGAGTCGTTTCACCGCTATTTCTTGCCCTCCTTTGAGGACCCCCTAAAACATATAAAAAGTCAATATGTGTTTATTGGCGGATGTAGAAAAAAAATCACTTGAGGCATAATAAGTTAAGAGTGATACTTAAGAGAAAAAAAAGTGATACTTATGAGAAAACAAATTGGGTGTCCTTTAATTAACCACTATGGATAAACAATTGAAAGTTAAATTTCTTGGATTGATAATTGAATTTTTTAAACAAATCTCAACTAATAAGTTACGTAATATAACAAACCCATTGTTATAAAAACACACAAGTTATTTTAAAACATTGAGAGTTTTTTCATCCAGATTTAAACACTTCTTGTTTTCTTATAAAATTATGCTAGTATTTCCTAAAATATTTTACACTTTATACAAAACAAAACAAATTTTCAATCTTTTTAAAACTATTTTACTTAAAAATTAGTATAAAAATTAAAAATAAAACTTACACACCTAAAATTATGTGGAGAATTAAAGAAAACAAGAGTTGAAAAAATATATCTTAGCTTTATCAAACAATCGATCAAAATGTATAAATAAACAAAAGTTTTCGTAAATTTTGAATAATAAAGAGTGTATTTTACACCATTAAAAAAATACTTTGGAGAGATAATCCAACAACTTCACTCCACCACACACGAACAAGCGTTATTCGGATTTCGGAAAATAGGCATTATTCTTAATTTTAGAACACGAGCATATTTCAATTTTAATCGTGTAAGATTTTGATATTTACGGAGTAGTAATTGGAACTTCAACACGTTAATTTTGGAATATGTGGTCGTAATACATAAAGTACAAAGTGTTGAATTTTCAATGAGGCTAGAGTAATAAAATAAAAACAAATAAATGAATGTAAGACTTGACCTGACTATTCTTTGACCCGAAACCTGACTTATAAATATTGGATTTTGAACAATAAATTTGATGACCCAGCTTGAAATACCCAGCTAAAATGGGATAATCTCTCTCATTTTTATTTTAAAGATAAGACTATATTTTGTTCTCGATGATTTCTGTTAGGGTCCGTTTGGTATATGTAATTGGTGGAATTAGAATTGAATTGGAATTGTAATTCCATGAGATTCAATTCCATAGAATTGAATTCTGTCAATTTCAATTCATTTTTTGCACTATCAATTCCAAATCTACATAATTTTTGTGCTACCAAACAATAGAATTGGAATTGAAGTCTCCAATTCTAATTCCATAGTTTGAATTCCATGTACCAAACGGAGCCTTAGAATAAATATTCCCTATTAACCATCAAAGAAAAAAATACTCCATCCGTCCTAAAATATTTTTTCCTTTTTCATTTATGAGATTTGACCAACTTTATTTTTTATTTAATTTATTTGGTTGTAGGTGTAAAATTAAAAAATAAAATTTATATTTTTAAAAATTACATCAGAAGTTCTACTCCTTTTGTCCCTAATTTGATTACAAACTGGGAGTTACGAGGCAAAACCTCTTGTCTTGTGAGATCATTTTTTAAAAAAATTGGTCCATCAATAAAAATAAGAACTACGTATTAAAAAATTACGTCAAAAGTTCTACAAAACGAGAGGTGGCCAGAATATTTTATTTTATCAAATATTCAATGAAAACACATAAATAAACAAAATTTATTGAGAGAAAAGAGAAAAAATGATTATAATCTAATTCAGTACGCAGGGAGTACAAAACAAGAGTTGATATGACTACATTATTTTACGGAGTATCAAATAACTAACAAAAATAGGTAAAGAAAGTAATTAATGTTTGAGTGTGTGAAGAGTACTACGTAATAGGGAAGAACTTTTTAGGCTACGTTCCGTTTGCCTGATCTGACCTGATCTGATTTTTTGAAGTTCTGATCTGGTCTGATCTAATTTGATCTGATTAGATCTTATGTGATATGGTCTAATCTGATTGCATCTGATCTCATATAAATTTAGTTTAAATTAAAATTAAAATTATTATTATAATAGTTATAATAATAGTAATAAAAGAAATATTAATAATAATAGTAATAATAATAGAATTAATAATAATAATAGTAATAATTATAAGAAAAATAGATATAAGAATCGTAATAATAATAATAATAATAATAATAATAATAATAGTAATAAAATAGTAATAATAACAATAGTAATAATAATTATAATCATAATAATAGAAATAATAATAATAATAATAGTAATAATAATAATCATAATAATAGTAATAATAATAATATTAATAATTATAATCAAAATAGTAATTATAATTATAATAATAATCATAATAATAGTGATAGTAGTAGTAATAATAATAGTAATATTAAAAATAATAGTTAAAATGATAATGGTACTGATAGTTGTAATAATATTAACCATAATAATAGTAATAGTTATAAAATAATAATAGAAATAATAATAATGATAATAGAAATAATAATAATAATAATAATAATACTAATAGTAATAAAAATAGTAATAATAACAATAGTAATAAGAATTATAATCATAATAACAATATTAATATTATTAATAGTAGTAGTAATAGTAATAATAATAATAATAAAATAAAAATAAAAATAATAATAATTTTAATATTAATAGTAATAATAATAATAATAACAATAGTAATAATAATTATAATCATAATAATAGTAATAGTAATATGAATAATAATAATACTAATAGTAATAATAATAGTAATATTGTTTAGATCTGACTTGATTGGACTGGATCTGATCTGGTTTGATTGGATATGATTTGGTTTGATCTGATATGATTAGTTATGTTCTGATCTGGTCTATTTTGTTTTTAATAAGAATAAACAGGTCATACCTCAGGAGGGAGGGAGGGAGTATATTATATTGAGCTCATACCTTATAAACAGGTCCAAAGCCCCCTTCTCCAATCTTGTTATGTACTGAAAATTGGTCTGTGGCAAGAGTTAATGTATAGAGATCAAACTGAGGCAGATCCAAATCTTCACTGTGTGTCCCTCCACTTGATTCCTTGTAATTGTGGGCAGCAAAAACTGCAGCATAATACGGTAGAATGTTCATACTACGAATACTCCGTATTAGTACATATTGGGTACATAAAGATCTGATACTTTGTGAACAAAACACACAGATTCTGCCATACCATTCTTTGTAGTCTCTGGAGACATTCTTCTCTTCTTCAAACAAAAGATTGTGCCAAATACTATGGCTACAAGAGCTGCAACTATAATCAATGGCAACCCCACAGTAATTATTTTTCTTCTTCTTCTCCTTCTTGTTTTTCTTTGTGTAGATCCCTCTACAGAATATGCCATCCAAAAAAAAATTCACTGTTTTCCCTCCCATTATTAATACATTAATACTACATAGTACTAAGTGAGACAATATGGTGTTTGTTCTTTCTTACCTATTAATAAGGCAGAGTGTGCCATTCTTATGTAGATCTCTTGTCCACCTTGGGACAGCTGTCGGGTGTCAACCAAGTCCCCCATCCAAAGCAAGCACCCACTACCTCCATTTAGAATGTTCAAGCTCGAATACGCCATACACAAACAGTTCTTCGCGCAAACACTTTCACATTCACCCAGCGACATCGTTTCATTGTACTGCGAAATATTCGTGTCGGGCAATTTCACACTGGTGTACTTGAGAAACCCATCCCCGGTGCAATTCAGAGCGGCCTCCCGAACACAACCCGCAGACCAATCCGCCCTGTCCCAATCCTCTTGATGCCTGGGCACGAATTTGTCCAAACAATGGCACGCGGGGGATTCAAGAACGTTGCAAGTACCATACGCGCCACACAATCCGTACGTATCGCAATCATCTGCTTTGAATGAGTGGTAGATTTGCCAAGACCGGGTTTTCTCCACCCATGTCCGCCTCCCGGTGTCTCCGTCTGGATTCACCACCAGGGTGGAAATCACCGATTTGTTGACCAGCTCATATGTGTAGTAGTAAGTCGCATCCTTGTTCTTAACAAGTCTGAATGAGATCAAACTATTGTTGACCATGTTAGGTGCCCCACTCCAACGAAGGCCATTCCACGGCCCAGTTCGGTAAACAACCTTGGACCCTTTTCTCAGGATATCCTGCGGATACCCCGAGCTATCACAGTGGAACGTGTAATCCCCAGGGGAGGGGTCTTCGACGCTCCTCCACGACGACAGATAGGCTTCAAGGCCTGATGCCATGTTCTTCCCCAACTTCATGCCAGCAAGCAACATGTTAGTCGGGTAATTAAAGCTCTGCCAGATGAAATTTTCCGGGTTCTCATCGTCTCTCTCCCTCACAACAAGATTCCCTGTTTCCAGCAATTGTGCAACTGGATTTATGACGGGCCGAGGGGAGGCGTCGGTGGACCAAAGGGTTCGATTGGAAGAAGTGTCGAGGATGGCCAGAACTCCTGCAGGAAGGATGGTCCTTAGGATTCCATTCTTGTTTCTCAGCGGGGCTTGTCTATTTGCAACCCATACGGGAGTCCGGTCAGTGGCTTTGTACCATATCCCCACATATCGATTCAAAGAATTTGGTGGACTGAAGAATCCTAGCTCGAATGTTCCGGCCGAGGAGACAATGGTCTGCCCATCTTTGATGAATTGGGAGGATGTTATGGTGTCACTTTGTCCGGAGATAGGGACCAGGAAAAGCCAGGCGGGGATCAGGAGGATGAGGAGTAGGATCGGGAAGCTTTCCACGGGTTTTTCCATTATCACTCTTCGCCGGCCAGATCTCTTTGGGAAACACGAATTATTGAAAGACGAAAAGAGGTAAGCAAGTCAACTTGGATCCGCGCCTTCCCCCGAGACTGAAGTACGTTTCTCATTTATTGACTTGGTCAATTGGATCATCCTTCCGATAAATTTGAAATGACCTTTCATAAAATTTACTCAATTAAATATTTAAATTGTATACTAGTCCTCGAGGAGGAGTGTTGCAAGTTGTGTAGAGTTTAACAATTTAACCAAAAGTAATGTACATTTGAATGTATAAAATAATTCTTTGAATGTAATATTTATCCCTAGTGTCCTTTGTAAAATTGCCTGATAAATTCGAATGTTTGTCCCAAATATTTAAATATTTTGCAATAACTTGCGACGGTTCGTAAAAAAAGAGAAATAATCGTTTGGTCGAACTGCCATAACATTTTGAATGTTTTAGTAGGAACATTCGAACATTACCCAAAAGTTGTGTTGATTCTTCAACCAACATGTGCGTTCGGAATTTGTCTATAAATATGGCTTCAGGGTATGTTTCGAGATGAACATAATTTCCATACTCGTTGTAGATTACTATTGTCTTATTCGATTTAAATATTTTGATCTACCCCGAAATAACTTTAATTAGGAAGCGTTTGTACGCGATTCATTAAATTTGTCAAGTTTTTTTCATGTTGTTCGTATATTTATTCTTTAATGCTACTTCGCAATATTTTTGTCCATCCCGAATTTCTAACAAACTATGTGACATTCGATCATACGTACTTACTCCCTTTGTACCACAAGGATTTGCCTGTTTATTATTTTGGTCTCAAACATCAAGCTCTTTCTTTTTAAAATTTTACTACTATTTGGATAAAATAATGCGGAATATATTGTTACCACATCTTATTTTGTAGACCCTATGATAAATACATACGCGTATTATTTTATCAAGTTAGTAATGAAATTAAACAATGAACAATTTGTAGGTATACATCATTATGCATGTTGGTAATTCTTTTTGGGAAAGAGGAAGACTTTTTTTATATATATTCAATGTCTGTTTTTTTTCTGTTAGAAATTAAAAGAAATTCTAGAAAATTTTCAACACCTTTAAATCTTCTACGTCCTATTTTTTAAATTTCATCATGTTTCTTCTAACTATTTTAGCTCTGAGTATGGCTTAAAATATGAATTATGTGCTTCATATTATTTTTATTACAATTGTTATTAGTAAAGACATCTCTCTAGTAAGGAGTAAAAACTTAGCTAAAATATGAAAGTCAAATTCACCTAGTTTAATCCCTAAATAGGAGTGTAATAAAAATGTGATGGAAGAGTGTAAACATACCATTAGTAGATCACTGATCAATGCCGATGACTTGCGGCGGTGGATAATGGTGTGGTGAGTGTGATAGTGACAACATATTTTTTTATTTTGGCCATAAAATGTTTAGGACTCCTATTTTAGTAGTTTGATATCTTTTTAGTGAGTTCTCCATCATTATTATTATGATTATCATGACGATGATGATGGTCATCATCATCGCTACCATTATTATTATTACTATTATTACTATTAATGGGTATAATCCATACCCAACCCAAACATCGGGAAAGTGATCGGTCGGGTTGTCAGAAGCCAAGAACAAAAATCACCTAAGAAGACGTAGAGAGAATCTAGGAAACTGCCCTTCCCAACTTGGTTTGACATGGAAGGACAATATTGTGAAATTGGGTCAGATTTAGGAATTAAACATACTTAATACCTTAATTGAAGAAATTGATAAGGGAGAAAATATTCTGTATATTGTATTGTTCTGCCTAATTACAAGAGGTTTCTCCTTTATTTATAGGAGAGGATAATTCCAAAATAGAAAAGGAATACAAATACTACAAGGAAACGAATCAATAATCAAACTAGAAAACAAATAAATCAAGAGCAATCCCAATTAGAATGGGATCCGGTCATCTCAGGATTCGGACTTCTCGAGATTCGGATTTCTCGTAATTCGAACCTCTTGGAAATCGGATTTCTCGGAAGTTGGACTTCTCTGGATCCGGACCTCTCCGGCCAATACCCCCCGTCAAGCTGGAGCGTGCGGATTTTGCGTGCCCAGCTTCGACAGCAAATGTGAGAATAGAGCGGAAGCCAAAGCCTTTGTAAATAGGTGAGCCGGTTGATCGGTGGTGGAGACATGCCGCGTACACAGAACACCTTTCTGAATCTCATCACGCACAAAGTGACAGTCAATCTCAATGTGTTTGGTACGTTCATGAAAAATGGGGTTAGCAGCGATATGAAGAGCAGCCTGATTGTCGCAAAACAACTGCATGGGCTATTTGTGATTCACGCCTAAGGACAATAGAAGGGATTTCAGCCATTTTAGTTCACAAACAGTGGTTTCCATAGCCCGGTATTCAGCCTCAGCAGATGAGCGGGAGACCACATTTTGTTTCTTTGTATGCCAGGACACTAGGGAATGGCCGAGAGTAATAAAATAACCAGTAACAGAACAGCAAGTCAAAGAACAGCCAGCCCAATCAGAATCACAGAAAGCCGTAAGAGTGAGATCACTTTGTGCGGGAAGGAATAAGCCTTTCCCGGGACTACCCTTGATATAGCATAGAACATGTGTCACGCCATCCCAATGCTCCCGTCGCAGGTTCCCCATAAATTGAGATAACACATGAACAGCATATGCCAAATCAAGACAGCTAATCGTGAGATAAATAAGGCGCCCTACAAGCCGGCGATAACGCTCTGGATTAGGGAGAAACGGTCCATTTTCCAGAGCCAGACGATGATTTTGAGGAAGAGGGGTTGAAGCCGGACGAGCACCTATAAACCCAGTCTCACAGAGAATACCAAGAGCATATTTTCGCTGGCATATGAAGATTCCTTTTTAATTCTAGGCAACCTCAACGCCCAAAAAATATTTTAAAAGGCCGAGATCTTTCATATGGAAGCAATCAGAGAGATACTGTTAAAATTTTGCAATGAAACCTTCATCATTTCTTGCAATAACGAGATCATCCACATACACCAGCACACGAAGCTCAATTGAGCCACGCAGAAGAGTAAACAAAGAATAATTAGCCTTGGATTGGTGAAACCCAAAATGTTTCAAAGTAGAGGTGAGTTTAGCAAACCAACAATGTAGAGCCTGACGAAGACCATAGAGAGATTTAGGAAGACGGCAAACCAATCCTTTACCACGAGAGGCAAACCCTAGAGGAAGAGTCATGTATATTTCATCGCGAAGATCTTCATGCAAAAAAGCATTATGCACGTCCATCTGATGTAGGAACCAGTTTCGGGCAGCGGCAACAGCTAAGAGAGTGCGAACGGTAACTAATTTGGCCGTCGGTGCAAAAGTCTCTTTAAAGTCAATTCCTTCTTTCTGACGATTGCCAAGCACCACCAACCGATTGCCAAGCACCACCAACAGTGTGATGTACCTGAAGGCGGCGTCGGTGTGGGTGAATCAGGAAAGGGGCGTTGAATGGTGTGAGTGACGAAGTCACGCAGTCGCGAAGAAGGACGACGTTCTCTTTCACTTCGGCGCAAAGTGTCTTGGGTTAGAAGGGTTTGGTTATCAAGATCAGGGGAAGGCTCAACTGTTTCAATAGGTTGGCTATTTGGTGGTGCTGATGTAGAGATATCTGGGTTCGGTGTGAGCAATGGTCGATCGTAGTCTTGAGAACGGTTCATCGGTTCGACCGTCTGAGTGGCAGTGTCAGATTCAGAGGGTGACGGTCGACCGTTGTTGTTTAGAGGGTCGACCATTTCTGAGGCAGTTTCTTCATTGGGTATTTCCTCCTCAAAAAGCTCAGAAGTGGGTTCCGTTTCTGTGAGATTGGGGGTATTTTGTGGGTGAAAGGGAAAATGATTTTCAAAGAATTTGACATCTCGACTGAAAAATATTTTATTGTTGTCCAAATCGAGAAGTCGCCACCCCTTTTGGCTGAATGGGTAGCCAAGGAAAACGCAGCGACGAGAACGAGACTCAAATTTGTCTCCATGGTGAGATTGATTGTGGGCATAGGTGAGGCATCCGAAAACACGAATATGATTGTATGATGGGTTTTTATGAAAGCTCATGGAATATGGGATTTTGCTTTTATGTAGCTTAGAGGGTGTTCGGTTAATGAGATAGGCAGCGGTGAGGATGCAATCACCCCAGAATTTAAGTGGAATATTTGCTTGGAAACGGAGGGCTCTGGAAATATTGAGAATGTGATAGTGTTTTCGTTCAACTCCACCATTTTGTTGTGGGGTACCAACACAAGAGGATTCAAAAAGAATCCCATGATTGCTAAAAAAGGATTTTAAACAAGTGAACTCTATACCATTGTCACTTCGTACAGTTTTTACTTGTTTATTAAATTGGCGTTCAATCATGGGAAAGAAGTTACGCAGGACAATGGGAGCTTCATATTTTTGATTCAAGAGATATACCCATGTTTCCCGAGAGAAATTGTCAACAATAGTAAAAAAATATATCACCCCAGTGCGAGACGGAGTACGATACCCACCCCATAAGTCACAATGAATCAAGGAAAAAGGAGTAAGAGTTTTATTTGCACTAATTGGAAAAGAGTCACGACATTGTTTTGAACGAAAACACACATCACAAGGGGAATTAGGAATATTGGTATTTTTGGATAATTGAAGAAAAATGTTGACAATGGTGTAGGAGGGATGACCCAAACGCTTGTCCCAAATTTCCAGATCCTTTGCCTCCTTCATTGTGCAGACTTTGTCCTTCACACCTTTCTTGAGATAATACAGTCCGTCAGCCTGCTCACCCACTCCAATTACCATCTTCGAGATATAGTCCAGTATGATACAAATTTTATTATTAAACTTGACAATTAAATTCTTTTTCTCAAGAAGTTGTGAGACAGATATAGGATTACAGTTAAGTTGAGGAACTAGCAAAACATTGTCTAAGGTTATCAAATTATTCAAGATCACACTCCCCTTTTTGTTGGATACCACACAATCTCCATTTGGTAGACCAACAGAACAAGGTTTCATTACTTCCAATTTTTTAAAACACTTCTCATCGCTGGTCATATGTTGGCTGGCTCCACTATCAATGATCCAAGAAGTATTAGTCATACCTGAAAATTCTCATCGCTGTTCCATACCCGAATCCTTCTCGTTTAAAAGACCCATAAGTGCATTCCATTGATTAGTTGTGAGAGAAGGGAGGTTTGCACGCCCTCTATCCATCAGGTTGGCCTGAGCCATGTGGGCCGTCGGTCCCCCTGTCGGACCTCACCTCCAACTGGACCGCCACCAGCCCCGCCTCGGTTATCTCGGCCGGCGTTGCCCCCCTGCCGCTGCGCCGTCCTTCTGTGCCGTTGCCTCGGCCATTACCTCGTCCCGGGTTCAAGATGCATGGGCGATCTCCCCACCATTCAGGATATCCAACGAGTTAAAAGCAACCACTCTTCTCGTGTCCGCTCAACCCACAATGTTTGCATTTTAAATCTTTAGTCGCGTCACGATCAAATTTAGAAGTGACAGCGAAGCCAACCGGGTTACATTCCTCTTTTTGGGTAGTCTTCAAGACCCCTTCCTGCTGGATAATGACCGAGTAAACACGATTCAGTGGTGGCAAGGGCTCTGTGGCGATGATGTTGGATCGTAGACTCCCATATCCTTCGTTATCCAATCCCATCAGAAATTGGTGCACCTTTTCTTTGTCCCTTTGAATGGCAAGAGCTTTGCTTATCCCACACTTGCATCCTCGGCATTTGCAAGTGGGAATCTTTTCATGATCACCAAGTTCGTCCCAAATTGTTTTTAATTTTCCAAAGTACGTGACAATGGACTGACCGTTTTGCTTGCAGTTTGCAAGTTCTTTCTTTAGTTGATGAATCCGAGGACCATTCGCAACAGAGAAACTGGTGGTCCTGAAGTGGTGAGTTACAAAGTCTAGAGGGGGGGGGGGTGAATAGACTTTGTTACAAATTTTAAAAACTTTTTCGTTTCTTTTGAGAACGTGAAAATGAGTGTTAATCTAGAGTTCTTGTGAACTTTATATTATGTGCGGAAGTTGGTGGGTAGAGTGAGAAGTAATCAATATGGATGGGTTAGTTTTCTCAGTTAATATAATTGCAAGTAAGAATAAAGATAAAAGAGAGAGACACGCAAACTTTAACGAGGTTCGAAGGTGGGGTAATCCTTCTACGTCCTCAAAATCCACTATGTAGTTGGTTGTTGAATAATGAACCAACAATTACACTTGTGTGAATTTCTGCACGGTATATCTTCGCAAGGCCAATGTTGCTACTGCACTCGTGCTGGCTTTGTTGTTCCTTCGAAGGTCACGCTTCTTCAACAACTGCAAGGTCCGAACAATAGGACTTGCAAGACCAACTTGTAAGAAAGTTGACCTACCCCCTTTCAATCAATAAGTTTGATCAAAAGTTGTATCCTTCAACGTGGTGTGGTACTTGAGGCAAGGAAACCTTCAAGTATTTACACTATAGCTTTTTGGAAGGAGGAGAAGTTTGCTTCTGGATAAGGAGTTTAGAAATCTCTCTTTATCAAGATTTTTGGGCTAACTGTGAATGAGGTAGCCTCTTTTTTTGGTTGTTCTTCTTATTGTTGATGAGTTATTATATATATTTTCCCAGTCTTCTAAGGATGCTATTTATAGCTGGATTGGATAATCTATCCGTTGAATCAAAATAGACTATCCATTGCATTTGCTAGATTCAAATTTGAATGAATATTGGGATTTGAAGATTCCTCATTGGAATGGGTGTTTGGACATACCCAATTGTTAAAGGAGAGATTCCTTTTTCCATAGAGTCCGTCTTCTAGCTATTGTTCAAGTATTCTGGACTGTAGAACTTTACTCTGTTTGTCTTCTAGTGCTTGTTTAGGAATTCTGGACAGGTTCTTCAATTCTTAGAGGTCCAGACTTTGTCTTCGAGTCATTTGTTCTTGAATCAGCATAATTATCTTCAATCTAGCCGTTGAAAATCAAGAGATTGATTTTTCCTTACCAACGGGTAGAATTTCTTCATTCAAGGCTTAGATAATTTTCTAAGTCTTTTCTCACTTGTCCGCTTTTTGAGAATTCCGGTCTTCCCTGAGGCATCCGGTTCTTAGCTGACAAATCCGGAAGAGTCATACTCAGTCTTCCTGGTGAGAAGGAAATCCGCGCTAGTCTTCCGACTTAGCCTTCAGCGGGTTGTAATGAGACATCCGGTTCTCATGTAGTATTCCGTATAGGAGGATTTTCATCTGCTTTGAGAGATCCTTACTTGTCTCTGACATTTCCGATCAAGATATCCAATTTCCAAATTCCTGAATTTGATTAAGTCTTCAGGCATCAAACCGCTTAAAGAAATATCAACACTTTATTGGAAATCTCAAGAACTTGGTTTTAACAATATTTCTAAAGGAAAAATTAAATTGAATATCTAGGGAGACCTAAAGTCCCTATTACATTCTAAATACATCATCATCAAAATCTATGATATTTTTCCCAACAGAAACAATCTTGGATATCTTTCCATAGTTCTACAGCTACCTCCACTTGTGTGATAGAGTTTCTCAGACTACTGGCAATGGTATTGTAAATCCATGAGACCAGCATGGCATTTACAATCCACCATTCTTCATAATTTTCATCTCCCTCTTCTGGACAAGGGATGGATCCGTCAATGAATCCAATTTTCCGTTTTGCACGGAATGCAATTCTCATTGCACGGGCCCATTCTTCATCATTATCACCGTTTAGTTTGACTTGGGTGATAATTAATCCGGGTGTGTCTGCGTTCTTGAGTAAGTAAGAATTTCCCTTCGTAGGGATCTTCTCCTCCTCATCGAAGATCTTTCCGATGAGATTTTCCTCTGCATCTTCCATGTCGACGGTCGAGGAAGATGGTCCGGCGGAAGACGGGCTTGATCCGGCAGCGGACAGCGATGGACTGTCGTTTGTCTAGATTAGGGTTTTCCCTAGGAATCTTGCTCCGATACCATGAAGAAAGGAATACAAATCCTACCAGGACACGAATCAATAATCAAACTAGGAAACAAATAAATCAAGAGCAATCCCAATTAGGATGGGATTCGGTCATCTCAGGATTCTGACTTCTCGAGATTCGGATTTCTCAGAATTCAGACCTCTCGAAAATCGGATTTCTCGGAAGTTGGACTTCTCCAGATCCGGACCTCTCCGGCCAATATTAATGCTTATCATGTCAAAGAAAACAGTATATCATATTTTTAATAGAAAAACTGTATATATATATATACACACATATATTTAATGAAGCTAGCTTTTTATTGATTAGCGAAAGAAAGGAAGCATTACATCAGCTGTGATTGCTCCCTGAACATGTGGGGGAGCAATGAAAAAAGAAATACAAGGAGTAAAAAGATTATGTTGGCTGGCCCATTTGGCCAAATGATGGGCTCCCATATTTCCCTCTCGAGGTATGTAGGAGATCTTTTGACCCGAATGTGAGAAAGCATGGAGGAGAGTTGTCCAAAGTTCATGGTTGACTCCTGGGTTTTTGCGGCTTGAAATTGACTTGGCTAGACTTTTGCAGCCAGTGTTGGCCTAAATATATCTTCCAAAATGTGCAGCCCATTGTATGCCAATGGCTAAAGCTTTTGCCTCACCTTATAAGGCAGATGTTTCTTCAATCTTCCATGTTCCCGCTGCAATGAAAGTGCCATTTCCTCTGCATAAAACTGTACTAGCCACCCCGTAATTTTGATTGATTGCAACATCTGTGGAGAGGTGTAATCCGCTGTCCGAGGTGTTGGTCCACCTATGGACTCTAAGGGAGGGGTTCCTTTGCTGCGAGAGCATAAGTTCAGGAGGAAGTCTCCAAGCGTCAAAGTACTTAAGCTTTGAAGGAGCCCTTCCAAGAACCCACTCCTGTACTTGGGCAATACAGTCTTGAAGTAGTCTCCCCGACTCTTTGCTGCTGTTTTCATGGATGCGCCGGTTACTTTCCTTCTAAATTTGGTGGGAGATGATTCCAGGTATGATACCTTTGAGCCATCCTTCTAGAGTTTGGTTGTGGTATTCTATCCACCATTTGTGGAGGTAGGCTCTCACACCGTGTGTTTCTTGCCACTGTATTTTAAAGATCCATTCGAAGTAGCTCCAAATGGGTTTAGCATAGGGGCATTGAAAGAGAGCGTGATAGTCTGTGTCACTATCCCTTTTGCAGAGATGGCATATGGAAGGCAATGAAGTTATTCCAAATTTCCTCAAGTGTGCAGGGAAGGGTAGCAGTTTCTGGTGAAGGCGCCACGGGAAGAAGGAGATTTTTGGAATTTGCTTCATGTTCCAGATGATTTGCATATGTTGGAGAGGTTCTGCATCCTCTTCCTCTTCCTCAAGTTGGATTGCAAGGTAAGCTTCTTTGAAAGTAATTTGCCTATTTCTGAAAAAAGCTTCTTGGTCTTCTTCTCCTGAAAAAAAAATTAGTGGCTTTTTTAATGAATAGAGCAAATTCTTTTCCATATGGTAGAGTCAGTAATTTTAGGGGTGAAGTTGTTGTTTCTAGGATATCTCTCTCTCATAGAATGGCTCCAAGTGGAGTTGTTAGCATGATAGTTCCACCAGAGTTTGAGGGTGAAGGCCTCTTGGATAGCATCCAAGGATCTGACTCCTAGACCTCCCTTGTCTTCTGTCAAGCAGATTCTGTCCCAAGATGCCCAATGATAGCTGTCTTTCCCTTCTGTGTGACCCTAGAGGAAAGTGCACATCTTGTTGTGAAGCAGATGGATGATAGATTTAGAGAGTTTGTTGACTGCAAGGGTGTGGAGGGGAATGGAATTTAGGTTGTGTTTGAGGAGGATAAGTCTGCCACTGTGGCTGAGGAGTCTGCCCTGCCAGCCCTTCAATTTACTGTTAAATTGATCAATGAGTGTTTGGCAGTAGTGAGCTCTGTTAATCCCTCTAAATATTTGAACACCCAAATATTTGAAGGGTAGAGTACCATGGTTCATTCCAAGGGTGCTGCACATGTAGTTGGTTCTGTGGTTGGGAGTTTTAGGGGGGGTGAAAAAGTTGCTTTTATCCATATTGACATTTTGACCTAAGCACCTTTCATAGTTCCTCATGAAGTTGTGAACTTGTTTAAGATTAGGACCATAGCCATTAGTGAAAAGAATAAGATCATCTGCAAAAGCAAGGTGGGAGATAGGATGGTAGTTTCTTCCCAAGTTGTAGCCTGCAATTTTCTTGGTGAGGACAAGGTTGTTCAGAGTTCTACTGAAACCTTCTGAGGCAATGATGAAGAGAAAAGGAGATAGGGGATCTCCTTGTTTTAACCCCTTGGAAGTCTGAAAAGGTTTGGTATTCTTGCCATTGATGTTGATAGAGAGAGAGGCAGTGGCCAAGAGGTTGTGAATAAGGTGTGTTGTTTGGTTTGAGAATCCAAATCTCCTCAAGACTTCAAGTAGATAGTCCCAGGACACTCGATCAAAAGCTTTAGACATGTCCAGCTTGATGGCCAGATTTCCCCCCTGCATTTATTAGCAAGGCCATGGAACATTTCTTGGACAATGAGGATCTGATCTTGAATAAGAGTGTCTTTCATGAAGCCAGCCTGTTCAGGGCTGATGATTTTGGGTAGGAGAGGGGACAGTCTTGTAGCCAAGATCTTAGAAATGGTTTTGGCAATGAAATGATTTCCCCCCTGCATATATATATATATATATACACACACACACACACACACACACACACACACACACACACACACACACACACACACACACACACATATATAAAGGCTTTTTATTGAAAAAAAGAAGAAAGGAACATACAAAGGCCAAGGGTGAAAGCTCTAGGTAGCTTTACCCCGGTTGATACAATGCAGACCAAAACTAGTAATAGGATTGAAATAAAGAGTAGTTGTATCTTCATTGTTTGCCCAACACCAGGTTTGTAGGGTCCTGTTAATTTGACAACGAACACTGCTCGGAGAGAAAGGTTTTCCATCATGAATGCACTTGTTATAGGCCTTCTAGAAGTGCCATATTAACAAGCCAGGCAGGATTAGTCTGAGTTTCCCTTTGAGGCAGCTTTGGTTCGAATTAATCCACCAGTTTAGCAAGTGTTTTCTAAGGTTATGAAGTGGTCGTCTAGCAGGTCCATTACTAAGGATAGCATAGTCTCGCCAAATTTCATGGAGCACATGACAGTGGAGTAAACAATGATCGAGACTGGCAATGTTTCCTAGGCAAAAAGGGCAAGGGGAGGGAGAGATATTCATTTTCATCAATTGTTCGTGGAAAGGAGGAAGACCATTGAATGCTTTCCAGGTGAAAAACTGAACTTTCCTCATTTGCCACTTGCTCCAAATGAAAGAGCAAGACATGAGCTTGGGACTGTTTATAGTGCATGCTCTATAGGCCTCCTTGAAAGAAAAGCTCCCTCTAAGCCATGTGGTTACCCCATCTGAGTTGTTGGTGTGAAGAAAGCCCATGCTTGCAGCTTTGCAGATCCTTTTCCATGAACAAGAGTCATAAATCTTGGCTCTGAAATCTTCATTTCTCAAATATTTCTGCCTCATGTAGTTACTCCAGATAGTACCTCCTTGTTGTACTTTCCACCACATTTGAAGTGCAGCAGCTGCCTGAAGATCTTCAATGCTCTTGAACCCAAGACCTCCTTCCTCCAGGGAGTAACAAAGGTCTGCCCATTTCCTCCAGTGATGTTTGTTCTTTGTCTCCCTACTGCCCCATAAGAAATTTGCCATCATTTTGTTGAGACTGGTGATGACAGATTTGGGAAGATCCTGGACCAGTAGTGTATGCACTGGAATAGCTGAGAGCACATGCTTGATAAGGACATACCTGCCCATTTCCTTTCAAAGTGTAGCATCAAGTCAGTGCAGTCTTTCTTTCTAAGCTTCCCTTTGTCAATATAGGAACCCAAGTATTTAAACCTGCCAGAGGATGTTTTAATGTTTGTAATACTGGAAATAAGGGATCTTCTGTCTCTAGACAGCTTTGGATGAACAATGATCTGGGATTTGGAGAGATTAATACTTTGACCAGAGGCTAGCATGAAGGTTGAAAGGATATGTTGGATCTTGAGAAGATTCCTGCTTTCGCCATTTGTAAAAATAATCAAGTCATCTGCATACAAAAGATGAGAGGGAGCTTTAATGAGACCTGTGTGGAAGGGCTTGATAAAACCCATATTCATTTGGTGTTTTATCTCTTGGCTGAGACCTTCCAAAGCAATAATGAAAAGCAAAGGAGAAAGGGGATCTCCTTGCTTAACTCCAGATTTCATTGGAAAAAACCCCCTGGGAAGCCCATTTACTAGTATGGAGAACCAAGTTCCTTTGAGAACACCCATAAGCATAAGAAGACTATGCTGGGTGAAACCAAACTTAGAGAGAATGGTTTCCAGAAACTCCCAACTGAGGGTATCAAAAGCTTTGCAGAGATCCAACTTAATAATGATATTGCTCTCTCTATAGCCAGAGGCTAACATGTGAACCATCTCCTTAGTAAGTAAAATATGTTCTTCAATACCCTTACCTGTCTGATAGGCTGCCTGCTCTTCAGGAATGAGTTTATGAAGTAAGAGTTTGAGTCTGTCACTAAGGATCCTGGTAATGATCTTGCTAAAGAATGTAGAGAGAGATATTGGCTTATAGTCATCAAAGCTAGTGCAGGTGTCCTTCTTAGGGAGGAGTGTGATGGTGGTACTGCCAAAAACTTGAGGGATGGGGACTCCAATGAAATATTCTTGGACAGCTTTGGTAACGTGGAGATGAATGGTACTCCAACAATGCCTGGAGAAAGTTCCATTAAAGCCATCGGGACCTGCTGCACTAGATGCAGATAGCTTCCAAATAGATGATTTTATCTCCTCTTCATTTGGAATTTTGGTAAGAGATAGGTTATCATCTAGAGTAATATTTGTGTGGATGTGTTCAAGGGCGTGATTCAACTGTCCCACAGGTCTAAACTTGAAGATATTTTATTTTTATTTTTATTTTATTTTTATATTTTTTTTATTTCATTAAAATTCAATAGAGTTGCAAGGTCCAAAATACATCATTCATGCCTAGAAAATGTGAAAATACCCAAGCTAAAAAGCTGTGATTTATATAACAAAGAAGTATCTAAATGCTTAGCCCAAAACCATTGCTGGAGGATCTGATTTGTAGCAGCCATAAAATACTCTTCTTGTTAGAAGAAAACAACCAACTTAACAGCACCTGCTGCAAAGAGAGAGGGGCAGCTGAAAAGGGAGCCTTGGCAGCATCTGCATAAGCTTTTCAAAGACCAGAGATCTCCCTGCAGTAAACAAAAACTGTTAGACAAGGCGTGCAACTCTAGAGGGGGGGTGAATAGAGTTGTTGAGAATGTTTACCGATTTTCGCAGGATTAATAATATAAACGTAAGTGCAGCGGAAATAAAATAGAGAAGGGAAAGAACACACCGATGTATACTGGTTCACCACCTCGTGGCTAGTCCAGTTCCCCGAGAGACTCTCTCGAAGCTACCACTACTTTCGTTAAGCTTACGGGTTCTTAACAAACCGTTTACAACTCGAGAACTTGAATCCCACAAGCCTCGACACAACCGCTCGTAGATATGCCCTCTACAAGACTTCACAACCAAGACTTAAGTCACATAAGCCTTGAACAACAAGAAGAACAATCTTCTACTCCTCCGAGTCCTCCGTTAGGCGCTCCGAATGCGTCTCGGACTTCAATAAAATCCTGTGCACCTTCTTGAATACTTCAAGGAATGGCACTTCAAGTCTTCGTGTTTGTCGTTGTAGCACTTTGATCTTGACTTGAATAAATTGTGTTTGTCAATTATCAAAACCTGTGAGTCAACACTTAACAACACAGAAAGGGTTGAACTCATGCATTCCAACAATTTCCCCCTTTTTGATAATGACAAACACATGGAGGATATGCTATCAACAAATAACAAAATAAGGCATATACTCCTATACTCTTTCCCCTTTTGGCATTATCAAAAATAATGCAACAAAAGAACTCATGCATTCCGGGGAGAGAAAAAAGTTCTAAACAATTTTAAAAAAATCACATTGCCCTTAAAAACATGCATTTCTAGGAAATAAAAAACTTCCCCCTTAAAGTATGCTATCTCCCCTTAAATAAATAAAGCATACAAAAAGATTAACACATATAGCAATAAATTCCCCCTTACTATATGCAAAACATCCTATGTAAATTCCCCAAATAAATTCATATTAAAAAAAATAAAGACTCCCCTTTGATGCAACCTCTTTGGCTAGTGCTTGGAGCATCCACTACAAATTTGTAGTCTTCAAGCACGCCTTTCAAGTGCGTCACGTGCCCGACCACCCATCTTGTTCTTCAAGAGCGATGAGGCAACCGTCTTTGGAAGGTTCATCATACTTCCACGAAAAATAAGCAAATTCATCTTGTTTGCTCATTTTCTTGAGCTTCGGGCACTCAAATTTTCGGTGGCCAAGCTTTCCGCAAGTGTGACACCTTGAGGTGTTTTTCCTCTTGCTCTTGTTAAGCTCATGTTTCATAAACTCATTAAAACATTCAACCAAAATATCACATGAAGTGCTAGAATCACTATCACTATCCGAATCCGAATCATCGATCTCTACTTTTTGAGAAGAAGATGCTTTAAAAGCAATTCCAGTTTTCTTCTTAACGTCAAGCGTATGAGAAAGATGATTTGTTTCGTAAAAGATAAGGTTACCTCGGAGACCGTCGTATGTGATAACGTTGTAATCTCGGCCTTCGTAGATGGAGTTAACCTTTGACTCCCATTCCTTGGTAAGACTTCGCAGGATTTTCCTCACTAACTCCTTGTCGGTGAGCGTCTTTCCAAGCATATCAAGGTCGTTGACGATGTTTGAAAATCTTCCAAACATATCCTCCACAAGTTCGTTCTCTTTCATAGCAAATAACTCATATTCATGGGTTAGTAAATCAATTTTTGATTCACGAACTTGAGGTGTACCTTCGTATGTGATCATGAGCTTGTTCCACATTTGGTTGGCGGTTTGGCAACGAGATATCTTTTGATAATCGTTGGCATTGACAGCACAATACAAGAAGTTGATGGCGGGTGGCATTTAATTGAGCCTTCTTAAGATCGACTTCATCATATTCATCCTCGTCCTTCGGGATGAGTGTATCGCCTATCTTTTTCATTGGCAAGCTATCTCCATTCTTGATAGCAAGCCAAATTTTGAAGTTATTAGATTGAACAAAAATTCTCATACGCTCCTTCCAATAGGAGTAATTTGTTCCATCAAAAAATGGCGGCCTTAGGGTGGATTGCCCTTCTCCTATCCCTGCGTTCAACATTCTAAAAAATTTTTTTTATCGTTTTCTCAAACGTCACAAGGAGCGTTAGAGATACCTGCTCTGATACCAATTGTTAGACAAGGCGTGCAACTCTAGAGGGGGGGTGAATAGAGTTGTTGAGAATGTTTACCGATTTTCGCAGGATTAATAATATAAACGTAAGTGCAGCGGAAATAAAATAGAGAAGGGAAAGAACACACCGATGTATACTGGTTCACCACCTCGTGGCTAGTCCAGTTCCCCGAGAGACTCTCTCGAAGCTACCACTACTTTCGTTAAGCTTACGGGTGCTTAACAAACCGTTTACAACTCGAGAACTTGAATCCCACAAGCCTCGACACAACCGCTCGTAGATATGCCCTCTACAAGACTTCACAACCAAGACTTAAGTCACATAAGCCTTGAACAACAAGAAGAACAATCTTCTTCAACCTCTCAGCAATAACTCTCACAAGAGTAGAAATGAGAAAAGATTAAGCTCTATGGATGACAAGAACACTCTCTTGAAAACACTTAGTTTTCTCTCAAAATATATCAATTTGAGGAAGAAATGAATGGAGGATTATAACCTCAAGATTGGGGGATTTTAGGAGTGCTTGTTCATTAGAAAAATGACCAAGGAAGAGTGTTTAAATAGGGGTTGAAAGAATATATCCGTTGGTCCAAGAAAAGAAGCTGGGATGAAAAAATGCAGCATAATAATCGATTAATGCAGTGTCAATAATCGATTAATGCAGTCTGCGCAGAGTTCCTTCAACGTGTAAATAATCGATTAATGCAAAGGGATTAATCGATTAGAAGGCTCTGAGAGGACTAATCGATTAAATCAAGAGGAATAATCGATTAATGTAATGCAAACGACAGTTAATCGATTAAACAGAGAAATATAATCGATTACCAAAAGAAATAATGGGCAAAACACAAAGGGCCCAAGCCAGTTGCGATGGAGAGCAAATTGGCGTAACACTCGTTGTTTGAGACAACGGGAATCAGAGAACGCTCCTCCTCTTATTCAATGAATTTGAATAAGGGAGTAAAAGTGAGTCCAAAAATTATTTTGTGTGTCAAACGATGTACACGAAAATTATTTGAATAAAATATTTTTGCTTACCAAAAATATTTTATAATATCAAAATAAACATTTGATAAATGTTTGACACACTTTTTGTAACTGACTCAATAAAACTATTTTGAACAGTTAAAAAGATTTTTCAACTGACTCAAAAAATAAATATAATTTTTATTTTAACTCCCATAAAAACAATTTTGGAGAGAAGATATTTTTGTCATCCTTACAAAAATTCCTACGACTCAAATCTTCTACTCCTCCGAGTCCTCCGTTAGGCGCTCCGAATGCGTCTCGGACTTCAATAAAATCCTGTGCACCTTCTTGAATACTTCAAGGAATGGCACTTCAAGTCTTCGTGTTTGTCGTTGTAGCACTTTGATCTTGACTTGAATAAATTGTGTTCGTCAATTATCAAAACCTGTGAGTCAACACTTAACAACACATAAAGGGTTGAACTCATGCATTCCAACAAAAACGTGATGATCATCCACATTACTCTCCTTGCAAAAAGGGCAGGTAGCGTCCACCAAGACCTGCAATTTCTGTAAATGACATGGTAAAGGCAGTAGTTTGTTGACAACCCTCCAAAGAAATAGGCTCATCCTACTTATGTTCCTGTTATCCCAAATATATGAGCAAGAGATCTGTTTGGGCTTATGGTCAAAAGAATGGTAATAAACTTTGCCAAAAGAGTATGCTCCATCAGCCCATACAATCCTGCCTTGTGATGAGGTGCAATAAGGTGATATAAAAGAGTGAGCCTTGCAGATAAACTTCCAAGTAGGAGAATCATATAGCTTAGGAGTGAAGGACCCACCCCTGAAGTACTTCCGGTGCATAAAAGTCCTCCAAATGGTTCCACCCTGCTGAACCTTCCACCATAAATCCATGGCAGCAGCCCTTTGACAATGGCCAAGATCCCGTACCCCTAATCCACCCTCCAGCAAGAGGAAACAAAGCTTTTCCCATTTCCTCCAATGATACTTGTGGCCCTCATCCTTAGCCCCCCAGAAAAAATTAGACATCATCCTATGAAGACACTTAATGACAGACTTAGGTAGTTCCTGAACCGCCAAGATATGCAAAGGAATGGAAGAGAGAACATGCTTAATCAAAATAAGCCTCCCCATCTGGTTAAGCTTCCTACTTTACCAGGGCGCAATTCTTCTCTCAAACTTTTGGATCAGTGCTTGGCAGTGAGCTTTCCTCAACTTTCCTCTCACAACAGTAGACCCCAGATAAGTAAACTCTCTGGTGGTACATCTAATGCCAAGTATACTTTTAATCTTAGCCCTATGTTCCTGCCTCATCTTATCATGAACAATCACCTGACTTTTATTAAAGTTAATAGCCTAACCAGATGCCATCCCAAAAGTGGAAAGAGCTGCCTTTAGCCTCAAGAGATTCCTACAATCAGCTCTGGTGAAAATGACTATATCATCAGCATACAACAAATGACTTGGAGCCACTATCCTGCCAGATGAGAAACAGCTGATCCTTCCAGTGTTAGCAAGATGATTAAAGTATCTGGTAAACCCCTCCATAGCTAAAATGAACAAAAGAGGCGACAAGGGATCACCCTGCTTAACACCACACTGCATGGGGAAAAAACCCTTGGACTGACCATTCACAAGGACAGAAAAAAAGGTGGATCTCAGATTTCCCATTAGAAGCTGCATAATCCTCGGGGAAAATCCAAATTTTATCAAAACCTGCTCCAAATAACTCCAAGATATGTTGTCAAAAGCCTTAGACAGATCAAGCTTGATGATACAATTTCCACCTCTAGTATTTGCAGATAGAAAATGCACCATCTCTTTAACCATCAAAACATGTTTATTAATACTTTTTCCTTGCTGAAAAGCAGCCTGCTCTGGGGAGATAAGAGTGGGAAGGACTCTCTTCAGTCTATCACTGAGTATCCTGGAAAGGATCTTGCTGAAAAAAGTAGAAAGAGAAATGGGCCTAAACTGATCCAGAGTTATAGCACCCTCAATTTTTGGAATAAGGGTGATCAAAGTACTCCCAAACACCCTGGGCAAAGGGATACCTAAAAAGAACTCCTGCACAGCTTTAGAGACATCCACCTTAATAATGTCCTAAACCTGTCTGAAGAAGAAGCCATTAAACCCATCAGCACCAGCAGCACTATTTGCATTCAAAGCCCAAATAGTCTTTCTGACCTCCTTCTCATCTGGCAGCCTCCCAAGCATATCATTATCTTGCTCAGAGAGCAAGGAGGGAATATGACTAAGTACCTCACCCATGTCACCCTCATGAACAGTGGAAAAAACCCTAGTAAAATGAGCAACAGCCTCCTTAGCTATTCTTTCTTGAGAGGAAAGCATACAACCAGCTGTATTCTTTAGAGAAGAAATGAAAAGCCTATTTATCCTTCCCTTGACCAAAGAATGAAAGAATGCAGTTGAGGCATCCCCTTGAGAAATCCACCTAGCATTTTCTTTCTGGGACCAGAACATTTCCTCCTTTTTGTGAGCCTGTTGCAACAAAGGCCTAGCCAAATTACATGCCACCACATTTTCTTCACAATCATCCCTTTCTAGAGTATCTTCCGCCCTCAACAACCTTTCCTCTGCCTTAGAAACTGCATCAAAAATATTCCCAAATACCTCTTTGTTCCACTGAAGAAGTGCCCTCTTCAGAGCAACCAATTTAAAAGCCAGACCCCTCATACCCCCTCCTTGATAACTCTTTCCCCAGGAGCTAGCAACAAGATCCTTAAAGGAAGTATGTGAGTACCATACATTCAAAAATCTGAAAGGTTTAGGGCCCACTACATGGTGGGAAAGTTATTTGAAAAGAAGGGGCCTATGATCTGAAAGTCCTTGTCCAAGATGTCTGATCTCAATTACTGGAAAAGAATCCAGGCATGATTCATTCACTAAGACTCTATCAAGCCTCCTAAAGACTCTCCCTTGACCCCTTTTACCAGTCCAAATGAATTCACTCCCAAGAAAATGAGGAGCCACTAGCTCACACTCAGAGATAACCTTAGCAAAATCCCCTATTCCTCCAAAATCTGTACAAACAGCACCTTTGTGCTCTGAGAGAGAGGCGACAGTGTTAAAGTCACCCCCAACAATCCAAGGACCAGACCTAGGAAAAAGAGTTCTAAGAGACATCCAGAGATCCTCTCTATCAGATGTGGTATGCAAACCATACACGCTTGAAATCCAAACAGATGAAGAGGAAGCAGCATGCTTGAATCCACAAGTAAGGATCTGAGACTCTTCATTAACAGTATGAAGGGAGAGGTAATCATCCTTCCAAAGAAACCAAAGCTTGTTATTAAGAGCAGAAAAACCCTTTGAAAATCCAAGTTTCAATTTATATCATTCAATTTTATCAAGATCCACCAAAGGCTCCAAAATAGAGATAAACTGCAACTTATATGTTTTAATAAGGTAAATAAGACGAGGAAGAGAAGAATGTACACCCCTAATATTCCAAAACAAACCAATCATGGAGAACAAAGCACAGAAAATCTATTTGAAGCCATTCGCCGTGTTACCATTGCATGGCTACGCTCCCTTGGTTTTGAGCTTTTAGAAAGCTTAGAGGATACAACCAGATCTGGAGAGGGGCTAGCCAAAGAAGGAAATTCTTCAAGATAATGGCAAACTGAATCAATATCATCCCCATCCATATAGAAACCCACATCAGGTTCTGCATCTTCTGGGAGTTCCTCTAAACAGCCCTCATAAGGAATAATTTCCAAGCAGTCCTCTTTAACCTCCAAAGGTGTGAGAGAAAAAAGTTTGTGCATCGTGAAAGGAGACAATAGAGTGGGATCAGAGATAGTAAAAATTGTCCGCAACCACACTATTCTCTCTCACCCTGGAAGACTCACTCGGACCTTCAGACCACTGCACAAGATGCATGGAAGTTTGATAAGGCTTTGCTTTCCAAACCATTTCTGGCTTCTTGACCATCTTGACCTTCCCTTTCTTACGAGTAACCACTTGCCATGCAGTATCTGTCTTCACATCCTTAGGCCTTACATCTTGCCTGTTTTGCCCTAGTGGGCACCTCTTCTTTGGATGGCCAATCTTCCCACAATCCATGCAATAAGAAGGTACGTTTTCATAGTAGAAGTCAAGGAGCATATCCTCCTCCCCATGTTGGACGTGAATCTTTGCAGGAGGCAAGTGAGAGATATCAACCTCCACACAACAACGTGCAAGTTGGGGCCTGGAGAAATTTAACATACAAGAGTCAACTTGCAAGGGGTGACCAATCGAGGATGCCAAAAGATGTAAAGCTCGTTTATCATGCGGATGAATTGGCAAATCTGGGAAAGCAATCCAAATTGGAAGAATAGGGTTATCAACATTAGAAGATAGGGAGGGGCTCCATTTTGTAATCGTCATATCTTGCCCATAAACCCTCCATACTCTTCGTAAAAATATCCTCACAAAATCCTCCTCCCTTTGAAAATTCAAGAGGAAACTCCTGGTTGATAAGATGGTGACGTCGAAATCTCCAACGAGACCAAGCTTCTGCATAAATGATTTCATTGTAGAGAAGGGCGGGCGAGTTTTGAACGTAGCCACCAACGCATGCTTGAAACGCACTGATAATTCAAATATGTTGTTTTTCGTAAAAGTCACAGATGGAATTCCATTCTGGTATTCCGTAATCTTCCCTTCCAGTGCTCTAACCTGCACACCCTTTACAACTACTTCCGAGAATAGCCTGTTCTGTCCTCTAATGGATGCAGTTGAGGCAGATACCGGCGTAAACGCCGCAGAAGAAAGCTCCTGAACGCCGCTAGGGTTTTCCATCATTATATATATACATACATACATAAATACATGCATACATACATATATATATATATATATATATATATATATATATATATATATATATATATATATATATATATATATATATATATCATAATGGCTTTTTTAGAGAGGAGGAGCAGCGGTTCTAGGGCTGTCCGTCAAAGCCGCCGACCAGCCGTTTCTTTCAGCGATATACCTACAGGTCGTAAAATCTTCAATAGCCGGACCAGATTCTCTACCCGCTATGCCTGGTGCGAAGGTTTCTGCAGAAATCGCAGGTTTCATCTTCCGGATACGCACTTTCATCATTGTTTGCGTGGATTACCCTTCAAGAACCCCCTCCCTAAAGAAAAGCGCAACCAATACGTTTACAGTGACTCTAGGTTATGCTTCAATGGATTCGAAGGGTGTTCAAGGGAAACCACCCGAAATCTCATATTCAAATTCCAGACACATCATAAGGTATTTGTGCTCTTTTATTCCTTCTACAATCACAACTTCTGCATCTCTGATTTTGGAGCTAGAAGATACTGCATTTGGTTCGATTTGGAAACTGTTAATTGGATCCTAGGTTGTCTGCCATTTTTTTCGAAGCCTAAATGTTGGGAAGTATCCAAAATAGAGGAAAATAGGACCATTTATCTTTCCATTGGTATCAATAAAAGGGGTAAATTTGTGAAAATTCAAGAGATTAGAAGAGAGGGCAGTACTTTCCTTGCTATCCCCTTTTATTCACTAGCTGACGGCCCAAAACTCTTCACCAAGGCTCTCTCTTTATTCACCAAGAGAGCTACCAACCTTGAGGAAAGTTCAAAGGTGTGTGTGGATCCCCAGGAACCCTGTGTCATTCTCCCACTGGAATTGAAGCTTCTTCCCTGCCTACTACTACTAGGCAGGATGTTATTACCCAGCGAAGACTGATTTCACAAGTTTAGAGGGCTTCGTTGTTAACCCCACTGCCGTAACTAACAAGCAACTAGTTATTTTTCAGAATGAAGCAGCTCCTAATGTCAGCCTTTCCATCAACCAAGACGAAGAGTTTCCACCCCTGGCCCGGAAACTCCTTAGTCCTTTTGCTCCCACCTTTGTGCCTGATGTATACTCCTATGCTAATATTGTCACTAAGGAACAAGGATCCAATGTTATTACAGAGCCGGAAGAAGACCCCTTTTCAAATCTCAATGGCCAAAGCTTGGTTCCATCCCTCAACGCAATGGAAGATCACACTAAGGACAGGGAAGGTCCCATTCTCTATACCCACTCCGAAGGGGAGGATTTTGTGTTCATAGACACAAAGCTCAAACCTTTACAAATCGACTTCTCAAGATGCTCCAAACACCCCCTCCATCTCCGCAAGGAACTAAAGGGAAGAAGGACGTACTCACCGTCACAAATTGTTACGAGGAGCAAGGCTAAAATCCTTGAGCAAGGAAGGAAATTTAATCCGATAGGCTGGGCCGAAGAAAAAGACTTGTTAGATCCCCAAGAATCACATGAGGACGAGGTTATCAATTTCTTCAAACTTTGTTGTCCTAACAAGATTGAAGATCCTAAACCCCTTAGCAAACCTTTAACCAAAACTCAAAAAAAGAAAATGAAGAAGAAAAAGAAGCAGACTCAGTTTCTGATTATGGTTACGATGAAGAGATTGGATATGCTTATTGATAGACCTGCAGTTATAATTATTTCTCTAACCCTTCTTTTGAGTTTTGTTTGTTCCTTATTTCTGTTCCACAAAGAAGTAAGAGGTTAACAGATCTTAAAGCCAAGCGTGTTTGGGAACAAATTTGATTGAATTGAAAGTGAACTTTGGCACTGGATGGGTTTGGCACTGTTGTGGAATCACCAAGGACATTGGAAATTGGATGGCCTCTTAAATGTATAAAACATTTGACTTTACCCTTTGCAAGCTTTCAATGGTTAGAATTGAAAGTGAATAATTTGGCACTGGATGGGTTTGGCGTTGTTACTTGGCGCTGTTTCTGGGTTTTGCTTCGATTATCAACCCTAAGGATGGGCAGGATTTCTGTCATCTTTTCTGGAGCTGATTCATGCGCTTGGCTAGAACTGCTGGGCGGACCTTAGTGCTGGACATTTGGGCAGACAGGCTTTGCTCTACTCCTGGTTTTCTTTTAGTGTTTGTCTAGATGCTATTTGTTTCATATTGTCTTGGTTTTTTCCTCTTGTTTGTAGTTTTTTCTTTTCCTTTTTTGGAACAGCTTGTTGGGATCGTCCCATCCCCCCTTGTTTCTTTTTTTTTTCTTTTTTTAATAAAAATAAATATTTATTTTATACTCCGTGTATGTGTATATATATATATATATATATATATATATATATATATATATATATATATATATATATATATAATAAACATGGATATTAGGACTACCTAAAAATTTACCAAACTATACGCCTAAAACTAAACCTTTCTAGCAAGAAACAACCCTCCTCAGCCTAATTCATGTATATACGTACGGAGTACTATTGTTGGTAGTGCAAAAGGATGGAATCACGAAGTAATATTGTCTTGCAATGCCGCACAATACGCCTCGACAAAACAACTGTATAGTAGCGACAACATTGATGTATTTGACGGGAAGCCATATTTGCATATCGCCATTCCCCGCCACTGTCTGCTGCCAATTCCTTGTGCGATGATATCTTTCTTAATTGAATTGGATAATTAAAGGTGAGTCGTGGTTCATATGTCCACCGTTAGAATTAATTTGTAGATTAATTAGTTGATATACTTGTTTCGCAATTGATGTTGAATTTGTGAGCGTGATTATTGAACCTATTGATTGAATGTGTTCTTGGGCTTGAATTATTGAATTCGGGTTTGTGTTGATTGTCTAGTTTGGATTACATTTTTCTGAGCTATTTTCCATTGTTGCGTCGTTGCCACTGCCCTGGCAACCGGCTGCCGCTGCTTTGCCGATTGTGCTGCATCGCTGCCCGGAATGCCTCGCCGGTGGTCCTAAGGGTCCAAAGGGTGGGGTGGGGGGGCTGCCTTGGGGTTTTCTGGTAGTCGTGGAAATGGTCGAGGGGGTGAGTTCAATGGTGTCGTATGCGGGATTCTACCGGGCTGCATGAGGTCCGGCAGATAAACCGTAGTAATTATATTCTCTTCTATTAGGATGATTGTCTCATGACGATTATTGGTGGAACCTCGTTCTTTCGATATGTCGTTGTTTGTATTGAATTGAATATGTATGATGCAAATAAGCTTATTGGTGTTGTTACTGAGTTATGGGTTAAGATTGATGAATATCCCGCATAGTATACTTAGGCAAATTTGAATGGGATCGAATAGCTTGGGACACCAATAGGACATTGTTAGATCAAGAATTTAGGTCATGTGGGCCGTGCTTGCAAACTTAGTGGCCTTGGATTAAAAATATATGTACAAGGGTTTGCGACTTAGTTAGGGATTACTTTTGTACAACCTCAAGCCCGCCCATTGAAGATCTTTTTTGGGTTCTGAGCACTGGCCTTGAGAGATCCACTCAAGTGTCCATAACTCTAGTCTGTTAGTTTGAACTTTAGCCATGGAGGTTGAGTATAGTGTTGTTAGCCATGGAGGTTGAGTATAGTGTTGTGAAGTGAGATTTGAAATACTCCCTCCGTCCACAATTAAACTTCTTGATTTGACTGGGTGCACAAATTTATGTTGAATGAAAATTGGATTGACTTTTCTATTTTATCCCTCAACCTTTCAACCCTCTCCACCCGACTGGCATCTAGCACACCATCAACCTCTGCCGACAAAGGTGCTTCCGCACTGCCGCTGTGGACACTTCAACACCACCGCCGAAGGTCCCCACCATCCCAGCCCCCTGTAGTCGCAAGCCCTAGCATCCTCTCGTCATCGCAAACCTGCATCCCCTCTTCATTGCAACCCCCTGCATCCCCCTTTCATCGCAAAGATCTATTTTCTAGATCTGGTCAGATCTCGTAGTGGGGTGACAATCCAACTCCGGCAAAGATGCAACCCAATATCGTCATACACGGAAGAAGAAGATGCAATCCATCAGATCTGGTTGACGGGAGAAGAAAGAAAAAGAAGGAAGAAGAAACAAAAAAATATGAAGAAGATAAAAGAAGAGGACAGAAGAAGAAAGAAGAAGAAGAAGAAGGAAGAAGAAAGAGAAAATTAAAGAAGAAAGAAGCAGAGGACCGAAGAAGAAACAAGAAGGAAGAGGAATAAAAAAGAGAAAAAGAAGAAAAAGAATAAAAGAGAAAAATGAAGAAAGAAAATGCAAACAGAAGAAGAAAGAAGGAAGAGGAAAGAAAAAACTGCATAAAGAAAATGGAAACGAAATAAGAAAGACGAAATAGGAAGATGGGAAGAAGGGTAGCAAGGACATTTCTTTCATAAAAAAATTCCTAAAATAGAAATGAGAAGTTTATTTGTGGACGAATGAAAAAGAAAAGTGAGAAGTTTAATTATGGATAGAGGGAGTAAGTAATTATGGCTAAACATGATGTTGGATGATGATGTTGCATATTTTTCAGATATTGTGTAATCGTATGTAAATGTGTGTTGTTCTATGAGTTAATTTTGGCGTTAGATATATTTTCAGATATTGTGTAATCGTATGTAAATGTGTGTTGTTCTATGAGTTAATTTTGGCGTTAGATATATTCTTATTCAGCTTTCAGCTAAGCGTTTAGTCTTTTCTTGTCTTTAACGGCATATATGAATTTAGTTGGAACATTCTTGGAGGGCAGCGTGATGATTTCGGATGTCTGCATGCAGATAAGTTTTTAAAAATTATGAATGACTATTTTAATGACATTATATATTTTTATTAAGCTTCCACAGTGTTTGAATTAACTGTTATAAATAACTGAATTTGTTTTAAAATGTTGAATTTTATTTAAATATACTAAAGAAGGAGACTTCGGCTATGACTCTACTAGGGTTATCCACTCGTGTATTTATACTAAAGAAAATTCTGGTATGATGGATAAAATAAATCGATCAAACACAAAGAGAGAGAGAGAGAGCAGTCCTCACAACACGAGAGTATTCATATTGTTGGAATTTTTGGCATTTTTAATTGGCATTAAATGGACCAATTTGGGTATATTTGTCAATAGGTCCACTAACGGTTTTAACCGTTAATTAATGAACGTGTGTTCTCTTAAATGAGTTAAATGTTTTAACAATTTATACGCCAAAAATGGTAGAGGGTGAATGAGAAATTGATTCTCAGAGTTAACCCGTTAATAAAAGAATATGGTGAGGATTGCAATTTTTGCAATTTTACTGAACCAATCTTCTTTTATTAATTTTACGTGTTGTTTAAAATTAGTCCATTTTTACGGAGTTAACTGGCCATTAATCTCCAATTATATGGGACAAATTTTAAACGGAGCGTAACGTAACGGATGTGTTAATAGCTAATTAATCACCATTAACACACCACAAATGCCATGATTAATTTTAAGGGTTTAATGGTGTAGGAGTTACACATTTTTAAACACCTTGGTTATAAAATCAAAGTGCTCCTCTCCATTGTTTAGTGTGGTGTGTTTTGTGTGTGCCATACGTGAGAAAGAAAGGGAAAACTTTCTTGTCAAATATTTAGAGAGAGCTCTTGATTTTCCGGCCAAATTCTCCGGCCATCTCCCTTAAAATTTTTTTTTGTCGTCAACGTTCCTACGTTGTTCTTGTTCGTTGGTGTGTGGTTGGTCCGTACAATCTCCACACACGATAGCGGTTTTATTCTGGGAGGAGAGTGCCCACGTTTTTCCGGTACGGTAGGCGGGCACTACTACCTTAAGGACAGCTCCGGCGACTCCGTTGTCCTTCCACGGTGTTGTGTTTTTGCAGGTTCAGTTCATAAAGACCTCGCTGCATTCTGTTCTAGTGCATAATGTCCTCGCAGCCCAGTGCATAATGTCCTCGCAGCCATGTGCATAACGTCCTTTGCTTACTGTCCAGTGCTTAAAGATCTCGCTGCCCAGTGCTTAAAGACCTCGTTGTCCAGTGCTTAACGTCCTCACTGTCCAGTCCTTAATGTCCTCGTACAACAAGGCCGTTTGAAGATATAGCAATTTTTCTCAACTTTGTTTATTTTGTAATATTCTGAATAAATTATAAATTCAGAATTTTATTTATTTTTATTACCGGGGCCGTTCATCTTCCCCGTCCGTTGTAATCCGTACAAAAATTGTAACACATATCACGCCATACTTTTCATATCTGATTGTGGAGATCGTTAAAGTAAGATTACGAGCAATAATCCTTGTTGTGAAGCAGTTTTTTTAACAATTGCGTCTTGAAGATAAGAATTGTGTTGATGAAGAACCATGCTGATAACACGTCTTTGATGCAAAACATGAAGAAGGTGTAACACGCTAAGGAGAAAGACTCAAATAGAGTCAATAGTCAGTAATCACTTCTAAGTATTTTTAATCAATACATTAAGATACTCTTGTGTAGTTTATTGTAAACGCCACAGTAATTTAATAGAGGGTCGTTACAAGGATGTGGACCTCGCAGATGTAGGATATTCAGCTCCGAACCGCGTAAAAAATTCTTGTGTACAATTTATTGTCTTTATTTTATACTATGTGTGTGTGCGTGCATGTGACGGAGAAGATTCTTAGCACTTGGTTGGTCATTTAATTCAATTTTGTGAGTGCTAATACATTTCCTGCAAAAGTCGGTTAGTTTGAATTGTTTTCATATATTATTTGTGGGTGATTTTAGCTGCCTCCTACAAACTTTCAATTAGTATCTGAGCAGTTGGGCTTATCTTACTAGGTCTTTGATCTTAACCATGGGTGACACTAAAGAAGGGGCCAATGATTAACGACCACCTTTGCTATGTGGGAATAATATAACTTCTGGAAAGGGCGATGAGAGCTTTCCCAAAATCTCAAGGAGGTGGAGTCTGGCGCAATAATAATAATAATAATAATAATAATAATAATAATAATAATAATAATAATGATAATAATGATAATAATAATAATAATAATAATAATAATAATAATAATAATAATAATAATAATAATAATAATAATAATAATTGTTGGGAAAATCACCCCAATTTTTTAGCGGAAGAAATTAATAATAATCTCGTCTTTGTGTTGTCAATATGGGCAAAATCATATGACCAATAAAGAATAGTAAACACGACAACAAGCAATCAATCAAACGACAAACGAACACCAAGATTTAACGCGGAAACCCCAAATCAGGGAAAAAACCACGAAGCATTACACTAATCACCAAGAAAATCAGTGGGTACAACCAAGAATCTTCTCTAAATCAATTAGAGCTACACACAATCATCAAGCAACAACTTGGAACACCAGACAACAATAATTTTCACTCAAAAGTGAGAAAACCCCACAAAAATGAAGCAGAGAAGCAGAAGCTATTTTACCCACATCGAGAGGTCAAACCAACCATCTCACCGTTGGATATGAAGAAGAGGATGTCAGGAACAACGTACTAAAACTTCATTCCAATCGGAGTTTGTTTGGTTGTCGATCGGAGCACAAAACCAGAGATGCACCTCTATTTTTCTCTTCTTCCTCTTCTATAGGTTCTTTCTTTTTCTTCTCTGTTTGTGCGGCTATAATTTTTCTTTTTGTCCGTGAAGAAAACCAAAGGAAAAGACTACTACCTTTTTAACCTTTTCAATAAAGGTGGCAGCCCCACCACTCACCCATTTTTTTCTTTCTTTATAATAATAATGATAATAAATATTATTAATATTACAATATTATTCCACCTCTAAACTAAGTATATTTTTAACACTAAATGTATTAATTAGGAAATCCTTCCTCCATGTAGGAGGGTTACCCCAACAAATATCCCCCCTTACTCCTACATGGGGGGTAAAACTCAATGATGATATATATCAACCAAACCTTTCACAACCAACTGCACCAAGTCTGTTGGTTGTGAGCAATGCTCTCTTCTCTTCAACTTGAACAGTCAATTGCTCTTGGGTGCTCGCTTGCTTCCATGCAACTTTACTAGGGAATGACCATGTCCATCAAGCAATGATATAACTCCATCTTTCTTGGCTTGAAACCATTTTCTTGGGTGGCCCTGCTTCACTTCTTCCCAGTAGCAATCTCTCTCAAATATACCAATTTGAGGAGCACTAAGTGGCAGAACTCTATACTTGGAATGAGGTGGCTCAAGTACATCATCATCACGAGCAAGATCATCACCACAACATTGTTATCCATCTTCTCCCACATGATCTGCGTGTACTGTAAGAAAGGGAATATCACCTTCAAGGACGATACACTGACAACTCTCAATCATGTGATCAATCCTCTTGTGCGATAAATCCGTGGAGGGCACAGTGTTTTGATCTCCTCTACACATCTTTGCTTGCATCATGTAAAGCCTGTTCTCTTTCTTACCTCCTGTCACGATTAAAGAACTTTTAGTGAGCTTCCACTTTCCTTGACCAAGGCGGTTAACATAACCATCTCCATCAAGTCCTCCAGCTAAAATGAGGTTGAACTAAACTCTGGAACATGTCTGACATCTCTGAGGATTAACCTATAACCAGTGTTAGTCTTCAAACAAATAGTGCCCATCCCAATAATCTTAAATGATTTGTCACCCTTTCCCATATTTACACAGCTAAAATCACTGCTAGTGTATGATGAGAATAACTCCCGATGGGATATGAGATGACATGAGGCACCTGAATCAATGATCTAAGTGCAATCCTGAAAAGTAACCTCAAAGTTAGTGTCATCACAAACAAAAGATAAATCATCTGCATCTTCAAGGGCAGCGGTGTCTTTCTCTTCTTTCTTCTTAGAAGTCTGACAACTTTCCTCTTTCTGCTCAGCTTTATCTCGCTTCATCTTCCTGCACTGAGATATCTTATGACCCGGTTTATCACAATAGAAGCATTTGACTTCGCTTCTCGATTTAGATCTCCCCCTGGATTCAAAGTCTCTATATTTGAGTTATGTCTTCCATGACTCTCTATCTGTGCAACCTGAGCCTGATCTGAATAGCTGGAGGAACTTAGATCTCTTCTCCTAGCTTCTTCGTTCAGTATACTTGACTTCACAACATGCATTTTTCGCTTACCCTATGGAGCAAAATTGTTAAGTGATACAACCAAGGTCTCCCAGCTTTCTGGCAACAAGCTGAGGAGCAACAATGCCTGCAATTCATCATCTAAAACCAATTTCATAGAAGACAACTGGTTAATGAAGCCCTGAAAATCATTCAAATGGTCCACCACACTATGCTCATCCCTGTAATCAAGTTTTACAAGTCTTCTCATAATAGAGGCTTTATTCAGAGAATTTTTCTCTCTCATACATGCATTTGTGTTTCTCCCACAGTTCATAGGTATTAGTATCATTAGCAACATGCTTATATACACTATCATCAATGAATTGCCTAATCATTCCCACATTTTTCCGATTCAGCAATTTCCAAGTACCTTCTTGTTTACCGTTTGGAATCTATTTATTCAAAATCGGTTCATGCAAATCCTTAATATATAAAATATCTTCCATCCTGGGTTTCCAACTTTGATAACTGGAGGAGTTCAATTTAATGATTCCTCCAAAATAGCTTTATCCTCCATTTTAACAACACAAGAAAATCACCAAAAAAATAAACTCAAGCTCCGATACCAATTGTTGGAAAAATCACCTCAATTGTTTAGTAGAAGCAATTAATAACTTTCTTGTGTTTGTGTTGTCAAAATGAGAAAAATCATATGACCGATCAAGAATGATAAACACGACAACAAACAATCAATCAAACGACAAACGAAAACTAAGGTTTAATGTGGAAACCCCAAATCGGGGGAAATACCACAAAGCTTTCCACTAATCACCAAGAAAGTCAGTGGGTACAACCAAGAATCTTGTCTAAATCACTTAGAGGTACACACAATCATCAAGCAACAACTTGGAACACCAAACAACAATAATTTTCACTCAAAAGTAAGAAAACCATACAAAAATGCGGCATAGAAAAAGAGGCGATTTTACCAATATCGAGAGGTCAAAACAACATTCCCACTATTGGATATGAAGAAGAGGATGCTAGGAACAACATACTAAAATTTCATCCTGATCGGAGTTTGTTTTGTTGTCGATCGGAGCACAAAATCAGGGATGCACCTATATTTCTCACTTCTTCCTCTTCTCTCGGTTCTCTCTTTTTCTTCTCTAGTTGTGTGGCTATTCTTTTTCTTTCTGTTTGTGAAGAAAACGAAAGGAAAATACCACTGCCTTTTCAACCTTTTCAATAAAGGTGGCAGCCCCACCACTCACCCATTTTTTTTCTTTCTTTATAATAATAATAATAATTATAAATATTATTATTATTACAATATTATTCAACCTCTAAACTAATTACATTTTTAACACTAAATGTATTATTCAGGAACTTCTTCCTCTATGTAGGAGGGATACCCCAATGATAATAATAATCACATTAAAAATATATCGTCTTTAAAATTATTGGCTGGGAGTAGAAAGGGCTTGAACAAAATGAGAAAAGTTGGAAGGAACCGGAAGAAACTGGAAGGAACTGGAAGAAACAAGAAGAAAATGGAAGGAACTTTAAGAAACTAGATGAAACTGGAAGTTTAGGATTTAGGCCATAAAGAACATGCTCTAAGTGAAATACTTATCAAAATTTTCTCTTAGGATTATGACAAGAAATGTGGTTTCAAAGAGATGTTAGTATAACGTCTAAGCGATGGATTATTCAGGTTATAATATCGATGGTCAACAGGAAAAAAATCTCGTCTAAAGTAAAGGAATAAGAAAAAAGAAACATACCAAAAAGCATCGTAGGTTGTATTCAATGTTAGAAAACGGGTTGACTATTAAACTAGTATAGGCCAATGAAACGTTATGGGTAAACTCAATAGAAAGAGGGTCCCTTCTTCAATGAGGATCACTATGAGATGTAATTATTACAATATTCTAATTGTAAAAAAGCTAACCCAACTAGTAATTATTACATGCTAGATGAGCAATTTGAAGAGATATAAAAAAGAATCATGAAATTTTTTGCTAGGAAATATCGAGTAAGAGTTCAAGAAGAATTTCTCCAATATACTCCTCCCAGAATTGATTAATGGTTGAAAAAGAGACTATTTTAAAAGAATTTAGTGAGAGTTATTAAACAAAATAACAAAGTTCAATTCAAAATGATATGGTTAATTAGAATATAAATGTGCAACTATATAAGTGAAAAAACATAGCTAAGTAACTTAATCATTATTTGATTATTTCGTTGATTAACAAAATAACATCTTCTTATGAGAAGAGCAAGAGAATACAAAACAAGATAAAGGTAAAAATTACATATTTAAAAAACATCAAAAGTTTGATAAAATGAGTGGTGAGAAGAATTTTTATTTTATTAAATGGACCATGAAAAAGCATACGCAAACAAAAGTTATCGAAAATCTAAAATATTAATTATGCCATTTTTAAGGGACAGGAGTATTAGTTTTCGATATACTAAGTTTAAAGCTCCAACCATGTTCCAATTTACTTCTATCGAGCATCCAACAATGTGATTGTAACATCGTTTATAGAACTTGGGTTCTGCGTGCTCCAAGAGTAGTGTTCATCAGTACTAGGCACACGTCTCTCCGTAAAAAATCCAGGCGGCTTGGCTTCTGGTAGAATACATTCATTTCTCAACATCCAAACTATAGATGACATATTTGGTCTATCGTCTGGAGATTGTTGGACACATAACAAAGCCACGTGGATTGATTGAGTCACTTCGGCTGGATCACAAGAGTCAATGAGTTTCGTATCAACTAGTTCCAACGATCTATTATCATTATAAAGTGTCCATGCCTACAATATTTGATGCAGTTATTCATTAGATGAGGGTATTGAAAAGATTTAGGAGAGATGGTGATTATACTTACATGTCCAAGGAGGTTTAGGTGGTGGTCTGGATGAACAAAATGCCTGTTCTTTTTGCCGCTTATGATCTCTAATACTAAGACACCAAAACTAAATACATCTGATTTTATTGAGAATATCCCATCAATTGCATATTCCGGAGACATATATCCGCTGCACCCAAAATGTTGGTGAGAGGATTATTAGAGAGTGTTGATAACACAACATGCATATAAATGAAATTGGATAAAGAGTATAAATTTTGAATGGATATGTATGATTGGTCTTACTATGTTCCCACCACGCGTACAGTGTTTGCTCCTGTCTCACTCCCTCCAAAACTTCTAGCCATCCCAAAATCTGATATCTTTGGGTTCATTTCAATATCAAGCAAAATGTTGCTAGTTTTAAGATCTCTATGGATGATTCTCAGCCTCGAGTCTTGATGAAGGTACATAAGTCCTCGTGCAATTCCATTGATAATGTTAGAGCGTTTAGGCCAATCAAGCAATCCACTCTGTTCTTCATCTGACAAAATGTTTGAAGCATAGCTTTGGGTTATCTTTATGAAACTGAAGTTAGGCATGTATTCATACACCAACATTGTTTTAAGGCTCTTGATGGAAAATGCTTATCAAAACTGAAGAACATCATTTTGATATAAAATGCTTACCAAAAATGAACATATCAAGGCTCTTATTAGGCATGTATTCATACACCAACATTGTTTCTTCTCCTTGAATGTAGCATCCTAAAAGTTTCACAAGATTTCTATGTTGCAATTTGGCAATGCAGATTACTTCGTTCTTGAACTCCCTAAGCCCTTGTTTTGATGCCTCGGAGAGGCGTTTCACTGCTATTTCCTGTCCCCCTTCAAGCACCCCCTAAACCATACAACAAGTCAATATCTCTTTAGTGGCAGATAAAGAATAAAATATAACGAGAGGCATACCAAATGAAGTGTAACACCCCGGCCCCCACCCTGCCGTAAGTGTCCGCTCATAGGATTGTAGACTGGCCCCACAAACCAACACACGTCTTTCCTGCGCACTTTGTCCTCACTCGTGCGCACCCAAGGAATTTCCCAGGGGGTCACCCATCCTAAAATTGCTCCAGGTCTAGCACGCTTAACTTTAGAGTTTCTAGGTGATGAGCTCTCGAAAAGAAGATGCACCTTGTTGGTATGAGTAGTACTATCAATCCTTTTGAGCTCTTCCCATTCCCATCTTGATACGGGGTATTACATGAAGAGTGATACTTTTGAAAAAAATAATTAGTTGTCCTTTAATCAACTGCTAGGCATTAACTTTAATTTAAAACACTAACAGATTATATTACTTATACCAATATAATTGAAATTTTTAATTCTCCATGCATTTCAAGTAGGGGAATTTACCTAAATAGTATTTAAACATAGTGACTTTCCCAAAGTAGTACCATATATTTTTATTTCCCAAATGTAGTACAAGTGGTCATTATCCACTAGTCATTGTTCAAGTAAATGTCCACCGCCACTGGACATTGTTCAAACTAAATGTCCACCATCACTAGACATTGTTCCCGTCACTAAACATTATTCAAGTACCATTTAGATAATATAAACTTTAAGTACTACATTGTGAAATGACCTATGTTTTAGTACTATTTAATTCAAATTTCACTTTCTAGTAATAAGTTAAACTACTCCCTAATAAGGATAGTGTATAGTAAACATTTTTTTTGGACAAAAAAATACATTGTATAAGAATAAACAAGTTATTTTGGGACATAAACATTTTTTTCCTCTAGAATTACGCCCTTTTTGTCTTCTTGGTAATCAAATGCAATATTAATAAAAATACAAATATTATTTTGCATTTTTGCAGCAAAAGCAGATGTTATATGTGTACGGTTTTGATATTTAGTACATTGAAATTTCATCATGTTATTCTGGGAATTTGTGGTAGTAATATGAATTAACTTTGATGGTAGTTTACATGGATGATGATTTGAAAAATTTTTACGTTGGTTTTCGAAACCTAATACATCCCTCCTCTTTTATCCAGATTTTGATGGTAAAAGTATTAAAAAGTATTGAAGATTAGCCACAAAATGAGACTTTGTACTTAATATGGTAGAAGATGAAAGCATATAATTAAACAACAAAATGTAAAAAGAATTAAAGAAATGTGGATTAGATTACATTTTTTAGATGAGAGCATTTTTTAGTTTTAAACCGGGCACATTCCAATTTTCATCAAGGACACCTCCTTCATTTAATTGAAAAATATTAATATTCTAAAACGGTCCTGATTTAAGCGCTTATTGGGCCATGTATTTTTTCTAACAATGAAGAGTTCAATCAAATTAATATCTTAGTCTAAAGATGGATTTTAAAAGAATGAAACTACACATCACTCTCCTCCATTATCACTCACTCGATCATTCTTCCTCTGTTCCTAAAAGTTATTCTTATTTTGATTTTTATGTGATTTAAAGAAGTGATATTTTTGTCTTGACTTTACAAAATTAACCTTGATGTGATGAATGAAAGTAAGTTGTGATGGTTAGATTATTAGTAAAAATTTATGATGTGATATGTAGCGTAAGAATTAGTGAGTGTAAATGTAGATTTTTAATATAAAAGATAAAGAGATTTTGGGACAACAAAGAAAAAGAAAAAGAAAGACTTTTAGGAATGGAGGAAATATGACATAAAGAGTGAAACAAATGCAACACTCAAGATAGGGTCGTTAAGATGTAGGTTTATTCATGCGTGAGTTAGATTTTTATGGCACCTAAAAGTTTCCACTCTCCACTCCTCATCACATCTAGCTTAGACAATGTGTTAGAGGGCGTTACCTACGCAATGGATTGGCCGATACCGCCCCCCCCCCCCCCCCACCGTGACCATGGCGACACCTAGGGCGTGACGGTGGCGTTTCAGACCGGGACTCACCGCGACCACGTGCGCACATGTTGCCATTTCCAACGCCTTTCTAGCTGTTTAAATTATTTTTTGGAATCTAACCGTTAGAAAAAAAATTGTATAAATAGAGTGGAGAGGATTGAGAACCTCACCCCAAAAAATCCACCACTATACGTATTGCGTAGAAAAGAAATGAATTTCGATGAACAAAACAACCACTTCTCGTATTCTGATGGAGATGATTTAGCTATTTTGTTTCTGGGTTCTATCAAAGCTACGGTAAGCACTATCGTAGCCAATTCTAATCCAAATTCCTCCCAAGAGTTTATGCATCGCAGATAGATCAAATTGGATCGTGATGCAGCCAACCAACGCCTAATTGAAGATTATTTTTCAGATACTCTATTTTATGACGATGATCAACTTAAACGTCATTTTCTAGATGAGTCGCGACTTATTCAATTCTATTGTCAATGACATGGAGGAGCAATTTTCCTTTTTTTCAACAAACGTTAGACGATACGGGAGCTAAAGGATTCACCTTGCTCCTAAAGTGCACAAGAGCTATTTGACAACTTGCATATGGCACCGTTAGCGATTCATGGGCCGAGTACTTGAAGATGTCAAACAAAATTTCTAGTGATAGTCTCAACATATGTAAATAATTTATAATTTAATATATCATACATATAAATATATACTTTCATATATTATATGCATGACTTTAAATTACTTTTTTAGGCGTCATCAATCTATACGATCGTAGATATTTGTGAAAGCTGTCATGGAGCGACATTCAGTAGATAAATACCGTCCTCAAGCATGTGCATGGTTTTCCTGGGATGTTGGGAAGCATTGATTCTACACACTGGGTATGGGAAAATTGTCCCACGACATGGAGAGGGTCACATCAATGCAGTGATCACCCAAGTCCAACTTTAATGCTAAGAGTAGTCTCTTCATATGATCTTTAGATATGGCATGCGTTCTTTGGCATTGCAGGATCATGTAATAATATCAATCTCCTCGATCAATCTCCAATGTTTGATGATGTTTATAACGGAATTGAACCTCCATCTTCTTTTATTAGTAATGATACTTATTAAAAATATGGATAATATCTTGCGGATTACATTTATCCCGAGTACGAGACGCTTGTGAAATCATTTACATGCCCCCACGCGAAGGATGAGAAAAAAAACATATTTCAAAAAGGTAAAATAGGCTCCTAGAAAGGATATTGAAAGAGCATTTGGTGTCCTTAAACAAAAATGGCATACTGTGCACAACCCATGCCGTATGTGGGAAAAGAGCAAAATTAGAGATGTTATATACGCCGGTACTGTTGGAATGCATGAGTTCAACCTTTTCTGTGTTGTTAAGTGTTGACTCACAGGTTTTGATAATTGACAAACACAATTTATTCAAGTCAAGATCAAAGTGCTACAACGACAAACACAAAGACTTGAAGTGTCATTCCTTGAAGTATTCAAGAAGGTGCACAGGATTTTATTGAAGTCCGAGACGCGTGTGGAGCGCCTAACAGAGGACTCGGAGGAGTAGAAGATTTCCGAAGACTTTTTATTTATTTGAGTCTTAGGAATTATTGTAAGGATGACAAAAATATCTTCTCTCCAAAACTATTTTTATGAGAGTTAAAATAAAAATTATATTTATTTTTGGAGTCAGTTGAAAAATCTTTTTAACTGTTAAAAATAGTTTTATTGAGTAAGTTACAAAAAAGTGTGTCAAATATTTATTTTGATATTATAAAATATTTTTGGTAAGCAAAAATATTTTATTCAAATATTTTTCGTGTACATCATTTGACACACAAAATAATTTTTGGACTTACTTTTTACTCCCTTATTCAAATACATTGAATAGGAGAGGTTTTGTTTGAGGAGCGTCTCTCATTCCTCTTGTCTGAAACAATCACGTTAAGACATTTTTTTACTTCTCATCTCGCAACTGGCTTGAGGCCCTTGTGTTTGTGCATCATTTCAAATCCAATCGATTAATATTCTCACATTAATCGATTTACCCAGTTTTGTGTTAATTAATCGATTAAATTCTCTTGATTAATCGATTAATTGAGTTTTACTTCATGTTGAGCTTCTTTGATATAATAGATTTTTTTCTTCCCGTTAATCGATTAGTTTACTCAGACCATTCTAATCGATTAATAGCTTTGATTTAATCGATTATCTTTTTGTGCAGACTGCATTAATCGATTATTGGCACTGCATTAATCGATTATTATGCTGCATCTTTTCAGCACAGCTTCTTTTCTTGGACCAACGGATATATTCCTTCAACCCCTTTATAAACTTCACTCCTTGGTCATTTTTAGAATGAACAAGCACTCTTAAACTCCCCCAATCTTGAGGTTATTATCCTCCATTTCATTTCTTCCTCAAATTGATATATTTTGAGAGAAAACTAAGTGTTTTCAAGAGAGTGTTCTTGTCATCCATAGAGCTTAATCTTTTCTCATTTCTACTCTTGTGAGAGTTTATGTTGAGAGATTGAAGAAGATTGTTCTTCTTGTTTTTCAAGACTTATGTGACTTAAGTCTTGGTTGTGAAGTCTTGTAGAGGGAATATCTACGAACGGTTGTGTCGAGGCTTGTGGGATTCAAGTTCTCGAGTTGTAAACGGTTTGTTAAGCCCCCGTAAGCTTAACGGAAGTAGTGGTAGCTTCGAGAGAGTCTCTCGGGGAACTGGACTAGCCACAAGGTGGTGAACCAGTATACATCGGTGTGTTCTTTGCCTTCTCTCTTTTATTTCCGCTGCACTTACGCTTATATTATTAATCCTACGAAAAACGGTAAACATTCTCAACAACTCTATTCACCCCCCCCCCCTCTAAAATGACACCAGTTACTTACACCAGTTCTTTTGAGGTACCTACGGTGCTCCGTTTGTAAAAACGACAGTTCCTACCCCCCTAACCCTCCCCCTAAACCCCCCACCCCAGTCCCACCCTTGCCCCCCAACCTAGCCCCCCTTCCCGCCCCCCTCCTTACCCTGTACACTGCCTGACACTGTAGGTACCCCAAACGAACTGGTGTAAGCAAATGACACCAGTAGCACTGGTGTCATTTTAGACTTACCGAATATTAAATTAGTAAATTACTTATACATTTTCATTTGTTAATTTTTAGTAAGTTTAGGTGTTATTTATTTGGCGTGACTTTTACATACTTAAACTTATGCTTTTATAGTACTTTATTACCTCGAAGTACAACTCGAGTTATAATTTTATTTGTTGAAAATGCGAACTATGATTAAGTTTTTTAAAAAGTTTTAACTAAGCAATACACATGTTGAGTAAGAAACTAAGAATGCATAAATATATTTATTTGTGCACTACTATTTTTAATTACGTTGATTGTTTGTTATAAATAAAAACGTTTTCAAAGTGTCGAAATATTATGGAATGGTTTGGCATTAGTATGGCATGGTACCATCCTGTGATCGAACAACATGGTACCAAATGGGTTTAGATGTAAAACCAAAATCGTATCGAACCATTTGAATAGTAACAATATGGTATGGGTTCTCTAAAAATACCGAACCGTCACAGACTGTGTCAAACCCTATCTCTGTTGCCACATTTTTAACTTAATATAGTCTACTCACAAGTCACAACCAAACTTATGGGAATCAAAACACCCTGAAAACAACTTGCACGATGAGATATCTTTTGCAGAGGAGTAATTGAGGTTTTTGATAACTATCTTGGGTGAATTCTTAAGGATACTCTATCTACTCTTAAAGAAAAATCCAGAAACTATTATTGGATAAACTCACAAGGGGATACTTCTGAAAGATATTGGAAAATTAATCAGGGCTGCTTGGGAGGGGCTTAATAGTGTTGAGAATGTGGAGAGTTTGGGGATACAGAGAACTAAACTCCCTCCTTTTTCTATTACTTAAGCAACTTATGGAGACCAAGATTGTTCTATTCAAGTCAAGGACTTATTCACTTCTATGGATTGGCGCCTTCTATTGATGCTAACAACTTTTGCTTTGTTGCCTATTTGTATGCAAAATGTCCAAGATTGGTCCAGTTTCATTGTAAGCATCATTTGGGCTAGGGAGGGGTCTGATCATTAGAATATTTCCCCTGGTAACTTTGTAATCAGGATTGAGACCCATCAAAAATTGCATAAGCCTTTGATTTTGTATATAAATTGTCATAGCTTGACTGGATTCACAGGTACATGATGGGATCTGTGTAATTGCAGTAAGTGCATCCCATAGAGACTTCATTTTTCCAAAATAAACCCCAACAGATTGACTTCCTTGGGAAAGATTACTTAACTCTTGCTGTAATTGGAAAATCTTGTGTCCATTGGCTTGGCCATATTGTTGCTCAAGTTCTTCCCAAATTTCTTGAGCAGTGGTACAATATATGACACTTTCACAAATATCATTTTCAATTGAATGAAGCAGCCACGAAATTACCAGATTGTTGCAGCGAGCCCAATATGGTGATAGAGGTGAATCATCCGCAGGTTTAGGGAACCTCCCAAGGACGATATCAAGCTTGTTCCTCGCAGAGAGAGAAACTTCAGAACAGCTTTTACAATGACTGTAATTATCGCCATTCAAAGGTTTTGTGGCAAGCTTGTAATTGGAAGGATCTGAGGGATGAATGTATAGCACGTGATTGCAATCAACCAGTGGTGTTGCCGTCGCCGGAGTTGCGCCGGACATCTTCTGGAAAAAAAATGCAGAATCTGAAGAAATTGAAGATTCAGAATGACGAAGTGATGAACGGATCAAGATGGGATATAATCTCGCTCTGATACCATGTTATCAATTGAGATATTCAGATATAAACTCAGGGGTTGTTTGTTTCAGCCTCTTAATGGTTCGGATGTCTGAATGGTTCAGCACTTAATGGTTCAGACTGTTTGTTTCAGCCTCTTAATGATTCAGATGTTTAAATGGTTAAGAGATTTGCCTCTGAATGGTTAAGTATTATACAGAGTCTGAATGGTTAAGACCTCTTATCTGAATTGATCAGACATTTGCCTCTGAATAGTTAAGCAATATACTAGTTCTTAATGGTTCAGACCTCTTACTGGTTCAGCACTTAATGGTTCAGACCTCTTACTGGTTCAGCACTTACCTATTCAGAAGTTGCCAAACAGCCCCTCAGATTCTTGGAGGAATTGAAAGACCAGAGAGATACTCATCAATGGAGGAAAATGAAAATTCATTCTCTGCTGCTTATTAAAGTCACTATTACAGAGCTTATATACAAAAGTGTCAAATGGAAAGAAAGTAAACAGAAGCCGAGAAAAGCGCAGTAAAGACCGGGGTCCTGAACTGTCAAAACGGAATTAGTTTTGAGTTCCCTTATCTTCAATACATTTTTCAGACTGGTAATCGATTTTGAACGGAGAATTGTTTTAGGGTTGGACTGTTTTGTCAATTTACTTATTTGCAGAATATAGGGTTCTTGGGGTTGTAAAGATCATGCAGAAGAATACTTGGCAATAATGGGCAGCAGGCTAGTTTGGATTTCATACAGTAGGACAGTTTGCAGAATGCTTTGGCTACTCGTAGCTGGAGTTAGAAGACGGTACAGATGAAGGATAAGGCTCGAGAGGAAAAAGACGCGTACGCCTAGGAAGAAATGCACCTGGACCTCTTTCAAAGAGATGATTCATGCCTTTAGGCACCAGATCGGTGTACTTTCTGAAGGCTCGCTCTATTTTCGCGGGATAAGTGTAGTGCCTTTGGTTTTCGGTTCTCGGTTTGGGGACTTTTCATTCAATAGGAATCCTTTGGTTTTTGGTTTGTCTGGAGTCTAGATGCTAGCTTCTTGGAGTGGGGGGAGTACACAGCCTGCCTATGTACCAGTTTCTTTTTCATTTTAACAAAGTTTTCCTTTTCATTGTAATGAAGTTTTCTTTTCAGTGAATAAATAAGGTACACAATTGAATATTATATTGAGCTCATACCTTATAAACAGGTCCAAAGCCCCCTTCTCCAATCTTGTTATGTATTGAAAATTGGTCTGTGGCAAGAGTTAATGTATAGAGATCAAACTGAGGCAGATCCAAATCTTCACTGTGTCTCCCACCACTTGATTCCTTGTAGTTTTGGGCAGCAAAAACTGCAGCAGCATGATTATGAACAGTCAACGCAGCAGGTTTTTTTTATTTCTTTTACAAATAATAATCGCAGTGATTTCCTAAAAATGTTCATATTGTTTGGTACATAAAAATCTGAAAACACACTTCTTCTGCCATACCATTGTTTGTGATCTTTGGACTCATTCTTCTCTTCCTGAAACAAAAGATTGTGCCAAATACTAGGGATACAAGAACTGCAGCTATAATCAATGGCAACCCCACAGTAACAATCTGTCTTCTACTTGTTTTTGCAGACCCCCCTACAGAATAAGCCATCCAACAAAATTCATTCATCCCTCCCGCCATCTAGTAGTACTAAATGAGACTATATATATGTTTAATTTGTTCATACCTAATAAGGCAGAGTGTGCCATTCTTATGTAGATTTCTTGTCCATCTTCAGACAGCTGTCGGGTGTCAACTAAGTCTCCCATCCAGAGCAAGCACCCACTCCCTCCATTCCTAACGTCCAAGCTCGAATATGCCATACACGAACAGTTCTTCGCACAAACACTTTGACATTCATCCAGCGACATCGTTTCATTGTAACGCGAAATATTTGTGTCGGGCAATTTGACACCGGCATATTTCAGAAACCCATCCCCGGTGCAATTCAGAGCAGCCTCCCGAACACAACCCGCGGACCAATCCACCCTTTCCCAATCCTCTTGATGCCTGGGCACGAATTTGTCCAAACACTGGCACACGGGGGAATCAAGAACATTGCAAGTACCATACGCGCCGCACATTCCGTATGTGTCGCAATCATCGGCCTTAACGGAGTGGTAGTTTTGCCAAGATCGGGTTTTATCCACCCATGTCCGCCTCCCGGTGTCTCCGTCAGGATTCACCACAAGGGTGGAAATCACCGACTTGTTGGCCAGCTCATATATGTAGTAAATCTCATCCTTATTCATAACGAGATTGAATGAGGTCATAGTGTTGTTCACCATGTTCGGTGCGCCGCTCCAATGAAGTCCATTCCACGGCCCGGATCTGTATACAACTTTGGCCCCTTTTCTCAGGATGTCCTGGGGATACCCTGAGCTGTCGCAGTGATACGTGTAATCCCCCGGGGAGGGATCGTCTACACTCTTCCACGACGACAGATACATTTCAAGACCGGAAGTTAAGTTCTTCCCGAGCTTCATGCCAGCCAGCAAGGTGTTGGTAGGGTAATGAAAGCTCTGCCATAGGAAATTCTCCGGGTTCTCATCATCCCTATCCCTCACAACAAGATTCCCTGTTTCCAGCAATTCTGCAACTGGATTTATCACGGGCCGGGTGGAGGCGTCGGTGGACCAAACGATTCGTTTAGAAGACGTGTCGAGGATGGCCAGAACTCCTGCAGGATGGATGATCCTCAGGATTCCATTCTTGTTCCTCAGCGGGGCTTGTCTATTTGCAACCCACACGGGAGTCCGGTCAGTGGCTTTGTACCATATCCCCACATATCGATACAGAGAATTTGGTGGACTGAAGAATCCTAGCTCGAATGTTCCGGACGAGGAGACAATGGTCTGCCCATCTTTGAGGGATTGGGAGGAGGTTATGGTGTCACTTTGTCCAGAGATGGGGACGAGGAAAAGGCAGGAGGAGATCACGAGGAGTATGGGGAAGGGGAAGCTCTCCGCTGGTTTCTCCATTATTAATTTATATCAGATCTCTATGTTTATAACGGGGATTCTGAAAGAGCAGAAACACGGCGAATTGAAAGACATTCATAATTCGCATTAGCAACAGAAATGAATTGAAAGACATTCATAAATCATTTTGCCATACCAGAGTGTTACTAAAGTCAACTTCTCCTTGTTTTCAAAAAAAAAAAAAAAGTCAACTTCTCCGCCTACCCGCGACTCGCCGGGAGACTGAAGTGCGTTTCTCATTTATTGATTTAGTCGTCTAAAATTAAACTCTATAGTGAGGAAGTTTTTCATTGAGGATTCTTCGACTTATAGGGTTGTAAAAAAAGTATCTTAAATAACCCCACATTTTTTCGTTTTTTTAAATATAATCGAACTTTTCTTTGTCACTGGAAATAAATGAAAAGTGAAATTATTTTAGAAAAAATAATACAAGTAATAGAGGATTATCGACAAACATTTCTAAATGTTGTTAATGAAAAAAGTTGCAATGCAACAAAAAATGTAGTGAGTTATAAAACTAAAAAAACCGTTCCAGAGAAAAAATTGTTATGTTATTTTCACAATTGTTATAATGTTGAAAAAACATTTATGCAGAATTATCAAAAAAGAATTATTACCTGATTATCGATCATTGAAAAAATAATTAGTTTCTCTAAAAAACTTAAATTTGGTATTATTTATAAAATCGTTTTAAAAAATACATTTAAATTTAAAGTTAGAAATTCAAAAAATTAACAAAAGGAAAACTTACCTAAAATAATCTCACCTTTCATTTATTAGCAAAAAAACAAGCATTTTTTTAATATTCTGTTAAGTAATCGTTAGCATCCTAACGGCGACCTAAAACATGCAAACATGAAGAAAATGGGGGATTATTTTCTTTAACAATGAAGAGTAAGATTACTTTTGGAAGGAGGTGAAATGGTGAAATAATTTGGGACAATTTCCCCTAAATTCAATTTGTTACAAAAAGTATCACAATTATACATGTAACACAAAAAGTACCCTAAAGTGTTTTACACGTCACCAATAGGTCATAAGGATCAAAACTGCAATTTTTCATCTTTATTTTATTATCATTTTGACCATATTGATTTCTTACTTGTTCAATTAAGCGAAATACAATTACACATTCACTCTATTTTTTCTTTTTCTATTTAATCTTTCAAAGTTAATTTAATTCATACTTCCTCCGTCCCAAAAAGTTCTACACGTTTCAAAAAAAAGTGTCCTACAATCTCCTTCTCATTTCTATTAAAAACTATTTTTACCCCTTACTTTTTCATATCCTACCTATCACATCATACTTTTTTTTTAATAATCTACGCATCACATCCTACTTTTACCTATCACGTCAAAGATATTTTTGGAAAGTCAAAACAAAATTATGTTTTCCTTATTTTGCCACTTTAATCAAATGCCCCTCTCTATATGGGACAGAGTATTTTACTTTAACTTTATCATTTTATTATTTTTATACATCAAAAATTTAAATGGAGAAAAAGTTTCAAAGTTATCCCTAATGACTTACGAAATTCATATTTATATCCACCCATGTTTTGGTTTATTTTTATTCGGATTTGGTCTAGATATAAAATAACGTTTTCCAGGTTTCGAGTTATATTAGTCTGAGCTATAAGATTATTTAATAATTTTGATATAGCTTTTTTAATTAATCTTTTTCACAATCCTTTATCCTTTATACTCCCTATATAAAAAGCAGACACCAAGCTATAAAAACGTGACATTGGGCAAAGTTAGGGAGTGACATGTGGCATAGTTGATGTGTCACCTTTAGAATGATAATTGGGAGATGGCAAATTGAGGTGGCAAGAGAATTAAATGGAAAAAAAGAATCACACAACTCATAAAATAAGGTTTCCTTAGCCATAAAAAACCCGGACCTTTCCTCATCCTGCACCATTCCTTAGCAATTAGAACATGATTTGTGGCGATTCAATTATTCTTTCCATATATCATGTATTCTTTCCTTAGTTTAATTTATGTTACGGCTTCAATTGATAGTTTTTATTAATCTGAATATTACCAAATTCTTAGGCTTCAATTGATAATTTATGCTACGCAAATAAAAGGGTATTAATACCGTAAATGTTTAAAAATAAAAATAAAATGCAAATTTGTTTGGAAAGAAAAAAAATTCTGTTTCAAAAATAAAAAAACTTAAAATTTGCATTTAAAATTTTTAAATTTCTGTTTCAAGAGATGTTATGCCATTATATATGGTAATTGTGATGTTTACATGGTAAGTAATAAAATGCTATTAATTTCCGTTTCAATAATATTTTATTACGTAAATGTTCAATCCAATTTTGTATTTCACGCCAATAAAAGGGTATTAATACCATAAATATTCAAAAATAAAAATAGAATGGAAATTTGTTTGGAAAGAAAAAAAATTATGTTTCTAAAATAAAAAATTAAAATTTCCGTTTAAAAAATTTACATTTCCGTTTCAAAAGATGTTATGCCATTACATATGGTAATTGTGATGTTTACTTGGTAAGTAATAAAAGGGTATTAATTTCCGTTCCAATATTATTTTATAACGTAAATGTTCAACCCAATTTTTTATTTCACGCCAATAAAAGGGTATTAATACCGTAAATGTTCAAAATTAAAAATAGAATGGATATCCTAATTTAGGAAAGATCTTAATTGTATCCAGTATTATAGAAAGTAAATAATTTCATATTTTAAATTACTAAATGCATTTCGAAAAGGCAAGTGCCACCAAAAAAGGAAAATTATATTAAGCAAATATATATTTTGAATATTTAATAGCAAATATATTTTTTTACTAATACAAATCTATTAATTATTTATTTATTTTTCGATAAATATTAATATTAATTTTAACTCTTTTTGTAGGGGTGTTCAGTTAAATTGTACGCTATGGGAAAATCATGTCAATGTTTTGATTGACAGTTTGAATGCAATGGATTCGACTCTTCCAATTTTGGTGATGCAAATGATGAAACCTAAGTTATACAATGGTATTCTTATAAATTCATTCGAATATGATTTTGAAATACACGTACACAAAGAATTAATTCTAATTTTTTATACTTTAGGACAAGTGTCTGTTACAACATTTTATTCTGTGAGCAAAGTTTTACTCAACAACAACTCTGATGAAGTTAAAGCTTTCATAGAAAAGTAAGTCCAAATGTATTCTTAGATATTTGTAATTTTTTAAAATATATTCTACGTGGTTTAAATTTATGTGAATTCTAAGCATGCAAGTTAATGTCAAGTGGTTATAATTTGACCCAGAGTTGTAGTATCGTGTCATCACAATCAAGGTCAAGTGATGATCCAAGAACTAGCAACTTGACAGTAGTCTCCATACATAAACTAAAAAGCATGAACTAAAAAACAATGATCTAAATAATTTTAATGTTATTTCATCTATTTTTCAATGTTTTATTTTTTTAAAGAAATTCAAACTTAGAAAGGTACTAATCTTAGTATGCAATGACGATTAACAAGAGTCAGGGAGAATCTCTAAAACATGTTGGATTACTGTTACGAAAACTAGTGTTTAGCCATGGACAACTGTATGTTGCAGTTTCAAGAGTAACCAATCGTAGTTGATTGAAGATTTTGATATGCAACGAAGACAATGTTCCCACAAATTGTACAAATAATGTAGCATACAAAGAAGTCTTTCGAAATTTGTAAAGCAGTGATGTTTGGTACTGTAAAATAATATATTCTCTATATTCTATTACATCTCATTTTTTAGTATTAAAAATGATCATAATTTAATGACGTAAAAATGACGATGGAATGACTTTTTTAGTACCAATGGTCTTTGTCTCTTTGATAGTTCTTAGATTATATGTCCTTTAATATATAGGAATGTGGGGTTGGGAAGGGTTTTACGTAATGGGTAGGCTTAGGAATTAGGAAATTTTATTATTTTATTATTAAATATCTTTATATTTATTTATTGAAATGTAACATCTATCTTTCTCATCACGCTCTACACGTAAGTCCAAACTTAGCAAACTTAATATCGTGGGTCACCATTTTACGAGATCTACCCAAAAACCTAATTTTTAAATTAAAAAATCAACTTTACATATACTTCATATTTTTAGAAAATAAATACTATATTTATTTTTATTAAAATAGTGGCTAACTACTAAGCGAATTTTCGGGTCGTTACATTCCTCTCCACCTTAAAAAACTTTTGTCCCCGAAATTCCTTAATCTAGTGTCAACTCAAAACACATGAACACCGATTGAACACAAATAAGCACATTGAAACGCACGTAAGTCAACTAATCGTAGTCAAGTTAAGTTATGAAGTGTACCATCAAAAGTGTCGTTATCCTGAGGGTCTGTGCGTCCTATCATTGCATAAGTGTGTGGTGGAGCTCGCCCTGGCTGATTTTAATTCCTTTGTCCATTTGTTCTCACAGTCGTACTTAGAATTTGCATTGGTTGCAGTGCAGTCGTTTGACTACGAGTCAGTGCTTGCATTGGGGTAGTGCTCGGGCTAGTGAGATAGTTCCTTTGGAAGTTTCTAGCCTGCCCAGAGCCTAGACACAATCCTTGATCGTACCAACTCTCCTGGATGTGTCCTTCCACAGGTAGCATACGGCGGAAACCTAGACGTCTTTGACTTACCACTAGACGCCACAGACTGAGCTGGCGAGGAGTAAATCGGGACGATCTTACATTTCTTCGCATGAGAGGCGCTACGAGTAAATCGGGACAATCTTACATTTCTTCGCATGAGAGGCGCTACTGGTCTCACATAACGGCATGTTTGCACTCAGCGTGGCACTCACAGTTGGGTGCGTACTTGGTCCAACTTCTTCTGCCTTCAAGCTAGCTTTGTAATCATCGACATCCTTCTCAGCTTTGACCATTAGATCATAAGCTTTAGAGAAATCCGTAGTGGTCAAGATTGATACGTAGGGTTGAATGGCAGGGCGCATCTTCTTGCGAAACTCATCATTACGATTTGCTGGTGTGGACACCAGCAAAGTCGCAAACTATGCCAGATGGTCAAACCTCTATCGTAGTTTAGGGAGAGTCATATCTCCTCTTTCAACTCCATGAATTCAGTGCACTTGTCATCTCGAAAACGGGCTGGTATGTACTACTTATTGAAATCCCAATCGAAGTATTCCCACGTCTAGGGCTTGGTGTAGTCTCATTAGCATGTTTCCACCATTCATATCCTCTTTTGCAAAGGAGTTGGAGTGCGAGATTAGGGCGACCCACATTTGGAACATTTAGATTCCTTAGTACCCTTTCTGTCTGCTCAATCCAGTGTAGTGTGTTTTAGGGATCAAAGTTCTTATCCTCAAGGAATTCTTCAGCTTCATTGTCTTTCAATGTCTTCAAAGTTATTTGCCTAGGAGGCGGTGGAGATGGTCGTTGAAACATCAGCGCTTGGGCCATTTGCTAGAGAAATTGCGATAGAAACACAGACATGACAAGGTCCTGAGCCTCCACACTATGATTCATGTTGTTGGTCTCACTTTGGTTGTTAGAAGCTTCGCTCATTCTAATCAGATCAAAGTTTCCTAATTAGATACTAACATATAACTAATAAGCAATAAATTTAATTATCTTCCTGTGGCAGAGGAGTTGCAAGTGATGTGGATGCAGCTATTGAATACATTTTTTCCACAATCACATTTTTTCAAGATCTTTTTTTACAATTATTCTTTTGAAAGGGTTGGAAGACCGATTTTAAAACCACTTGCTCCAATACCAAAATGTAACACCCCAACCCATGAGACTCGAATACATGGACCAATTGATCAGCTTCTCGCCGGATTGGGATCCAAACACATCATATTTACAAAACAATTTCAAACATTTAATTTGAAAAAAATATTTATAAATCCATCAGAGTTAATCAAAATGGTGTGAAAGTTCTAAGTACGTAATTCAAACAAAACTTTGGATTCTTACCTGAAAAACATACTAAATTCAAATATCATATTTAAACTAAATAAACTCCTTCAGCCAGTATCCATCCTTCTCAACATCCTCGATTCCCACTAGGATTATTTCCTTATTCGTCATTCTTTTACCTACATGTAGCAAAGAGGAAAGAGGGCTACACGCTCAACATTGAAGTTAAGTGAAAATATCTAACGTTCGACTATGCATATAGACGAACTTACTAGCTCATAATTTCATACAACATCATGCACATAAGTACAACATCAATAGTATTAATAATATCAAACAATTCACATATTAAACCTTCTTACCTTCTACGTCTATAGCCAATCTTTCTTAATTCTAGGCTCGTAACATATCCTAGGCTAAGGACAATTCTTTATTCTTTCTAGCGTCCTCATTCAACCACATCCATGGAAGAACCTTCTCTATATAACACCATCTAACATCGTCTGGGTGGGACCACGTACTCATATCCATGAATAGATCTACAACCTCCGTGCACACGTTGTACCCAACTGATCATGCGTGCACGGCGGCTCATCAAATGACTAGTAATTCCTAACTGTATTCTTATTGTGTTTCTCGGTCTACCTACAGTTTAGCTAGGTAGGATCTCCATATTCAAGTTCATACATAATCATAATATAGTTCATGAACATACAAATTTGACAATTAGCGACCTAGTGCCGGGTGTAAACACCTTCCACTTACCGTCATGCAACAAACAAGACCTTGGAATCAATTCGGGATTCGAATCGGGACAAAAAAAAAGTCGGTTGGGGGTCTGAGACGGTAGCTATTACGATACCTTAGAACCGCCAGGTGGTACCCTGATACCATTGGTCTGGTACCCCCGACCGTCTAGGTGCTGAGATTGAAAGAGACGATTGACTTGTGGCGGTAGTTGGGTACCGTTAGGCGGTACCTAGCTACCATCTATCTGTGGGAGTTGCAGGAAGCCACATCTAAGGCGGTAGCTGGCTACCGTATGGACGGTACTGTGCTACGGTCTGGCGTCGAAAAAATCTACAAAGACAGAGTGCGATCAAATTTTTGATCCATTTTTAATGTTTGTAGAGATTATTAACACACAAATCATGAAATTTAGAGTAAATAAATACTATATTTATTTTTATTAAAATAATGGCTAACTATTAAGCTAGTTTTTGGGTTGTTACACTTTTTTAGTCAGTCCAGAAAAGAGTATATCACTTCTTTACTTTCCTTATAAAGTAACACTATATTTGGTTCAAGGAATGTGAATGGAGGAAGAATAGAAAATGAGAGATAAAACAATTTTTCATGTTTGGTTAGAGGAGAAAATAGAAGTGAAAGGGTAACAAAATGAGAAAGCAAAACTACTAAGAGGATGGAAATCAAATTTCTCCATTATGATGAGGAAAATGAGAGAAAATGATTTTCTTTTATTTTCTTTTCTTTGCAAATTTCTAGAACTAAACATAGTAAAGAATATGTGGTATATGATTTTTCTTTCTTCTAAATAAATTTTAACCACTCACTTTTTTATTTTTTAATATTTTTTTCTTAAATTCCGTAAATTCAAACTAAGACAATAAATTTAGGACTTTTATTCTAAAATTTTGTACGGGTATACCAAAATGATATTGTTTATTTAAATGACGTTCAAAATTCTGTGATTTTTAATATAATTTAATTTATAAATTGGGGGAAAAAATCTTACATGTTCAAAAATGACATAAATTTTTTTAAAATAACAAGTGCCAAAAATATTTTATTCAATTAAATGATAATTGAAAATTTAGAAATAAACAAAAGTTATTAAAGTCGTAATAGTAAATATGTAAATCATTTTTGTGTGGAGGTAATTTTATTATTTAAATTGATTACTTCGTACTCCCTCCGTCCCAAATTATAATGCATGTTCACTATTCACAGGGTCAAATTTCATTCACTTTCTTTCTCTATTTTCGTTAGCAATTTGATAAAATAAAATATTGTTGTCATCACTAGTTTTGTAGATCTTTTGATGTAGTATTTTGATATGCAATTTTTATTTTTTAACTATATACCATTTGTCATATAAAATGATTTGAAAATAACTTCAGTCAAACATCGTAAACCGAAACAGGCGTTATAAAATGGGACGGAGGGAGTATCATTTTGAGGCTCGGGATGATTAATGTGTTGTGGTCGTGTTAGGGTATACCGCGACCTTATGTTTTGCAACGACATACATAAACAGTTTATCTGTGCAAGGGCATCTATAACTAGAGGTGGAAATCGGGTCAACCAGATCAGTTTCGGGTTGGATTTTTTCGGTTGAGATATTTTTCGGATAGATGTTATAATCGGTTCAGTTCGAACCGGTTTAATTTTGGTTTGAATTTGACTCGGTTCTATAAAATTTTCGGTTCAAATCGGTTTAGAAAAGGTTTGCTTATAAATCGTTTCGGATAGATTTTGGTTCGGGTACAATTTGAATCAGATATATTTCGGTTTCGGATCTAGTTCGGTTCGGGTATATTTCGGTTTCGGATCAAATATATTTTGGACATATATTAATTTCTAATTAAAATTTTATTAATCCATGTTTCTTATTATGTTTTATCATATTTATCAATCTATCATCAATTCAATACCTCATATTATTTTATATTTTTTTCTAATTATATTATCTCAACCCTAAACAATCTTCCCTTTTTGACTTTTTAGTCGTAGTTTACAAATTTGGACTACAAATTATGAAAAATATATATTTAATTATGATATAAATTTAATATAATTAAATTGATTTTAAAATTTAGTTTTGATATATCAAATTTTTCTCACATCTACTAATATATTGATGTTTATAATTGAAAAGATAAAAGATAAATTCAAATAGTGTTACGTTCCAACTAAATACAATTTGGTAAAAGTTGAGTGAAATTGGATGAAATTAAGTGAACATTATTCAATTGAGTGCAAAAATTATAAATTATTTGATGAGTGTATTTGGTTGAAATTAGATCAAATTAAATTTAATAGAGTCAAATATAATTAATTTTTCACCTAAATGTAATGGTGTAGATTAAATTTGAAAACGATAACACTTGATGCTGCCGGTATAAAGTCTTTTCAAAATGCTAACACTAACATCTAATGTTATTGACTAATATTGAGTGAATTGGTTTGAAACTAATCAAATTAACTCTCAAACTAATAAAAATTATTATTATTGGATGAAATTAGGATAAAGTATAGTTATTCCATACAATTCATCATATAATCTTTTCATTCCTAAAAGAATATCACACTTTACAATTTAAAAAATATGGAAATTTTTGACGTTTTTTTTGAATATGTAGACATTTTTTAATTTTTATACCAATCTTTAAATAAAATAAATTTTAAAAACTTAAAATTTTCATATAATATCTAATCAAAGACTTACTTTTTTATCAATTTTCTTATGCTCAAAATTTTCCTCATTCCTTTTCACTTTTCCTGCTTAATCTTATCAATTTTCTTATGCCACCATTCAACTCATTTCTCAATTTCCATTCACCTTCAACTCTAAGACCTAATTTTTTTCAATTGATGCCTTACCTTGTTTTTCAAATATTTTATTCCCTTTAATTTTGTTAATAACAAAACAGTTGGCTAACTTTATTCATTCAAAATTTTATATGTATAACTTATCTTCAATTTCTAAATATAATAAATTTAAGGCATGAGATTTTGTAATTTTATTTCAAGATGATAATCCATTTTATGAGAGAATGGGCAAGTAATGTAATTAGTTCACATGGTAAAATAAAAGTAAAAATTTAAAAATATAATATGCTTATTGAAAGGCAAACACATTTCCGAATTTATCGGTTTTAGTTCTAATCGGGTTCGGATATTAACGGTTTTGGATCTAATCGGTTTCGAGTTTTATCGGTTTCGGGTAGTATCAGTTTTGATCTAATCGGTTTCGGGTTTAATTGGTCCGGATATTATCGGTTTCGGATCTAATCGTTTTCGGATTTAAATTGGATATAAATTATTTAGTTCGTTTTCGGTTCGATTCGGATCATTTCGAGTTTTCGGTTATAGATCGGATCTTCATTTTTCAGATCATTTCGGTTTCGGTTTTGGATAATTCGGTTCAGGTAATCGGTTCCGGTTCTGTTTTTCCAAGTCTATCTACAACGGGCGGGCTTGGGGTGCGGAAAATGGCGAGCTGCTTTATTTTTTTATTTTATTTATTTCCACTATTAAATAAAATGTTTTCAAACAAAATATTATTTTATTATTATTATTTATCTATTTTTATTAATAGATAAATATTTTTATTAAACCTATATAAGTTTTTTTTAAAAAATAATGAATATTGTAAATTAAATGGAGAGATGAGGTGAAAGTAGAGTAACATTATAGGTGTTTTAGTCTATATAAAAAAAAGGAGAATGATAACTTGACCTAAAGATGAATGAGGAAGGGAATGGGGAGAGGTTTTCAATTGTTTCAAATAAGAATTAGGGAGATGCTAGGGGTACACCAAAAGTGTACCTCAATTGTACACCGCATGCCTCTTTAACATTTATTTGTATTTGGTTTTTATTGTTTTTTGAATTGTACATGCAAATTTTTATGGTTATGGAGGGGATGAAGGATATTTAGGGTATACCTTTGGTGTACTCCTAACATTTTCCTAAGAATTAAGTTACTCCCTCCGTCCTATAATGATCTTCCCGGTTCGCAAAACGAAGAAAAATCCCAAGTTTTTTCAATCTATTTTATTTAAATATTGGTATAGAAATAAAAAAATAAAACATACATATTTAAAAACTACACCAAAAGTTCAAAAAAACAAATGGTGACAAGAATATTTTATTTTATCATATAGGCCATGAAAAAACACAAATAAATATAAATTCCCGTGAAGTTGGAATAGTGCTCTGGAAGATCATTATAGGACGGAGGGAGTACTTGTAATCTTAAAGTTGTACCCAAAATTGAAAATCGTAGGTATACATCTTCATTTTGTGATAGTGTGATACTAGAGTGATGATTCACACATGCACAAAAATACTATTCCCTCCGTCCCTAAATGGATTACAATTTTTTTCTCTCTCCTCTTGATAACTTTTGTTTGTTTACGCGATTTCATTAAGTATTTGATAAAATAAAATATTTTTGTCACCTCTTGTTTTGTAGAACTTTTGACATAGTTTTTTAATATGTAATTTTTATATCTTATTGATATACCAATTTGTAAATAAAATGATTTCAAAAAGTAGAAAATTGTTAAAATTCCGGCGGGCGAAAAACAACAGATAGAGTGTTGGGTAAAATTAAACACTTGCATATAAAGTTGGGATCCACAATTCTAACCCAAAAGCTTAAGCTGATAGGTAGGGCTTCACCCTTCAATATATGCAAGTGATACTCATCTTTATTTTCCGATGTGGGAACTCCAAGACTCCTCCGCAAGTGGTAACTAGCCTGGCCCAGTTAGCACTTGGACAAACGGGTCTAGCCAACTCAGCCCACACCACATACGGGTAGCTCATTTTTGCTAAACCCACATCTAAACAACCAGGAACAATCAAACCCGGACCGGACCTGCTCTGATACCATGTTAAAATTCCGGCGGGCTAAGAATAAGGATAGAGTGTTGGGTAAAATTAACCACTTGCATATAAAGTTGGGATCCATAATTCTAACCGAAAAGCTTAAGCTGATAGGTAAGGCTTCACTCTTCAATATATGCACGTGATACTCATCTTTATTTTCCGATGTGGGAACTCCAACAAAAGTTTTACTCCGTAACCTGCAATTTGTAATCAAATTAGGGATGAAGGAAGTAGTATAAATTTTTTGATCATATTAAAATATTATATCAATCTAAACTATCAAAATGTTAATATATAATTTTGATGTAGACTTGGAGGTATATTCTAAGTGGAGATCTAGCATGGTTGTTCAAATAATCAAATGTAGAATGGCAGGATGGAAACATGTGGTCGGCGACTAGGAACCTCCCTCCCCTTCTCATGCGTCAGGGGATTCGTCAAATTCAACGCTGGAGTTCGGGACCCCGTCCTCGTACGTGTGGGGTACACTCGTCGTTATATTTTCTGCACGAATTATTACCAAATTAATTTTCACCATATTAAAACTCATTTTTTAGTATTTTATGGATAGCATATTAAAACTTATAAAAACACCCCTTCTCTCAGGTCCCCCCCCAACACTCGTATAAATCAAACGAATCTATCTATCCGTTTCCTCTGTCCGATCCCTTCAACCACAACCTTACATTTCCATGTACAGAAGATAACCCATTTCGGGACACCCGACCCAAACCCACCGTCATACACACATAAAAAGCTCGAACTCCACCAGCTGAACTCCATTCTATTCTTTTCTGCCGCAAGGCCAGGTAAGTTGGTGTTTTGCAACATTTTCTTTCGGGATCAGTAGTTATTCTTTTGCAAGGGGAAAATATTTGCAGGAATTGCTTCTTAGTTTCATTGAGGAGATTTTTTAGGGTTTGGTCTTTGATCTTAGCTATCAAAAACTTTTCTCTTAATTTAGATTTTTTTTGTTTCTGTGTGATATATTTTTTTCGTTTTTTATCTCTCCTAAGAAGATGTGTATGCTTCATATGATACGTTTGGTTATTTGATTCACTTTTTTGGGTGTAAATATCAACTGTGGAGTATTCATTTTTCATTTTTTTAACGTGAAAAGTTGATAGGGACAAAAAATACTAGTACTGTGGTTAATCCGTAGTATGATTCATAAAATTTAAGGAAAGTGTCTAAAATCTAGAAGTGGGTGGTAAGAATTTGTTTGGAATAATTAAATTCACAGTATGATTTACGATATTTAAGAAAAGTGTTAGAAGTTAAAAATTGGTGGTAGGGATTTGTTTTGAAGAAAGATTGTTGTTAGCCGCATAATCTTCTCTTTAAAGGGATATGGTAGAAGTGTGAAGTTGATTTTGAGAAGAAAGTATGGATATAATTGGGAGAGAGGGAGTAGCTCGATCTTCTGCCCGGGGTTCAAGTGTTAATTCTACTGTAAATAAGAAACCGTACTTATTAAGTAATGATTTCAGCATTCAGCATGCTCCTTGATTATGTTATTACAAGTTAAAACCAGGGCTTCTAGAAATTTTCACTCACCACTTTTTATATTCTTAATCTAGTACTCCCTCTTCACAGTTTATTACGGAGTATGTTTTTTTTCGCATGCCCCGTTTATAGAAAGCATTACTTGATTCATATGATTTGTCCTAATTTTATTTTGCATGAGTATCAATCATACAATTTTTAATAAAAAATGTACATGCCCAGCTAAAGCACAATAAAGTTAGAGGAGATATTGTAGTTTGGTTTTTCTTGGCATTTTGAATTGAGTTGTTGATAATAGAAAACTCTAGCACAACAGGTTCTTAAAGATTTTTGGGGACAAACATGATTCTTGGGCCAAATGCATTATCATTTTTTATGTGGTTCTAATCTTGCCTAAATAAATTCTCCTCACTAAATTGATGATTGGTCATACAAAGTTCTTTAAGGTGGACTATTTGTTGTTTTGGTATGTTTCTTCTCAAGATAATGCTATTGTTGTTGTTTTTTGTGTGTAGAACTAAATTGATTTTATTTGCATATTCTTTTAAGTTTGGTTAAATCAATAGAACATAGATAGACTTTGACAATGTTGTACTTGTATAGTCTCATGTTGATTTTGATAATAGTCAATCTGTGCCTGGTGCAGCCCATGCTGCTAAACTTGTCTCTAGCATGGAATCTCGTCATTGTTTTGCACACATCAGAACAGGAGCCGATTTATCGCTCTCTTCATTCCCCATGATTCAGTCCTTACCAACTACACCGCCTTTTGATTCCTCAAAGTTGAGCTCAAGGGGTTCTCCCAATTCGCCCTTTGCTAATTATACCGATTCCCAGACCCCAACTGCTTTAACTGAGAGTGAGGAGTTCTCTGCACAAAGTTTTTCTGGATCCACTAGTGAGCTTTCACTGGACTATAACAGGGGCAGTTCAAATCACACCCAGAAGATGGAACATGTTTTGTGGCAGTTGGAGAGTGATTTGATGGCGCCCGAAGAAACACCGGTGTCTCTTGCTCCTCCTCCTCCTGTTAATGATATCAAATGGCTGCTTATAGCCTGTGCACGAGCACTTGATGAGAACAAACTACTTGATTTCGACAGACTGGTGGAGCACGCGTGTGGGGTAGTGTCCATCTCAGGGGATCCCATCCAGCGCCTCGGGACTTACATGGTTGAAGGTCTAGTTGCAAGGAAAGAGGCATCAGGTAGCAACATCTATAGGGCATTGAGATGTCACGAGCCTGCAGGGAAGGACTTAATGTCCTACATGCACATCTTGTACGAGATATGCCCGTACCTAAAGTTCGGTTACATGGCTGCAAATGGTGCCATAGCCGGAGCATGCAGAAGCGACGATCACATTCATATAATAGACTTCCAAATTGCACAAGGGACCCAATGGATGACTCTCCTACAAGCACTCGCCGCAAGGCCTGGTGGCCCCCCCCACGTGCGCATCACAGGGATTGACGATCCAGTTTCTAGGCATGCCCGGGGTGATGGTCTAGCTGCTGTAGGTAAACGCCTTGCAGCCGTATCTGAGAGATTCGGCGTCCCAGTAGAGTTCCATGCTGTTCCTGTTTTCGCGACACTTATAACAAGAGACATGCTTGATGTCCGGCCTGGTGAGTCTCTGGCAGTAAACTTCCCTCTACAGCTCCACCACACCCCTGATGAAAGCGTCGATGTCAGCAATCCAAGAGACGGGCTTCTGAGGATGGTGAAATCCATGTCTCCGAAGGTGGTTACATTGGTGGAGCAAGAATCAAACACCAACACGGCTCCCTTTTTCCCCAGGTTCAAAGAAGCTCTGGATTACTACTCAGCCATGTTCGAGTCGCTAGACGTGACCTTAGCAAGGGACAAAAAGGAGCGCATCAATGTTGAGCAGCACTGCCTGGCAAGAGACTTGGTGAACATTATTGCTTGTGAGGGAAAAGAGAGGGTGGAGCGACATGAGATGTTAGGGAAATGGAAATCGAGGTTCACCATGGCGGGGTTTCAACAGTTTCCTCTTAGCTCTTATGTTAATTCGGTCATAAAAGGCCTCCTCGGGACTTACTCTGAACATTACACACTTGTTGAAGAAGATGGGGCTATGCTATTGGGATGGAAAGACCGAAACCTCATATCGGCATCCGCTTGGCATTGAAGCAATATATGTTACTCGTTCACAAAAATCCATGGACAAGTTTGGATGAACTTTGCTTTTTAAAAAGTGAATTCTAGTGGAATGGAATTCATGGTAGCATAGAGCAATAATAGATAATTTCGTGTAAACACTAATAGGTCATAGAAGAAGGTTTATGATGTTGGTAATTGAATTGCATTTGTTTGTTTTTTCATTTCTTTTGCATTTTATTTATTAATTAATTAATTAATTAATTTATTTACTTTTCAAGCTTTGTAAGGGATTTGTTATAAATGTGGGTTTTCTTTAGACATAAAGTTACCAATGTCTCCTCAGAAAGGATAAATAAACGGTTTCCCTCGATAATGAGTTCGTATTTCATAATTTATATTGCTCATTTCATAACTAAAGAAGTAACAATGTAAAATTGATAGTTCTTTTGGCATTCAACTCTAATGCCATATTATATAAAATGTCTATTTGAAGACCTTATGATACTTTATTAGGATAGAAAGCAATTTCAACCTTCTCCCTCTCCTCTCTCCTGTCTTCATTTCGTCCATTTCCTAAAAGCCTAAAATTTTATTGTGAATGGGAGTACATAGTGTGAATGAGGTCAGTAGAGAAAATAATAATAGCCCTCTGTTTTACCATATAAATATGTCATGAAGACATGGGTAGGCACGAATTCAACACGGACTTTGACTTAATGAAATAAAGAAGAGGTCAGACCTCTTGTGGAGCACAGAATAGTAGAACATTTTCTATATATGAGGACACCACCAGCGAAAAAGACTAAATTAGGGATAAATATACACAAAGTATCAAAATAGAAGTTTATGTTTTTATTCTCGAAATAAGATTTATGATGTCAATAATGTCAATGTTTAAGAACAAAAACACTCTGGAATGCCAATATATAGTGACAAATTGTTACAGTGCAGACTTTTATTTTAGAGTAAAAACTGTTAGCTATCATTCATTAGTTTGGTCCCCTGTTATGTGTATTTATTTATTCCGATTAGGCTCAGGTTACCCGTAAAAGTCGGTAAGTAGTTGTGCACTACAAGGGTACCAAAAGGAGCAACACCCCAACCCAACCTCGCCACACTCCACTCACAAAGAAACGGAGAAGAACTGAGATGAACTCACAGAGGAAGAGAAATATCACACAAAGAACTCACAAAGAGAAGGGATGTTTTTCACGGTGAAACAACTCAAGGCAGCCCCCTCTGTTAGAATAAAGGCCCAACGCTAGAGGGGGGTGAATAGCGTTTAAAACAAAATCGCAGGAAATTAAAACGAGAGCGTTAAAGTAAAGAGCGTAAAGAAGGAGCACACCGGATTTTATCCTGGTTCACCACAACGTGTGGCTAATCCAGCTCCCCGAGAGACTCTCTCGAGCTACACTAACTCCGTTAAGCTTAAGGGTGCTTAACAAACCGATACAACTTGAGAACCCGAGTCACACGAGCCTCAATACCTTTGCTCGGAGATACCGCACTCCAAGACTTCTCACGAAGGAACAAGAAACTTCCTTCGAGTTTACAACAAGTGAACAAACTCCCTTAAAGTGTATGAAAACACTTAAACACTCAGGAATGAAACTCTCACAAACAGTAGATATGAGTGAAATAGTAAACGCTCAAGAACACGACAATTTCTTCAAGAATTGGCTCTCAAATAGCTAAGAAAAATAGGAATGATTATGCAATGAAGGAGTATTGAAAATGTTGAAGGATTGTGTGTAAAATGAGAGGATTTGGGTGCCATTTTATAGCCCAAAATGGGATAAAACCGTTGCTAGAATTTCCAACAGGATGAAGACAAATTTTTCAGAGACACAGGCTGATAGTCGATTGTCAAACCATGATAATCGATTATCCAAAGATTCCCTGTCCAAAAATTTAAAATTCTATCCGTTGGAGGACAACGGTAACCCAGATAATCGATTGTCAACAAGTGATAATCGATTATTGGTCCTCTCTGAAGATTCTGGGTTTTGGCTGCAAGGCTGATAATCGATTATTGCAAATCTGATAATCGATTATTTAGTGCTTCAGAACTTGGAAGTTCAAAGCTGCAGTGGCTGATAGTCGATTGTCACTAAGGTGATAATCGATTATCACCCAGCTAAAGTCTAGCCAGCTGAAACCCGTTTTGAAAAACCGAGGTCCAAAAACGAAGCGTTCCCAAAAGTAAAAACCAAGTTTGAAAAACATTGTATATGGTATAAAATAGTGAAAACAAGACTTGTTTGGTAAAAACCAAGTCCTCAAGGTCGTAAATCACGTGCGTACGGTTTTGACCGTTTTTCACGTGTTAGACCGATTGACCAAGATACAAAGATGGTTTTTACAAAATAATTATTCGGGAACCTTTAAAATATGCTCAGAGATAAAAACAGGGTTTAAAATATTGAAAACCACGGAGTTGGTTCGGGCGCCAAAAAACCGAACGACGAAAGCCGAATGCCGACTTAGGTGGTTTTGGTTCTGAGCAAGGACCAGGGATCAAAGAAGTCATAAAAAAATGTCTATTTTGATGCACAAAAAATGTTTTTATGGTTTGTAAAAATTGTTTTGACTTTTTGAGAACCGAGACTTGAATAAATTGTCGGTTTTGATCACAAAAGACCGACTCGACTAAGTCTTCAATTCTTGATCTTGTCCTTGAGTCTTTTAGGTCTTGTTCCAAGCCATTCTTCACGCCTTGAGTTATTCAACGAAACTCTTCATATCCACGGCGGTTTGGCAATTATCAAAACCTGTCAGAAATGAACACGACTTTAGTTTAACGTGCAAAGTGTGTTCCAACAATTTCCCCCTTTTTGATAATGGCAAACAAGACGGGGATATGCATAGGGTTTTGATCTTTTTGAAACAAAATTCCCCCTTAATAAAATTCCCCTGAAAATATGCATAGCCCTTATCTTCCCCCTTTTGACATTAACAAAAAGATTGTTAACAACAAAAATCATAAAGATTTTTATTAATTAATTAAGGGAAAAGGCGGAGTACATAGCGAAAGCATTAAAAATTATAAAATAAGGAAGAGAAGAAAGTAGAGCTAGAGCTCTAGAAATCCGGGGAAAGATCATTGAGAAGTTGTTCTTCGTCAATGTCTTCTTCTTCTTCTTCTTCATCGCCATCATCATCATCATCATTATCATCATCATCATCATCATCATCACCATCGTCCACCTCGTCTTCTCTTCCAATGTTTTGAGTCCCACTTTGTTCACCTCCGAAATTCGGTGGAGGAACGTAAGGGACCATTTGAGCGTACGGGTAATTGACAAAGTCAAAATACTCGTGAAGTTCACGGCTCAAGGTATTGACGTTGTGCGCCGTTTTGGAGACGTTGGTGTCAATCCGAGAGAGAGTGGCGGTTAAGGCTGCCATTTGCTCGGCGAGAGAAGGATTGGTCGATGTGGTGGCGGCTGAGGCAGTGGCTCTCGGTTGGCGGCATGGACGAGGCTGTCGAAACGGAGTCTCGTCGGTGCCCGAGTGGAAAGAAGACCCATCAATCTCCCAGTGCTTTGTCCCCTTTACCTTTGGCCCAACATCGGTTTTGATGTTGTATTCTTCAAGAATTGCCATGACAAGGAGGGCATAGGGGAGCGGCCGATTGTCGGAGGTGGCCGTGAACATGTGAGTCATCACAAATTTACACCAATTGAGATTGGCGTTGTGAATCATCGCATGGATCGTCTTCGTGTCTTCTTGGGAGAGATTGGTGTGGTTGAACTTCCTGGGCTTGAGGATCCGTGTCAACACATAGAAGATGAAACGATACACGGGACTCATGGAAGAAATCGTAGGGCGCCGCTGTTGGGGAGTGGGTACGAAATGACGGATGCCCACTTCCTCCAAGAGAGCGGTCTCATTGAACCGCGCTCCTTCTTCTCCGACGTAGAGCCCGAGATCCTGTCCGTCCCGTCGAAGCCCGGTGAGGATTTGAATGTTTTCCTCATTCAAATAAATGTCTACCCCATTGACGTTTGAAATCAACGATCCGTCCTCATCCTTTTTCAAGTTCGAATAGAAAGCTCGAACAAGAAAAGGTTGATAATTGACCTTCTTGATGTAGAGGAGATCGAGGAAGTTTCCACGTTCAAGGATAACCCGTGCCTCACGTGGAATGGAGTCATGAATGAAGCGGGCTGTGGAGAATCGGGGAGGGAGAATTTCCCGATGCTCAAACTTCTCCGAGAACCTTGTAGCCTCTTCGCGGTCGTTGAACCAAAGAAACGACCCGTCAAGGTATTTGTGCGTTGATGGTGGAGGAGCCGAGGAAGAAGCCACGTTCTTTCCGGTGCGAGATCTTTTTCTTTGACCTCCTGCCATTTCAACAAGGAGAGGGAGAGCAAGACAAAGAGAAGAGAAATTTGCAGGGATTTGCAAGAACACTGAAGAATAATTGCGAGAAGGATGAATATATGAAGGAATTTTGATTTGAGTGAGTAAAAAATGAAAGGATATCACCAATATATAGTGGAAGAGGCCTGAGATGCGTTTGGGAAGTCAAAAAGGTGCATTGAATCCACTTCTAACGTCTCTGTAACGGTCAGATTTTTGAAAAATCGCCGTTGATAATCGATTATCATGACCTGTCAATCGATTATCAGATGCCTCAGATTCTCCGCTGATAGTCCTGCAGTCTTCAATAGTCGATTGCCATGTTTGGTAAATCGATTGTTGGAGTTTGCGCCTGAGTTGCCTTAAACTTCTGCAGACTCAGATAATCGATTATCTTATAGTGGATAATCGATTGTTGCTAGTTTGCGCCTGACTTTTGAGAAAGTTCTGCAGCCCCTGATAATCGATTATCTTAATGTTGATAATCGATTGTTGGCTCCTTCAGTTTCTTTGCTCCAACTCCTGCGGGTTGTGATAGTTGATTATCACAAGCCTGTAAATCGATTTACACTCAGTCCTGGGAACTAGAAATTGATTTCTTTTATTCCCCCTGGCTTTAACACCTACAATGAAAATATTTTGGTACCCGTTTGATCTTTTGGGTCCTTGAGGATTAGTAACACGACTTTTTAAACTAATAAACACACGCACCAATAATCACATACACATGGTACGCAAACACACACACACACACATGTACCAACATGCGTGTTTAAGTGTTACCTTGGCCAACTCGTCCTTTTGCGGTTGGCGGGTTCCAGTCTACTCGAACCGAATGTCTATACCTCGGTTTGACTTGTGTGGGCTCTGGAAGTGGTATGTGAATCTTCTTCTTTTCATCATAATAGAAGAAGTAATATGGTTTCTTTTGCGTTGATTCCTGCAGGGATTGGTTAGAGTTCGAATATCCTTTTTAAAAGGATTTCATTCGGTTAGTTCCATGCAGAGTGTGTGTTTTGTTATACGTGTAATGCCTATGCCTACTAAAACACACGGGTGCTATATGACCTACCCTATTGCAATAATTACAAACAACATTTGGATTATGCATTCTCCTAGGTTGATAATAGTTGCTAGGTTTTCTAACTTGATCATTGTTCATCCTAGTGTTCTTTCTAGGTAGTCTAGTGTTCCTAATTGTTCTACGTTGTCTATATTCTTGATTTTCATTATTCCTAAGTTGAGCTTTAGGTTTCCTAGATGGTTGCTCAACTTTTTCCTTATTATTAGGTTCATTTTCAAATCCTAAGCCATGTTTAGTAAGTTGCAAATTATCAAGAACATCATTAAGGTTTTTATGAGAAACACCAAACTTCTTTAAAGTTCCTTCAAGTTTTGCAACTTGATCCTTAAGTGATATACAAGAACTACATTTTGAACTTTCCGGTTTGTCGGCGCTTCTTTTTCCGAAAAACTTGTTTTCTTCTTTTAGTTTTTCATTATCTTTTGATAGTTTATCAACTTCCTTCTCCATGGAAGTAAGTTGTTTCTTCAAATCCTTGTTAATTTTAGAAGCGTTGACATATTCATCAAAAAGTTCATTAAAGGCTTCTTTTACATCATCAAAAGTATAGGAATCTTTAGAAGTGGTACATACCTCTTCCGGTGGTTCCTCGTGTGCCATGAGACAAAGGTTGGCACTTTCGTTTTCTTCGCCTTCCGATGATTCGTCGCCGGAATCACCTCCCCATGAGATGTAGGCTCGGTGCTTCTTGAACATTTTATTCTTGTTCTTGGCGTTTGGACATTTTGGTTTTATATGCCCAACCTCTCCACACCCATAGCATTTGGGTGGGTTTCCTTGCTTCTTTCCTTTCCGTTCATACTCTTGGCTCATGAACTTATGGAATTTCTTGAGTACGATCCCGAACTCGTCTTCGTCACTCGAGTCTTCCATAGCACGTTCTTGACTTGTAGATGCTTTGAGAGCAATCCCATTCTTCTTTTGTTCACCTAGAGAGGGATACAGAATGGTAGACTCATAGGTTTTGAGATTACCTCTAAGTCCGTCAATGGTGACGTTGGTGATGCCGATGGATTCTTGAATGGCATCGGCTTTGGAGCGCCACTCCGGTGTGAGACTTCGCAGGATTTTTCTCACAAGCTCCTTGTCCGTGTACGTCTTCTTGAGAGCATGGAGATCATTAACGATATTGGAGAATCGTTCAAACATCTCATCGATTTTCTCATTCTCCTTCATACGAAATAATTCATATTCATGGGTTAGAAAATCTATCTTAGCTTCTCGGACTTGATTCGTACCTTCATATGTGATTTCGAGCTTGTCCCACATTTCCTTGGCGGTGGAACAACAAGAGATCTTCCGGTAGTCATCCGGGTTTACTGCACAATAAAGAATGTTGATCGCCTTGGCGTTGTTCTCTATTTTCTTGATATCCTGTGCATCGTAATCTTCTTCGGTTTTGGGAACGGTGGTTTCCCCAACTTTCTTCATGGGTACTTCTTCCCCATTCTTGATAATTCTCCATAGGAGAAAGTTGTTGGATTGGATGAAAATTCTCATTCGCTCCTTCCAATATGTGTAATTCGTTCCATCAAATAATGGAGGCCTCGTGGTGGATTGCCCTTCTCCTAAACCTGCGTATAAGTTTTGAGTAGAAGCCATTGATCGTTTCTCTCAAACGGTTAAGTCTTTCAGAGAGTAAGGCTCCGATACCAATTGTTAGAATAAAGGCCCAACACTAGAGGGGGGGTGAATAGCATTTAAAACAAAATCGCAGGAAATTAAAACGAGAGCGTTAAAGTAAAGAGCGTAAAGAAGGAGCACACCGGATTTTATCCTGGTTCACCACAACGTGTGGCTAATCCAGCCCCCCCGAGAGACTCTCTCGAGCTACACTAACTCCGTTAAGCTTAAGGGTGCTTAACAAACCGATACAACTTGAGAACCCGAGTCACACGAGCCTCAATACCTTTGCTCGGAGATACCGCACTCCAAGACTTCTCACGAAGGAACAAGAAACTTCCTTCGAGTTTACAACAAGGGAACAAACTCCCTAAGAGTGTATGAAAACACTTAAACACTCAGGAATGAAACTCTCACAAACAGTAGATATGAGTGAACTAGTAAACGCTCAAGAACACGACAATTTCTTCAAGAATTGGCTCTCAAATAGCTAAGAAAAATAGGAATGATTATGCAATGAAGGAGTATTGAAAATGTTGAAGGATTGTGTGTAAAATGAGAGGATTTGGGTGCCATTTTATAGCCCAAAATGGGATAAAACCGTTGCTAGAATTTCCAACAGGATGAAGACAAATTTTTCAGAGACACAGGCTGATAGTCGATTGTCAAACCATGATAATCGATTATCCAAAGATTCCCTATCCAAAAATTTAAAATTCTATCCGTTGGAGGACAACGGTAACCCAGATAATCGATTGTCAAAAGTGATAATCGATTATTGGTCCTCTCTGAAGATTCTGGGTTTTGGCTGCAAGGCTGATAATCGATTATTGCAAATCTGATAATCGATTATTTAGTGCTTCAGAACTTGGAAGTTCAAAGCTGCAGTGGCTGATAGTCGATTGTCACTAAGGTGATAATCGATTATCACCCAGCTAAAGTCTACCCAGCTGAAACCCGTTTTGAAAAACCGAGGTCCAAAAACGAAGCGTTCCCAAAAGTAAAAACCAAGTTTGAAAAACATTGTATATGGTATAAAATAGTGAAAACAAGACTTGTTTGGTAAAAACCAAGTCCTCAAGGTCGTAAATCACGTGCGTACGGTTTTGACCGATTTTCACGTGTTAGACCGATTGACCAAGATACAAAGATGGTTTTTACAAAATAATTATTCGGGAACCTTTAAAATATGCTCAGAGATAAAAACAGGGTTTAAAATATTGAAAACCACGGAGTTGGTTCGGGCGCCAAAAAACCGAACGCCGAAAACCGAACGACGAAAGCCGAATGCCGACTTAGGTGGTTTTGGTTCTGAGCAAGGACCAGGGATTTTAAAAATAAAAGAAGTCATCAAAAAATGTCTGTTTTGATGCACAAAAAATGTTTTTATGGTTTGTAAAAATTGTTTTGACTTTTTGAGAACCGAGACTTGAATAAATTGTCGGTTTTGATCACAAAAGACCGACTCGACTAAGTCTTCAATTCTTGATCTTGTCCTTGAGTCTTTTAGGTCTTGTTCCAAGCCATTCTTCACGCCTTGAGTTATTCAACGAAACTCTTCATATCCACGGCGGTTTGGCAATTATCAAAACCTGTCAGAAATGAACACGACTTTAGTTTAACGTGCAAAGTGTGTTCCAACACCCTCAATATATAGTGAAGATTAGGGTGGTAATTAAGGCAAGCTTAATTAGGTTAAGGAGTAAAGGTTGGGCTTGAGTAAATGGGCTGCTGGGTTGGGTGTCAAATATTATTAATATGTTTGGGCCACCCAAATAAATTAACAATCTCCACCTTTGGCCCAAAGTAGTGCACATAGTTGACAAGGAACCGCGGGACTCATCATAGCCTTGTAACCACTAAATGTGTAATCAACAAATGAGAACACACGTAGTGGTGGAGAGTTCACTAAGTACTCTCAAGTCACAAAGACTGGGCAACATCACAAAGCATGCCAGAAATAACTCACAAAGAGTCGAACTCTACCATTGGGTCATCGAGTTCAAAAACAAAAGAAAAGCAAAAAAGGTCACAAAGACAAGAAAGAACAAAAGATCAATACACAATCACAGAGATAGATTTAAAATCTTTTGACAAAAGGTAAATTTTTCAACAGGTAAACACTTAGTACCCATGTCAGCTGGATTAGACTCCGTAGGAATTTTCTCCAGCATGCCAATGCCCTTTTCAACTATGTCTCTAATAAAATGAAACCTAACATCAATATGTTTTGTTGTATCATGAAAAACAGGATTTTTGCATAGTTGAATGGCAAATTGACTATCAGAAAAAACAACCACATTCTTATCGAACAAGCATATTTCAGATAAAAGACCTTTAAGCCAAATGGCTTCTTTAAAAGCATCTGTGGCTGCAACATACTCAGCCTCAGTAGTAGATAAAGCAACAATGTGTTGAAGTTGAGATTTCCAACTAATGCAAGAACCACACAAAGTGAACACGTAGGAAGTAGTAGAGTTTCTATTATCCCTATCGTTTGCATAGTTTGAATCCACATAGCCAATTAATCTAACACTTTTATCACTTCTTGAAAAAGTTAAACCAACATTCCTAGTAGATTTCAAGTATCTCAAAAGCCATTTTAGAGCATTCCAATGAGCCATACCAGGATTAGACATGTATCTACTCAAACAACTAACAGCATATGCAATATCAGGCCTAGTGCTAATCATAAGATACATCACAGAACCAATAACATTCGAATAAGGCACACTTTTCATTTCATTAATTTCAGCTTTAGTTTTAGGGCACATATCCTTACTCAACACAAATTGAGCAGCTAAAGGAACATCCACAGGTTTAGCATTAGACATAGCAAATTTACTCAAAATCTTATCAATGTAGGAATTTTGATTTAAAACAAGAGTAGATTTCTTTCTGTCCCTAACAATATTCATGCCAAGTATTTTTCTAGCATCTCCTAAATCTTTCATGTCAAAATTTTTGCAAAGATATTTTTGAACATGCTCAATAGATTTTAAGCTAGGACTAATGATTAGCATATCATCCACATAAAGGAGAAGAAAAACAGGAACAGAGAAAGTGTTCTTGAAGTACAAGCAGTGATCAGCATTACTTCTCTTAAAACCAAAGTTTTTCATGCAATTATCAAATTTAATGTTCCATTGCCTAGGTGATTGTTTTAAACCATACAAAGCCTTTTTCAACAAGCACACATGATTAGGAAACTTAGGATCAACAAATCCTTCAGGTTGGTGCATATAAATATTTTTATCAAGATCACCATGTAAGAAAGCAGTAGTCACATCCATTTGTTTTAATTCCCAATTATACTGAGCAACTAAAGACAACATGATTCTAATTGTGGTGAACTTGACAACAGGAGAAAAAATTTCTACATAATCTATTCCCTCCTTTTGAGTAAATCCCTTAGCCACAAGTCTAGCCTTAAACCTAACGTTTTCAGGTTCTTGCTTAATTTTAAACAACCACTTACAGTCCACAAGAGAACAATTTTCAGGTTTTGGCACAAGTTTCCACGTTTGGTTAACACGAAGGGATTCCATCTCACATTTCATAGCACTAACCCATTTTTCAGAACATTTAGATTCTAATGCTTCACGATAAGTCTTAGGTTCATCACACTCAAGGGATTCAAACACATGAAAAGCAAACTCAGACATATTACAGTCATCAACATATCTCGCAGGTTTGCTAATGGTTCTTCTATTTCTATCCCTAGCAAGTTGATAGTCATGCAAATCATTTTCAACATGTGATTCTACATTATCATGCTCCACCTCATTAGAAATAGTCTCATCTTCATTAGTGTGTGAATCATGGTTCGTATCAACATGTTCATTAGTTTCTACATGCACATCAGTAGGAATGATAACAGACAATTGCTCCGCCTCATTTGGAGCCACATTTTCAACATTGGGAATAGGCAAGGACAAACAAGGAAAATTATTTTCATTGAAAACAACATTTCTACTTATCACAATTTTGAAACCTGGTTCACCTTTTACCCACAACCTATAACCCTTTACCCCGTCAGGATAACCCAAGAAAACACATAGTTTAGATCTTGGTTCGAGTTTATCATTCATTTGGTGCACATAACCAGCACAACCAAACACACGCAGGTTTGATAAATCTAAGGGTTTACCCGAGAAAGCAACTTCTGGGCAATTCCCTCCTAAAGGTATAGATGGAGACCTATTGATCAAATAAGCAGCAGTGCAAACAGCTTCACCCCAAAATTTTTTAGAAAGTCCAGAAGTAGCTAACATAGCCCTCACCCTCTCTAAAATAGTTCTGTTCATCCTCTCAGCTACCCCATTTTGTTGAGGCGTGTAAGGAACAGTTTTGTGTCTTTTAATACCCCAAGTAACACACAAATTATCAAGTTGTTTGTTGCAAAATTCAAGGCCATTATCTGTCCTAAGTGTTTTTATTTTCTTTCCAGTTTGGTTCTCAATCAAGACTTTCCAGTTTTTAAATTTATCAAAAACTTCAGATTTTTGTTTCAAAAGTAAGACCCAAACTTTTCTAGAACAATCATCAATTATGGAAAGAAAATATTGGTTCCCTCCGTGAGTGGAAATACTTGCGGGACCCCACACATCGGCATGCAAATATTCAAGCACATCAGAACACTTAGTTCGAGTAACAGGATTCGGGTTAGGAAAACTAACGCGGGTTTGTTTTCCAAGCACACAAGATTCACAGAAAGGAACATGCATAAGTTTATCACTACCCAAGTGTCCATTTTTATGCAATATTTCAAGTCCTTTATTACTCATGTGACCCAACCGTTTATGCCATAGAACAGAATTATCAACCACAGAATTAGCATGCTCACAAACAGGTTCAACTTTGCACACATACAAATTATTTTTCTTTTCAGCTTTGAAAACAATAATTGAACCCTTCATGATTTTCGTAACACCTTTTCCCCGTTTTCCCTCAAAACCCTCATTTTCAAGAGATGCACAAGAAAGCAAATTATAGGACAAATCAGGAACATGTCTAACATTTTTTAAGTTCACAATAGATCCAGAGTCAAATTTAAGACACATATCTCCAATTCCAAAAACTTTGCATTTCTTTTCATTAGCCATGGACACAATACCATTATCAATCTCTTGATAGTTTGAAAAAAGGTTTTTAAATGGTGACATACGAAAGGTGCAACCAGAATCAACTAGCCAATCAGATTCACAGAGATAATCTGATAGAACAGAGTTCAAATAAGCATAATCTTTGATCATTAACACATCACCAAAGTTGTTTGATTCACTAGCCATATTAGCATGATCTTTTTGCTAAATTTTCTTAGGCTTAGAACAACTATTACTAAGGTGACCATATTCATTGCAATTGTAACATTTTCTTGTTTTAGACTTGGATCTAGACTTACCCCTTCTGTGGTTAAATTTTCTCACATTTGAGTTATCATTGTTAGCATGTTTATGGTTTTGAAACTTATTTAAAATTCTACCCCTCACATGCATAACCTCCCTAGAATTTTTATCACTCTTAGAATTTTTCAATTCTAATTCTTTACTCTTGAGACCATTCACAACAACATCAAGAGAAATATTATCCCTACCATATTTAATTACAGATTTAACATCACTGTAGGAATCGGGAATAGCATTCAAAAGAGCAATAGGGGTGTAGTCGTCAATATGTTTATCACCGGTTAATTTAATATTAGAAATCAGTTTGGTGAAAACATCTAGATTTTCTTCTATGTCTTTAGACATATCCTATCTAAACTTGAAAAAGTTTTCAAGTAAGAAAATCTTGTTTGGCAAAGAATTTTCAGTATAAAGTTCATCAAGTTTATTCCAAAGATCTTTAGCACATTCCAAAATACCAACTTTTCTGATCACACAGTCAGTCAAGTTCAAGTAAATTATGGAACATGCAATTTCATTCATTTCAACTTTTTTCTCTTTAGCGTCTGTTTCTAGATATGAATCACTAACAGCCCTATAAAATTTTTGATGAACAAGAACACACTTCAATTTTTGTTTCCAAATACTAAAATCAGTTTTTCCATTAAAAGGAGTCAAAGCATACTAATTCATAGTAGACATATCCACTAAGGAGAAAAATGATCAAAAAATCACCACAAAGGAGAAATAAAAAAACCCACAAAAGAGAATAAAAAAACTGAAAAAATCAGCAACACAGAGACACGTAGAATTTTGGCCTAAATTTTCCAAATTTGGCTCACGTGTGTGAAGCAATCGCACGAACAACCTAAGATTATTATGTTAGCAAAAAATTGCTTACTCAATCCCGTTGTTCTTTCACACGAGCACAAACTATATTAGAATTAGGCAATCGGAAATAATGCAGTGGAATTAAACAACCCTAAAAAATTGCTACGAAAGCAAAGGGATAAAGAGTTGTGTACTTGGGCGAATCTAATGCCTAGATTCGACTTACCTACTCCACGGAGGAATTTTGGCAGCAATTCGGTTCTGTCAGCGAGGGTCGAAGCCTGCTCCTAGACGCCGGAGCTTCTGATTCCTTCAACGGAATTCCGCTGGAATCGCCGGTTGCGGACTGCCTTCAATTGCACGACGCAATTTGTGCGACTGGGCTCCAGCACTCGTCCTTTGTTTTTTTTTTCTTCTTCTCGGGAGAATAGCGCCTTGCTGGCACGGGGACACGAATAGTCCGAAGGGAGAAAAAAGGACCAGAAGAAAGCACCACCCCTTTTTTTTTTGTGGAAAGGGAGTGACCGAAAGAAAAAAAAAAGATCAAAAGAAGACCCTCTGACACGAAGTGACGAAACGCAAGAGGAAAAGCAAACCCTCTGCCAAGGAACAGTACCTCCAAAGAGAGAACAGAACACCCACAAAAAATACGAAGTAAATAAATACCGAGCACAAACCAGGCTCTGATACCACTGTTATTTGTATTTATTTATTCCGATTAGGCTGAGGTCACCCGTACAAGTCGGTCCGTAGTTGTGCACTACAAGGGTACCAAAAGGAGCAACACCCCAACCCAACCTCGCCACACTCCACTCACAAAGAAATGGAGAAGAACTTAGATGAACTCATAGAGGAAGAGAAATATCACACAAAGAACTCACAAAGAGAAGGGATGTTTTTCATGGTGAAACAACTCAAGGCAGCCCCCTCAATATATAGTGAAGATTAGGGTGGTAATTAAAGCAATCTTAATTAGGTTAAGGAGTAAAGGTTGGGCTTGAGTAAATGGACTGCTTGGTTGGGTGTCAAATATTATTAATATGTTTCGGCCAACCCAAATAAATTAACATCCCCGTTTTGGTTGGCATTATTTTTTGACAACACACAACCACATTAGTTAAAGAATATATGTTCTTGTAGATGTTATAGCATAAAGGTATAGCGTCCAATTTGATAGGAGTTCAGGGCAACCTATTGTCTCAAGGAGTCTGGACGAGTTGGAGATTATTGCAAACCTGTTGTCTCAAAGAGTCTGGATGAGAGAAGGCTGATCAACATGTCTTAGGAAGAAACCAGAGTGTGGGTGTAACAAGCCAAGGAGGGAGGTTCCAACAGAGTTCGGCAAATGAGGTCTTTCGTAGGTATTTCATAATCAAAACTCTTGAAGTTGGTTTTGTGTTTGATTGATGTAAAAACTTCTGATGATCTAGTGGACGGCTGTTACAAGGTCGTGGGCCTCGTAGATGTAGGAGATTCAGCTCGGAATTACGTAAACATTTTGTGTGTGTCTCTCTCTTTTTCTCTTCGTTCTCTGCTATGCATATTTGTGTGAGTGTTACAACATTGCGTCCGTTATATTCATTAGTTAATCTTCATCCAAGGTTACGTCCATTATTCAGAGGTTGCTCTCATACACAGAATAGGTTTCCGAGTGACATAACCCTTCGATATTTCAAAAACATGAAATTCTTCTTTTAGTACTTTCTCTATATTTTACAACTATTTTGGATGATTTCTTCCGTAATTGCAACATATTAAGTTTTAATATGTGAGGTAAAGAAATGAACATTCGCATTGAGGATATGATGACGGTACATTCTAAGAATGATGTCATTGAATCGCGTAAAAATAATACTCCTCACCCCAAATTGGACAACAATTTGTCATTTATGATGTAAAATCCTGCATCTTTAAAATTAATTTATTTAAAAATTGATATATCAATAATTAATCAAATTTACATATTAAAAAATTACGTCAAAAATTTTACAAAATTATATGCGACAAGAATATTTTATTGTATCAAATAATCAATGTATATACACAAACAAACAAAATTTATCAAAAGGTAGGTCTAAAAAAATGAAATCTATTTCTAGACAGAGGGAGTAGTATGATTTACCAAAGGCATTTAGCGTTCAACTAGACACGCCTCTACTATATAACAACAATGTTGGCGATAAACGCACGTGGAAGCAACACACACAATCACGAATCAACTGTAAAAAATACACGACACAAGATTTAACATGGTGTGGTCGCCAACTATACCCTATGTCCACACGGGCAAGTAGGAGGATTTTTTCTCATCTGTTGCTTGCAACAAGAATGTGGAGCACCAAGAAATCTTCAACTAATTTTTTTTTCAATCCGTCTGATTCCAAATATTTTTATGTCCCTTCTGCCGCAATATTTTTCTGAGAAAACTTTTCTTCTGTGTCAATTCAAGATAGAGCTCCGTTTGGTGCTCCACATTCTTTTCTCTATTTTTACTCCGTAGCATTGCAATTGCTCACTCTTTAATCATTTTACACCACTTTTGACCCATTTGTTATTCTTTTTTAAACAGAGACATGACTTTTGTGCATTTTTACAATTATGAACAAAAAAATATAAAAATAAATGAGAACTTTTCTTGAGCTTAACAAATGTAGAATTACTAAAGTAGCACTCTTTTTTAAAAAAAATTAGAAAATTATTTTTATTTTTTTTTCTAAAGGATACACATAAATTAATGTTATTGGCTAAATGTGTTAGAAATATCAAATAAGAAAATATATTTGATTAAGATATTGTGTGATTCTTATGTTAAAATCATATCCTTGATTGGAATCAAATAACCAATCAAAAATATTTGATTAGCTTCCACCCACCTTCTTTAATTGTCTCTTTATTATACTTTGTAATATATATTGACACCATTTTGGTGTAGTGAAATAAGAAAGAAAATCCTATGAGTTCATTCTATATTTTTAGTTTCAATATGGTATCAGAGCCATCATTCGATCCAACGATTGAATGAAACGCAGCTTTCTTCATCTACCATAAAAAAATAAATGTCTGATCAAACTCCAGAAAGCTCCACCTTCATAAAGGAGTCTAATCCAATGAAGCAGCCCGTCAATCTTGCACAAATTCTGGAAATTCTCCAAAATTTTCAGAATTCAGCAACCAAGGAAGAACCTATCGAGAGCTCTTTCAATCAGTCGTTAAATTTGGTGTACAAGCTCAACGATAAGAACTACGCCATTTGGGCGCACAAGATGAGCTTGGCTCTTGACGGAAGGGGACGGCTCAAACATATCACTATCGCACCCCTCAAAAATTATGATTCCAAATATAACAAATGGAGGCAAGCAGAATTCAGCGGTGATAAATATTGTATATCAACACATATCAATTATCATACTGCCTGGGATTTATGGAAAGGAATCAAAGCCACATATGGCTCCGGAAAAGATCACCTGCAAATCTACGATTTAATGGTCAAAGCAAGCAAGATCAAACAAGGAGCACAACCCCTTGAAAAGATCTATAGCCAACTTCAAGCTGTTTGTAAGGAAATCGACAGATGCCGACCCAACCCAATGAAATGTCCAGAGGATATGACAATTTTTACACAAATTCAACAACAAAATTTTCTATATCAATTTCTACAAGCAGTAAATGAAAAATTTGATGCTGAAATATGAGATATACTCAAAACCAAGCCACTCCCATCGGTAGAAGAGGCGTACGCCCAAATCTGAAAGGAGGAAGCAAGAAAGGGAATAATGAAAGGAGAAGGGGAATGACATCATCAGGATAATCTCCCTCAGGAATCGGCGGTGGCCTAGCGGCTACACGTGCGGCAATGCGATCATATTTTCGCCAATCATCATCTTGCACCTATGAGGATAAATCGCAGCTGAAGTGTACCTTCTGTGGTGGGATAAAGCATACGACCGAAGGATGCTTCAAGAAAATTGGTTACCCTGAATGGTGGCCGGACAGTCGAAAGAGAGGAAAGAAGCCATCTGGAGTCACTAGGCAGTGGTGGGCAATCCGGAGACCACTAGCACCACCACCAACCAGAAGCCATCTCTATTTGGATGGGAGGAGACCACCAGCAGCTTCGCCGGAGTCGCCATGAAAGAAACGAAAGGAGGAAGAAGAGAGGAAAGCTCAGGGAACAGATGCGCAATAGAGAGAGTAATGGCGGGTAGGGTTACGGAAGAGGGAAAGGGGTTTTTAATATTAAAACCTCTTCCCAACCCATCAAACAGGCCCAATACCAACCCAATTAAAAATACCCAGTAGATTTTTTATTGTGGGGCGACCGACACAATGTCCTATGGCCGTTCTGATATTGGTTCCTTAAATTGGTCTAAGAAAACCCATATTCAAACAGCCAATGGGGATCATTCTCGTGTCAAGGGCACCAGTCCAATATCTATTTCAACATCTATCCGACTTGATAATTGTCTATATGTTTCCACACTATCTCATAAATTATTGTCAATAAGCCATGTCACCAAATAATTGAATTGAACCATCCGAATGCACCCTACTTTTTGCTTATTACAGGATATTCGGATGGGGAAGATCATTGGGCATGGTTCTGAGCGTCATGGCTTGTACTATGTTGATGAAGTTGATCACTATGGAATAACTACACTTGCTCATGGGACAGTGGACAGGCAGGCATGGCTGTGGCATCGTCCTTTGGGTCATCCATCTTGGGGGTATCTCAAAATTATCTTTCCAAAATTATTCGATAAACCATGTCTTTTTCATTACAACAGTTGTATTTTAGCCAAAAGTCATAAACATTCTTATCTGTTAAATAATACTGTTGCATCAAAACCTTTTTCATTAATCCATTCTAATGTGTGGGGTCCATCTCTAGAACCGAGTCCAAATGGGTATCAATATTTTCTATTGTTTGTTCTTGATTGTACCCATATAACTTGGGTGTACTTTCTTAAACACAAATCTGAAGTTTTTGAAAAGTTCAATTCATTCTACAAATTGATCCACACACAATACCAAAAACAGATTTGTAATCTTCGATCTGATGATGGCAGAGAATACATAAATCATCCTATGAAAAATTTTTGTGAGGAAAAAGGTCTTATTCATCAAACCCCTTGTCTGATACCCCTCAACAAAATGGCGTTGTTAAACGTAAAAATTTTTCTGATTTTTCGAATCATACTCTAAATCACTAGGGCCCTTATGAGTGAGTCTAACGTTCTGATTTACTACTCGCCCAAAGCAATTGCCACCACCATTTACCTCATAAATCGCCTTCCGACAAAAATCCTAAACCATAAAACACCCATCGACACACTTCCAAAATTCGCCACTGTTCCTACCTCTTTGACTCTCACTCCTCGTGCGTTTGGTTGTACTGTATATTTACATATTCCAAAAGACAAACGGACAAAATTTGATCCTTGTGCCATCAGGTGTGTCTTTGTTGGATATGGGGTTCACAAAAAGGGATATAGATGTTATGATCCTATCTCTCGTCGAATGTACACGAAAATGGATTGTAATTTTCTAGAGACTAAGTACTACTTTCATAACCACTCTATCAGTAAGGGAGAGAAAGTTACGAGTGACTCTCTAGAGTGGTTACACAGCCTAGTCTTGCTGCCCAGCCTAGTCTTGCCACCCGAAACTGTCCCAACCGAGGAACTGAGTTGTTCTATGAGATCATCTTTTGATGACAATGAACAGTCCAACAACTCAGAAATCATGTCTAATTAGTATTTCTTCCACTCTTGATGATTATATTGATAAATCTAATGTACTGTGGAAGAAATGCCAACTAGATATGTTCTCCCACCGCGAAGTTATCGAGGGATTCCTCCCGTCAGATATGAACCAGAATATACCCCTCGGAACTCAAGATACCTTGTTGCTGATCTAGTCAGGGGGAGCGTACCACAAGCTTTCCACACATCCAGTCATGAGGTTTCTAGAACAGTTGACGAAGCCTTACAAGTGCCAGAATGGAGAAAAGAAATAGAAGAAGAGATGAAGGCACTAGAGAAAAACAACACATGGGAGAAATGTCAACTCTGTCTAGGAAAGAAGGCAATTGGATGTCAATGGATATTTACCATCAAACATAAAGCTGATGGAACAATCGAAAGATATAAGGCTAGGTTGGTAGCTAAAGGATATACTCAAACTTATGCTATTGACTACTCTGAAACTTTCTCGCCAGTAGACAAAATTGATACAATTCGAGTATTATTCTCCGTAGCAGCTAATCTGAATTGGCCCTTATATCAGTTTGATGTGAAAAATGTTTTCCTCCATGGTGAACTTAAAGACAAGTATACATGGAAGCACCACCCGGGTTCTCATCTGATTTCAGAAATGGTGAAGGTTGTATATTGTGAATGTATGGTCCAAAACAATCTCCACGTGCATGGTTTGGCAGGTTCACGATAGCCATGAAGAAATATGGATATCTTCAAAGCAACTCTGATCATACTCTGTTTCTAAAAGAGGCGGGGGGAGTTCATAACATGTTTGATCATCTGTTTGGATGATATGATAATTACTGGCAGTGACGTAGCAGAGATGGCAGCATTAAAAGATAAACTATTCCAAGAATTTGACATGAAGGATCTTGGAGAACTCATCTTTTTCCTAGGCATTTAATTTCTCAAATCTCAAGATGGGATCTTTATTTGTCAGAAAAAGTATATCCTTGACCTTCTAGTTGAAACTGGACTAGTGGATTGTAAACCGGCTGCTACTCTGATAATGGTTAACCACGGATTATAAATCACCAAAGGGGGAGTTCAAGATGACCAGGATAAGTACCGAACACTTGTAGGCAGACTTATATACCTCGCACTCACAAGACCTGATACTGCATACACAGTCGGGGTGGTTAGCCAGTTCATGCAAAAGTCACAAAAGGAACACTGGGATGCGGCTCTCTGAATTGTGAGATATCTTAGGGGGACTGTTAATTTAGGAGTAAAATTCCAAAAACATGATCACTTAGATATCTAAGCATATATAGATGCTGACTGGACAGGGAATCCGAATGATCGGAGGTCCACTTCAGGATATTTCACCTTTGTTAGAGGTAATCTGGTCACATGGAAAAGCAAGAAACGAAAGGTGATTGCATTATCAAGTGCAGAAGCGGAATTTAGAGGTATTGCTCGAGGAGTTACTGAAGTTCTCTGGCTGAGAAAACTCCTTAAAGAATTGGGGTATCCGCCGAAGGGTAAGCGTAGATTGATGTGCGATAATACCACTGCTATCAGTATATATCCGAGAATCCAGTACAACATGATCGTACCAAGCACATTGAGATTGACCGTCACTTTATCAAAGAGAAACTTGAGGCAGATATCATCAGTCTTCCGTATGTCTGATCTGAAGATCAGTTGGCAGACATTCTAACAAAAGCAGTATCCGTTGGAGTCTTTCAAGCAACATTGAGCAATTTGAACATCCGAAACGGACGATTCAACTTGAGGGGGAGTGTTAGAAATATCAAACAAGAAACTATATTTGATTAAGATATTGTGTGATTATTATGTTAAAATCATATTCATATTCTTGATTGGAATCAAATAATCAATCAAAGATATTTGATTAGCTTCCACCCACCTTCCTTAATTTTCTCTTTATTATACTTTGTAATATATATTAACACCACTTTGGTGTAGAGAAATAAGAGAGAAAATCATTTGAATCCATTCTATATTTTTAGTTTCAATAAAATGCAAAAGTTTGGTCCATTATTTGATTGTGATTTACATTATTTTAGGCCTTAATTAGTCTAGAACTTAATTGATTGTGATTTACATTATTTTATGCTTCTAGACACTGTATATAATTTTTGAAAGATAAGAAGTCCTACACTTTATTGAACATATGCACTTATTGATTTATAGCATAAACAACTTTTATTTACACACACTTTTGACTTATTATCTTCTAACTAAACTTGGTCTCAACAAAATGTGCTTTAATACTATTGTTTTTTATTTTTTTTAAATTTTTTTTGATTTTTTTATTTTTTAATCCCAAAACATGCAATACAATCATTAAAATATCAAATTTTCAGAAAATTATACTGCTCATACTCAGTTTACAAAAGTGGAACATCGCCCGTTTGGACTTTCAAAACAAGTTATAAATGTTTGACCTTAACGTATTTTACAAGTTAATGTTAATTCACTAAAAAAATTATTTTTTAAAAAACATTAGTATCCAAATTTATTTATTTACTACATTATAAAATTTAGCCAATAAAAAGAATATATATGCAATTTAAATAAAAAATTTAAAATTTTTGGCTACTTTTTTACTAAGGGGCTATTAAAAGTAATTCTACTTATGAAAAGAAAAAAAAGTGTTTAAAATATTTTAACATGTATCAAGAGTAGTGGTAATTGGATCAATTCAAAGCATTCGGGAGCAGGCAGAATGCTGCCGATTAGGTACTCTTAAGCTCAGTCGAATAAACCTTTGTACAAAATGACCCACTAGGGGTGGGACAAGTTCAGGTCCCGAGGGCATCCCCCTTTCTGTCCACTTAAGTACCATTCTAGCTTAGACAACCATTCTGTACATGGTACAGAGATCACTCTTAACACAAAATGCAACAAAATGTTCAAAAATATTTTCAAAAAAATTTATGCACAAGGTCGGGTGAAAAAGAAGACGGTGGAAGCAGCTACTTTAGAGAGGTTGAAGGAGGTAAACTTTTAATTTTTACAAAATACAAACCTTAATTTAAAAAAAAATATTGGTTAACTGTCTAATGTAAATGTCAATAGGGTTGGGGCGGTTTGGAGTTTTAGGATACGAGCAAGAGAAAGAAGAAGAAGAATAGGCACATGGGTAAAGAGGAGGGTCCCGCGCTTCGGATGTACACTAGAGGGACGATCTCATTTTTTGAGAATTATAATCGACTGCTAAAATATTTGGCATAAGATAAAGACACACCTACTTCTATAGATTGATTGTAATGTTTAATGTATATATGATTTTAATATCGTAGGCTGCAAAGAAAGGAGCGCCTATCTCGGGGGGAAAAGTCATCGTCCATACGAAGACAAAAACGCATGATGGCCAGACTTTGGTTGATCCGAGTGATGCTGATCTTTGGGTAATTGTCATTTTATTGCTTCACGTTGTTTTTTGTGACAGAATTATTAAAGTTCTTGAAGTTTTTACAGCGTTGTTATTGACGATGATTTAGTAGCTTGTTGGAAATGGAGATCTTGTTATTGGTGATTTAGTAGTTTATTATTCGTGATGTTGTTAGTATCTTGTTGGAGATGTTGTTATTGTTGATTACTTCAGTCTTATTGATGTTCTTATTGTTCGTGATGTTGTTAGTAGCTTGTTGGAGATGTTCTTATTACTGATGATTTTTGTCTCATTGATCTATGATGTTCTTGTTATTAATGTTCTTATTCATGTTCTTGTTATTGTTCTTTATGTTGCTAGTATGTAGCTCTTGGGTAAAGTTGTTGAAGTTGGTATTGTTATTATATTGTTGGTGTTTGTGTCCTTGTTGTGTTATTGTGGCCTGAAACATGAAATAGCAACATACAACATACACTTAGAAGCTAGGCCTGAAACGTGCAACATACATTTTTTTCAAACTCTCTTGCAGCTCTTGTCTTATTGTTGTTGTTGTTTGTGGTGTTCACAACTAACTCGCTGACCTTGTTGTGTTATTGTAGGCTTGATTTATTGCTCTTCGCGATGAGGCTATCAAGATTAGGCTTGGTCACTGATCATGAAATCTGGAACTCACTAGTCTAGGGCCACAATGTGAAGAATCATGTGTCAGGAGGAGTCGGTGACTACGAGCGTAAGATGAGAAAGTTGAAGCCGTCATCCACCCATCTCCGCTCTAGCTCCTCTACTAGTAAGAAAAGTGAAAGCCTATCAAGATTAGGCTTGGTCACCAAAGGCTATTTGTTAAAGTACTTCAATTAGAAAATTTGACTTTAATGGTTTTTATGCATACATTGCATTAACTTAAAAATTGTTTGTGGTTTTATTGAGGATCTGTTTTTGGTAATCTCCTCACGCTGTGAATGGTATTCTGTGTCTTGAAAAGAGGTAGATCAGTAGAAAAAACAGGTCCTCGTTTTCTTTTTTTGGAAGCTGCAGAACAACAGGCCAGGGTATGTAATATCACGCTCTGCGACGGAAAAATCTATCCGTCGCAGATGAGGAAAATTGGGCCGCCGTAAATCTTCTCGAAAATTTGTCGCAGATCTGCGACGGAAGAAGCTGTCCTTTGTCCATCGTTGGCCCGTCGCACGTCTGCGATGGGTGAATATTTTTGTCGCAGATTGTGGCCAGGTGATGGAAAATTTGCGACAGCCCGATTTTTTCACAGGTTCATCGCAAATAATGGCTCTACCACGGTTTTCTCAGATCTACAACGGAAATTTATTGTCACAGATTTCGCATAATGTTGTAGTGTATGTTTTAAACAAGGGGTCAGACTGCATACATCCGGCCCCCCTTACCCCACAATGGGCGGGAGCCATTGAGGCACCGAGGTAATGTTGCTGTTGTTGTACATTTGCCCCATTTTTGTGTTTCCTAGCTGTTTGTCTAGATCATGGCCTAGTGGGCGGTAGGGCTGATCATCGGAACAAAGACCAGACTGAACTGGACCGAACTGAAGGTCGAATTGAAAAAAATCACAGACCAAAGACCGACCAAAATCTATTCGGATTCCGACCGGACCGAACTGAAATACTTAGGGATGAACTAGTCCGGACCGATTAGACCGAATAAAAATACATATTCTTTAATTATTTTGATCAATTAAATATCTTTTAGGCTTTTTACTTTGTACTATTCATATAGAAAAAGAATAAAAATAGGTAACCTAAAAATAGATACACAATATGAACTACTTATATGTAGAATCATAAAAACTAATATGAAAATTTTTCTTAGATTTTTTTTAAAATTACTTAATAAAAAACCTTTTCAATTAAATAAATTAACATATCTAATAAAATAGATCATCAAAGTGTAATATGGAACTTAAAAAGTAGATTTTAGTATTTAGGTCTTTTAGGTCCAATAGAGTCATTAGGTCCATTCGGTCTAGACTAAAATCATTTCGGGTTTGGACCGGGCTGGATTGAAATCCGAATGCCTAAACTTTCTGGATCGAAGACCGACCCAAAATCCATTCGGTCCGAGTTCGGTCCGGACCTAACGGTCCAGTTCGGTCGGTTTTTTCGATTCGGACATAAATGTGAACAGCCCTAGTATGGGCGAGGCCCATCAGAATCTTGCCTTTTGATTGACAAAATAAGAAATATGATTACAGACAATAGTATTAGGGATGTCTAAGTGTGGGCTCGTTGATTAAACAGGACATACAGCCTCTCACGTCCGTGGTGGGCCCGCAGTGCTTTGTTGGCGGCAAGGCCGAGTGCACAGGCTCTGTCGTTTGAAGACAGGCGAGTAAGAATCTGACCGAACCCGGCCTAGGGTCTGAGTGGACGTATCGGGGCTGAGTTGGGCCACTTGTTGTTTTGTTGGACTGGATACCCCCAGTCCAGGATATGCATCAATAAGTCATAATTTTTGGGGTATAATTTTTGAGGTACACCATGCATGGTTGATCTTTGACTATTTAATGATAATTAAATACTGGAATCTTTGAGTAATATTTAAACTGATCCTTTATAATATGAGTTTTTCATATTTAGTAATTTATTATCAAATATTACGCTCATGGTCTTTTTTTATGGCCCGAGTACGTTTCCATGAATTGTCCTTTTTTTGACATGTTGACATGTTGATACAATTTGAGGGATAAAAGTGTAATTTGACATCAGCCCCATGTCTAATATAATGATGTACTCTGATGTCGGCTAGACGGATAACACAACAATAATGACTATGGCTGTGGATTAGGATTCCGACCATAGACGATATCAGTAGATTATTGTTGTAGTTTATATCGACTGCATTTCACAAACGACGCAATCTATCAATAGTGACCTCTAACATTACACATGGAAGAAGAGATATATGATCATTGTGAAATTATACTTTTTTTGCCTTCAAATTGATACCAATATGACAGAATATAAATAATAATCATTTGTAGAAATTTTGCATAAAAGAGGAATTAAATGCGTAATAATTAATAATAAAAGACTAAATATAAAAAACCATTGTCATAAAGGACTAATTATAAAATGGGAAATTTACCTAAATAGGAATAAAACATAGTGGCTTCCTCAATTTAGGACTATATGTTTTTATTTCTCAATGGAGAACCATCGGTCATTATCTATTAATCAATATTCAAGTAAATGTCTAACATCACTAGACATTATTTCTTCTAGTAGACATCATTAAGTCTTATTTAGAAAATAAAAAAATTTAAGTTCTATATTGAAAAATGACTTACTCCTAAAATTAACTTTCCAGTTTGACTTTTGTAGTCAAATTTTTTAAACTTTGACCGTATATTACGGAAAAAATACATTGAATTTTCATATAAATTTATTAGCAATAGATTCATTTTGAAACATAGTTTATTTTGAAATATATAATTTTTATAAAATATATTTATATAAAAATTGAGATATTGATGATCAAAGTGTCGCATTGAAGATCGTGAAAAGTCAAATGAGAAGTTAATTTTAGGACGGAAGGGGTATGTTTTAGTCCTATTCAGTAGTGCAATTTTTTTTTATAAAATTTATTAATTTGTTTTTTAGATACGACTAAACTAATACGAGTATGTTTAAGGAAGGAAAGATTATTAGGTCCCGTTTGGTACATGAAATTCAAACTATGGAATTGGAATTGGAGACTTCAATTCCAATTCTGGTATTTGGTAGCACAAAAATTATGTGAATTTGGAATTGATAGTGCAAAAAATGAATTGAAATTGACAGAATTCAATTCTATAGAATTGAATCCATGGAATTTCAATTCCAATTCAATTCCAATTCCATCAATTTCTTATACCAAAGGTACCTTATTGTAATTTTTAATAACTCCGTAAGATAATGGGTTGCGGCGGGGTGGAAATATGTGGTCGGAGAGTGGGAACCTCCATTTTCATCCGTCAGCCATTTTGTACAGTTCAAGACTAGAGTTCGGCACCCCGTCCACGTGTACGTGCGGGCCGGGTCAAGTCGTTGTTACTAATATTTTTCTGCACGAACTAATAATTAATTAATTAATTAAAGAGATGGATCGGAAATGCTCGTCGGTCTCACTTTCCTCTCATTTTCCCATGCATGACGTCAACAACAAGTCTACGTTGGCGGGGTCGATTGTATTATATATTTCTTCGCAGGGAAGTTCAGTTTATTGGAGAGACTGATCGATCAATTCCCCGGCCACGTACTCGATATATATATATATATATATATATATATATATATATATATATTATATATATATATATATATATATATATATATATATATATATATATATATATTGTTTTCTGATCAGTAGCGGGCATTATACAGCTAGCTAGCCAGGTATGGTATACTACTAACATTATTTAGTGCTTTAATTGATTTTCAACATGATGTTTCCGAATCACTCATTTTTTTCTATGAGGGGGAAAGCATATGCCAAATTGCTACTTTAATTATCATAATAAAGAGCAATGTCATTTTTCAATTTCAATCATTTAAACTACTTTATAATCTAAATACATTTATTATAATTTATTTTAATACTATTAACTCTATTACAATTCTATTACAATGTAAAATTGTCTTAGTTATTTTGTCTTATTTATTTACTTTAATTATTCTCACTTCCTCCGTTCTATAAAAGTATTCCTACTTTGACTTTGTGTAAAAATAAGGAAGTGTTAAATTGTAGTTGACTTCCAATTTTGCCCTTGATGTGATGGGTAAAAGTAAGATGTGATGGATTGAGTATTAGAGAAAAAGTATGATGTGATAGGTAGGGTATGAAAAAGTAAGGGTAAAATTGGTTTTTTAATAGAAAGTGGAAGTGTTTTGTTGGAAGTAAAAAATAAAAGAGGAAGAGTTTTTGAGAACGGAGGGAGTACAATTATAAGGTTAAATGATATCTCCCTCAGCTCTCAGAGGATTTTTTACTTTTATTGCTACAAAAGCCATCCTTTTTCTTACAGTATTATATTTTTATGAGAAATTTACCTAAATAGGACTAAACATAATGACTTTCCCAATATAGAACCATATGTTTTTATTTCTCAATCTAGGACTTTTGGTCATTATCAAGTAGTCATTATTCAACTAAATGTTCATGATTACAGGACATTATTCTTTCCACTAGGGAATAAAAAAAGTTTAAGTCCTATCATTATGTTTTAGTCCTATTTAGTGCAAATTTCACTATTTTTATTTGTACTTCAATTATAAATTATCTCTGGATTTTGCTTTTCGATTTTTAATCTCTTAGAAATCATTGTTCATCTTTATAGTAAATTTTCTCTAGATTTTGCTTTAATTTTCCTTTTTTCATATCTCTGAAATTAAAAAGGTGTGCACGCTTAAGCATCTGGAAATTTAGTTAATATAATCCACAGTTTTCTTCGTAACATTCTTTCCATCGCACACTAACCGTACAGTTTGATTATTTCTTCGAATTAAGCTAAACGAATCTTAATTATCAATACTGGTGGAGTTTGACTAAAAATATCAAATTGAATCAATACTCTAAGATGGTTAATTTTAGAGTGATAATTTTACGTACACAAGCTAAAAAGACGTGCATGCTTTTAACTATTTGGAAAGCTGTTTATATAATAAAAATTGTACGTAGATCAATACTAAAGGGAACAGAATGTTGGAAAACAAGTTTGAAAACACGACAAGAGGAAGAAAAGTAAATGAGGACCAAATTTAACATGAATCTTTTTTGTAGGTAATTTGATTCGTCCTTGATGGAACCTGAGGAGACACAGATGTGTGTTGCTCCCCCTGTTAATGACATAAAATGGCTGCTGACAGAGTGCGCGCGAGCACTTGACGAAAACAAACTGCATGATTTTGACATACTGGTGGAGCACACACGTGGGGTAGTGTCCGTCACAGGGGATCCCATCCAGCGCCTTGGGGCCTACATGATTGAAGGCCTAGTTGCAAGGAAAGAGGCTTCTGGTAGGAACATTTGTAGGGCACTCAGATGCCACGAGCCTGCAGGGATGAAGGACCTACTGTCCTACATGCACGTCTTGTACGAGACATGGCCCTACCTAAAGTTCGGTTGCATGGCTGCAAATGGTGCCATTGCGCGGGCATGCAGAGGCGACGACCGCATTCATATAATAGACTTTCAAGTCGGGCACGGGAGCCAGTGGATGACACTCCTACAAGCCTTCGCCACGAGGCCGGGCGGGGCCCCCTACGGCCGCATCACCGGGATCCAGGATCCGCTTTCTTCTTACTCGACGCATGGCGTAGGTTCCATGGTAGGCGAACGCCTTGCGGCTATGTCTGAGAGATTCAACATCCCAGTCGAGTTTCATAACGTGCCTGTTTTCGCCTCACTGATAACGAGAGACATGCTTGGTATTCGACCTGGCGAGTGCTTGGCGGTAAACTTCCCTCTACAGCTCCACAAAACCCCCGACGAGAGCGTGGATGTCACCAACCCGAGAGACAGGCTTCTGAGGATGGTGAAATCCCTGTCTCCCAGGGTGGTGACACTGGTGGAGCAAGAGTCGAACACCAACACGGCGCCCTTCTTCCCCAGGTTCAGAGAAGCCCTGGATTACTACTCAGCCATGTTCGAGTCGCTGCGCGTGGTCCCGGGTATGGACACAACTCACACAAGAGAGCGCATCAACGTCGAGCAGCACTGCCTGGCAAGAGACTTGGTGAACGTCATTGCGTGCGAGGGAAAAGAGAGGGAAGAGCGGCACGAGATGTTTGGGAAATGGAAATCGAGGTTCACCATGGCGGGGTTTAGACAGTTTCCTCTTAGCCCTTATGTGAATTCGGTCATAAAGGACCTACTCGGGACTTACTCTGAGCATTACACACTTGTTGAGGAAGATGGGGCGATGCTATTGGGATGGAAGGACCGAAACCTCATCTCGGCATCTGCTTGGCACTGAATCGAAGCAATAATATACTCCCTCCGTCCCATAAACATGGGTACATTTTGACTAAAGTAGAAATTAAGAGAGAGATAATTTTGTATTGACTTTCCAAAAATACCATTGATGTGATGGGTAAAAGTATTATGTGATGTGTAAATTATTAGGAAAAAGGTATGATGTGATAGGTAAGGTTTGAAAAAGTAAGGGGTAAAAGTGGTTTTTTAATAGAAATGGATAAGGAATTGTGGGACGCAATTTTTTTGAAACGTGTAAATCTTTTTGGGACGGAGGGAGTATGTCATTTGCATTTGTTTGTTTTTCCATTTTCTTTATTTATTCACTCATTTGTTTTTCGAGCTTTATTAGCTTGAAGTGATAATGGCACTCCACATTTTTTCATTCTATTCACGTGGAAAGTGGATGGAGACAGAGAAAAACTACTCTATTAATTTGGGATAATAGCATGGGTGCCCCCGTGGTCTATAAAAGGAGTGCCAAAATCCTTTCTACTTTCAAAAGTTATCTGTAAAACCCTTGTGGTTTTTAAATAGTGCACAAACACCTCCTCTTGCCTGTTTTACACATGAAATGACATTTCTGTCCTTGGTTTTTCTCTATCTTTAAATTTCACTCTTTTCTTTACATTTTTTGTCATACAAATAAATAAAATAAAATATACGCCCTCTTTCTAAAATTAAAATTTTTTATTTATTTAATTTTCAAAAATAAAATTTTTTTAGAAAATGTTACAAAAATGAAATAAAATACACTTTTTCATTATAAGTACAAGTAAAATAAATAAAATAAAAATTGGATAACATATACTCACTCTATCTCTAATTAAAAATTCTAACTTATTTGTTGTTTAAAAGTAAAATAATTTTTTAAGGACTTTAAAAAATGAAGAACATAAAGATGAAATAAAATATGAAGTTAAAGAAAAAGAATATTTTTTATATTTTTATTTCTTTTCATTACCTTTTTTTAACTATTATTACTTTTTTCTTTGTACATAATATTTTATTTTTCATTTTTGTAACATTCTCCAAAAAATCTTTTGTTTTCAAAATTACATCATAAAAAATTCTAATTTGAGATGGGAAGCGTATATTTTATTTTATATATTTGTATAATAAAGGTAATTCAAATTGGAAAATGTTAAGATCGGGGAAAACAAAGGGCATAAATGTCATTTTTGCTTTAAAAATAGGTAAGGGGGCATGTGTGCTCTATTTAGAAACCACGGAAACTTTACAAACAACTTTTGAAAACAGATGGGGTTTTGATGCATTTTTTGTAAACCACAGGAGGCACTCATGCTATTAACCCCTATTAATTTAGACATACTCTTTTAGTTGGAAAAATAAAAATGTATGAAAGTGGAAAGGTGTGCAAAAAGGGAATTTCTTCCATGCCTTAGCTAATGAAGGGGCATGGATGCTTCTCTAGTGAATTGTTGTCATGTGGACTTTTTAATCATGTTAATAAATAAAACACTTCACATCATTTTAACTCTTGAAAATTACATAATGACCCCAATTTTTTTCCCTTTTACTTATCTAAGAGTCATTTCTTTTGAATGAAAATTTATTTCAAACATTTTTCGATGCATTTCTGTTTTTTCACCTACTTCAAGTTTATTCCAATAACAACTTAAAAAAATTATTTATTTTTATGTTTTAATAATATTCCTATGATATTCATTATAATTATAATTATTGCTATTACTAAAATTGTCATTATTGCCATCGCCATTGTAATTATAAAAAATAAAGAACTGAAGTAATAGCACAATTTTAATATAAAAAATATTTATTTTGTCCCAAAAACATATATAGACTATTAGTTATCATTATAGAGTCAACGTAAAATATTAAAATGTTAAATGAATTAATTTATTATATATACATTCCTCTTTGTAATTTTTCAATAATCCATATTTTTGTTTATTTGTTGATTGAGATAATATGAGATTATTTATGATAATTTTTGGTTTAAATAAGATTAATGAAAAAAAATATTAGTACATGGATTATTGGAATTAAAATTAAGGAATAAGAAATAAATGGTGTAACATATATATGAAATTAAGAAATAAAAATGTATACTAATGATATTGATTTAAAGATTTTAATAAAAAATAATATTAAGTATGAGTAAAAATATAATCTTGGTTACTACATTATATTACATGTACATTGTATGAAATAAAAATTGTTTAACATATAAAAAAATTTAAAATAAATAAAGAAAAAATTATTTTAATAAAAGTATTAAATTTAAGAAATGTATTACTCATTTCAACATTTTTTAATTTTTTTCAAAATTTTAATTTTTTTCCAAAATTTTCTTCCAGTTGTTTTCAACTCCTTCCTAATTTTTTTCCAATTTCTTCTACTTTATTACAACATCCAATTTTTAAATTTCTAACCAAAATATAAATTTTTTTCCAATATAAGAGTTTGCTTTGTGACATTTGGACACTGTATATTGGCCTTGTTTGGATATTGGTTGTTGGATGTTTGTGTCAGCTGTTCTAACTTCTTTAGTTTAGATGGTTCGACCCACTGATCGTTAAAAATCTATGGTGAAATTAGCTGTTTTAGAATAATTGTTTCAATTTAATATATATATATATATATATCACATCTTACTTTTTCTCTAATACTCAATCCATCACATCTTACTTTAACCATCACATCAAGGGCAAAATTGGAAGTCAACTACAATTTAACACTTCCTTATTTTTACACAAAGTCAAAATAGGAACACTTTTATAGAACGAAGAACGAAGGGAGTATTATGTATTTTGTTTATTTATTAAATGAATTTTTGCCCCCCATGAATTCTTCCCTGGCTCCGCCACTGCTTGAACCGGCCCCTATATATATATATATATATATATATATATATATATATATATATATATATATATATATATATATATATATATATATATATATATATATATAATATATATATATATATATATATATATATATATATATATATATATATATATATATATATATATATATGTATGTATGTATGTATGTATGTATGTATGTATATATATATATATATATATATATATATATATATATATATATATATATATATATATATATATATATATAAAGACACACACATACATTGTTTTGCATTTTTATAGATGAAAAATCTAACTTTTATCCCTAAAATATGATTTCCATGCTCTTATTCTCGAAATAAGAGTTTGCTTTGTGACATTTGAACAATGTATATTGGCCTTGTTTGGATGTTGGTTGTTGGATATTTGTGTGAGTTGTTTTGACTTCGAAATATATGTTTAGTTTAGATGGTTTGACCGACTGATCGTTAAAAATATATGGTAAAATTAGTTGTTTTAGAATAATTGTTACGAAATTATATATATATATATATATATATATATATATATATATATATATATATATATATATATATATATATATATATATATATATATAGACACACACACACACATACAATATATTTTTTTTCATTTGTATACGTGTAAAAATTAAATCTTTAATATATGAAGTACTAAATTTCACTTTTGTATAATTCATACAAAAATTAGTAGTATATAAATTTTTAATAGTTTTTTATTTTTATTTTGTCAACAGATATATTTTGATTTTTTTCAATTTTTAAAATTTAATTTTTTTTACTTTAATTTTTTTTACATATAATAGTGAATATCTTTCAAGAAAAAATAATTTTAAAGAATTAGTTTTTCTAACAGCCAAGTCTAAAAGCTACTCCATTTGGCTTTTCGAATTTTGACTTTTCGGATCAAATAGCCAAGTGAAAAAGCCATTAGTCAAATACTGATTTTGGCTGTTCAATTAGTCAAAATACAAAAGTTAGTCAAAGGTGCTGAAAGCCATTCGAAAAACCATTTTTCAAACACAATCATAGTCATTTCACTATGTTTTTTTGTATTATATATTGTATGATATATGATTATAGTCATATATAAACACTGTCATAGTCATTTCACAAGGTCATTTCCAAACACAGCCATAGTCATTTCTAATATAGTGATAGAGGGCGTCTATCACTATATTATTATTGTGAAACAAAACTAAAATATGAGTAAAATATGTAGAAAATATGAAAGTAGAGATTCATATATGTTCTATCCCAAAATATAAGATACGAGTATAATACAAAAAACCTTGTGAAATGACTATGGCTATGTTTGGAAAATGGTTCTTTGGATGACTTTTGACATCTTTGACTAATTTTGGCATTTTTGACTAATTGAACGGCCAAAATCGGTATTTGACTAATGGATTTTTCACTTGGCTGTTTGATCCGAAAAGCCCAAATTCAGAAAGCCAAGTGGAGTAGCTTTTAGACTTGGCTGTTAGGAAAACTAATTTTTTAAAATCATTTTTTCTTGAAAGATGTTCAGTATTATATGTAAAAAAATTAAAGTAATACAAAATTAAATTTTAAAAACAAAAAAATATAAAAATAAATCTGATGACAAAATCAAAAGAAAAAAATTATTAGAAATTTATATACTATTAATTTTTTTATGAGTTATATGAAAGTGTACACGTATAAAAATGAAAAAAAAGTATGTGTGTCTTTACACACACACACACACACACACAAAGATAGATATATATATATATATATATATATATATATATATATATATATATGTATGTATGTATATATATATATGTGTGTATATATATATATATATATATATATATATATATATATATATATATATATATATATATATATATATATATATATATATATATATATATATATATATATATAACTATAGATTTTCAACGATAGGCCAACACTACCAGCCGGTCGAATGATAAAGAATTTTGGTTTGACTCAAAATCCCGTAGTAGTATAGGGAGTAGACTAGATCTCAAGAGATCAGTGTATTCCCGTGTCATCTCAAGGATCAGTTCAAGGGAAGGCTTCGTAAGACTAGCTAGACAAGATTTACTTGTTGAATTAAAAAGTTTTCAAAAATTCGATAATAAGTAGAAATTGACCTTAACTTTTTAGGATTAAAAGATAGGGACGAATGACACCTGGGTAGAAATTGACATTTGACATTAATTCCGATCTCCAAAAAGTTCAGGTACTATTCTTGAAATTTATTCCATATTTTGTTGAAAGAAGGCCAATCTACTCCGGAGTCCAATCCTTCATTGCTACTATTTCCAGTAAGTTTTCTCCTTCAAAACCCACTAGCCCCTTCTTCTAGAATTTTGCCATGCCAAACAGTTCCTCCGTTGGACGAGAACACAATTTAACCATGAGCAAATTGAAGATTACACTTTGACTGCAAGGAGTTTAAGAAAAGTGTTGAAAGGTAAATGGTGTATGGTGAAAAGTGAAAGGTGTGTGGTTAAACTTCAAGAAGTTCGGCAATGAGCTCTTCAATTTCTTCTTCTGTCAAAGGCTCCTGCCGTTTACACAGAAAACCAACATAGCTACACAAATATTTTGAGACAGAAAAATATGATTTTCAATAGTTATATTTTGTGAAAGAATACCTCTGTATAACGTAAATGCATTAATATTTTTCTTAGATAAGTAATAACGTAAATCAAATATCTAAAATAATCTTGGTGCATCATTTAAATTATGACAAATATCAATTGAACATCCATTTAGAATTTGTTAAGTATTCGAATAACAATCAAATACAAATCTCATTTAAATTTCATTTCGTAATCAGATTCGTATTTGAAAAAATACGAATTTTCAAATGTTTTGATACTCGATTTATTTACACACTCCCTCCGTCCCAAATCAGTTTCATTTGCATCCAACTGAAGCAGAAGGATGAGGTAATTCTTCACTCATCAACCAACTAAACTGCTCATTCTTTCTGCCATGTCTCGTCTCAGCTGGCCACTTTCCTCCTCCCTTTGCCCATTATCTTCAACATTTCCTCTTCATTCCTTGTGATCATCACATGTTTGTCCTCTAGAGAGAAGCTAAACAGATGTACAAACATTGGTAGCCAAATAAAACTTGCAGCCTGGCTTACTTAGTTGAGCCCATTCAAGTCGATCAGAAAGTCTCCTCTATCTGTAGGAACAACAAAGAGAAAATAGTGGTGTCACTTTCATAAGTATCACCATTGTTATGTAAAGGGAACAACCTCCCTCCTGCAAGTAACATGAACCAAAAACAAAGATTAGTGTGCTACTCACTCTGTCCCATTTGAAGAGTCCGGTGTCATCAAGATACAACTTTAAAATTTTGAGCAAGATATCACCACTATCAAATGTGATATTTATCTTGTTTTATCAAAGACGACTTTTTTGGAACAAAAACAAGTCAAGACAGTGGACTCTCTTTATGGAACAGAAATATTTGTGGCATTGTTATAAAACTCAAAAGGTAGTATAAATATAGAACACAGTTGCCTAATAAGGAGAAACCCAAAACTTAAATGAGCCATGGCTCACCTGAAACTTAAATGAGCCATGTTATGCAAATTAAATTTCAGTAAAATATATTCAGATTCCCAAAGATGGTAAACCTGTGAGCTTTGAGGTAATATGACTGCAGGTATGTCATATGACATGTTAGGAGTGAAGTCTCTCAACCGTCTTGCAATGGTTCAGACAGAACTTGTTATGACATTTCACCACAAGTACTTGAGATACATCACTTTGCCTGTTGAATAGTCCAAGTGAATCTGTGCACAGTACAACTATCCACGAATAAATTTAAGGTTCCCACTAAATTTATTTGGGTATCCCAGAATAAGATTTACACTCATTTCATAGAAACAATTGTGTGGGTGAAATTCTTTCAAACTTCTCCAGTTTCCAAATAAATTTTAACCACATTATTTTACATCCTTAAACGTCGTGCTCATTTCTTATGGAAACCTTAATTTAGGACTGAGGAAGTACCTAGAACTGAAGTTACCATCTTAAAGTACAATAGAATATCACCATTGAACAACAAAATATGTAGAATACCTCCAGCCAACCTTTGACTTGTGGAACAAAATTGTACAGGTCAATGAATTCTACTGGCCACACAAGGTTGCATCACATTTTTGCAATATACCATCAACCTCAAGTAGAATTAACTTAGAGTCATTGAGAGCAATACGACTGCTTTCGCGGACGAGGTAACTGCACAGTTCATGTCTAGGTGTTGGCATAAGTGACCTTAGTTCAGCAAGGGGATTTGTGATCGCTGAAGAACTATACAATTCTTTAGCAGGTTGCACGTGGTCCCACCAGAAGTCAGAAAGTGCTTTTTCCATGGCTTTCCAATACTCTTCGTCTCGATACAACCTAAACAGGCTACTCCCTTTGGTAGTCCAGATATATAGGTCCATCCAATCTCGGTCTAAAATCTCCATCAAACCTTGTGCTTGAGGAATGTAATAAAGGGGAATTCTACTAAGAGGCCAAGCCTTGGTCATATCACCACCGAAGTATGGACATTTTATTTCCAAAACCCCTAGGGAAGGCAAACCATGGATAAATTTATCAATTACCCCATCAGGCGAAGCTGCAAGCCAACCTTCTTCTTCTGGATTCAATTTGTTTTGATGAACCTGAAAACCAATCATGGAGACATCATTGTTTCCAGTAATAAGCCTATATCTCTCAAAAGCTTCTTCTTCCTTGATGTTGCTCCAACAAGTGGCTATGTTGCCATAGAATGGTTCGATTGCCCCGATTTTCTCTAACCAAAGTTGAACTCTTCGGCGGGGCCAAAAGCCAACAGCTTGACTGAAAGTGCTTGCCGTCAATTTACACTTTCTCAAATGTTGCCAATTTTTTAACCGGTTTTGTAAGCCACTTGATTCGAGAATCGGATGATGGTTCTCCAATGGATTAGCAGAACAGCTGATGTGGCTTTTACAGTGGTAAGAGTGCGGAGAAGTGCAGGTGACCATAAAGATGTTACAACATTTGTGATTTGAAGAACATACAAAGCGATGACCAGCAAAACGCATAACCTTTCCTGAAGAATATATATATTACTTTCAAATTGGAAATAGAGCGAGAAAACATCTGCTATCGTAAAAAAATACAATTCGATAAGAATCATTTCTATAAAATGGTTCATCTTCTAAGAACAGTATTTGAAGCTGAAAAAATGATCGAAAGAATAATGAGCAGTTCCAATAGCACTATTAACTGTTGAATAGAGCATGCAAAACAATAACAAAACAGTGAAAAGCGAATACTACATTACTACCTTCAAACAAATGTAAAAAATGAGGAAGTGAAGGTAGTTTTTTGTGTAGAAAAGGAACCAAGCTAGCATGAGTATTGACATGACAACAAAACTGAGCTATGATAGATTGATATGTATAGAAATATTGGGCAGTAATTATAGTCGGTGTGTCAAGCAAGCATGCCTATGTTTTCGTCCGGATTTGTAATTCTAAAAGATATTCTATAAATTTGAAATATTCGATGTGTCTTAGTCCTTCCCCCTAGAGGCGCAACCGTGCAAGGAAGAAATACAGCTAAGAATAGAATTTAAAACAAAAAAAATCTAGATGAATTAACCCTTAAAAACAATTTTATCAGCCCAAAGAAAAACAAGAGGGTGTGTGGAATTAAATCTCTTATGCGCATATCTGCAACGCAACCATCAGTGTTTTGAAATCTAAATGAAGACAAACAAATGTAAGAAAACAAGCCTGGAAGAAATGTCTAAGAAAAATTCTAATAGTCTAGTTTTCTTGACAACTGAAAAGCATCACATTTCTCACTAATGCTCCGTAAATTGGCTGAAAGCAATATGCAATAAGAAAAGTATAATACAAACTTTAAAGAGCATCACATCTACTAAGGTAACAAGGTGTATTAGTTTGCATATGGAACAAATGGTCGATCATGCATGTTGTAGAAAATTTATCATGTTTTCTAACTGCAAACTGTTAACAAGAAGCACCATGTCTTACAAATGAGAAGACGGTCCATTACAGTATGACACACATAACATGCTCGAATTCCACGCTCTAGTTTAGCTCAATGCCTCACAATTCAAATTACATGACTTCACCATATAGATCTTTGGATATAATACAAAAAATGGAAAAGAAACATGCATCTTTATATTTTACTGCTAGAAATTACAGAGACAATTTCCAAGAGACCCCTCTAGAGTAACACTTTCAAAATGATTTATTTTTTGCACGGTACAATGATATGTCCACACAGGGATATAGGGGTAATGACTAACTTTTTAAAGCGAGAAGCACACAAAATCAACAAGTTGAGGCTTTTCTTGCAAAAAAAGCTGATGAAACATTGCTTTCTCACAACATATCAATGCTTATAAATAAAAACAGATAATGTATCAAACAAATTTAAGGCAGAAATAATTAAAGAATCAGAAAATCATGATAAAAATTCATGACGGTAGGCAATAACATGCCGAAGCTATTGAGCCATTGAAGTGCTTCAAAATTTTGAAGGCTTCCTTTTCTGTTAGAAGTTCAATTCTTAAGTGTTACAACATTTTTTTTGTCAGATATTCATTTCTGTTTCTGTATAGTGTAGCATACGAAAGCATTCTTCTTTTTGAGATTTTCACAATTAGTATTTTTCAATTTTAGCTTATATACACCTATATATTTTATGGAATTAATTAATATTCAGAATCACATTTCAAACCCTAAAACATCTAACATTTGGTGTTACAACAATCTAATTTATAGTCTTAAACTGCATTCAGTTCAAATAAGAAAATTTCAGATGAGAAACACAGAGTATTTAGCAACCACAGCAATGCATATGACAAGAAAAAAAGAGAGGTAGAAAATACTAGTGACCAGGTCCGGACCGAACAACAAAAGGGCCCTGTGCAAAACATAAGTCAGGCCCTTTTGTACCTCATAGTTGCAAAATATTACGGAGTATATAAGTTTTATATTAATTATAATATATGCTACAACAAAAATGCAAATAAAAAAATCTAAATAATAATTTACATTAAAATAGACATCCCCACGACATATTAAGATACAAATTCATCAATCAAATTATTAATTACTATTTCTTCAAAATTCTCACATTCATTTTATGTCAAAGTCAATCCATTGAGTCTCTCTTGGGAGATAGTTTGATGTAAGTAATTCTTCAATCTGGTTTATGTCCCAAAACATATACACAAGCACAATCCTTCTCCAAACCAAGCCTAAAAACCAGCTCCTCATCCAAGTTTTCAAACTGAAACCATAAACCAGCCCACCCAAAAGCCAGCTGCTAGCACCCGAAAGCCTGATATTGAAAACCTAAAACCAGTACCCGAAAACCAAAAACCACCCCCCCAAAAGCAAGCAGCTCAAAACCAAACATAAGCGGATGACAACCGAAAACCACTCTCCCAAAGACTAGTACCCAAACACAAAAATCCACGCCCCATAAGCCAGATGCTGAAAATTAAAAAGCATACCTCTAAAACCTAGCTGCCAAAAACAAAACGAAAAAATCCACCTTAAAACCAGATGTTGAAAACCAAACACAAAGTACTTGGCGTATTAAGCCACCTTAAAACCAGAACTAAGCCAGTACAAAAGCTAGTAATTTCATAAATACGAAGTATTTAGGTTGTTCAAACAAATGGAGGAAAAGCATTCATCTCTAAGGAAAGACCATTAATGGTGCCAAAGAGTCAAACTTCAAACCCAATTGAAGAACAAATTTCACCAAACTTTATGAACAAAACGGATTCAGACAAGAAACAAAGTCAAAGATTATAGATTATTGAATTAGAAAGCCGAATGGATGCTCAAACCCTCGTGAGAAAATTAATCCAAACTCATCGTACTGGGAAATAAATTTAAAGTTTTAACCTGCTTTGGGAAAGATATTTTACAAGTATGATGGTTAATACAGATATATTTTACCTGGCGGCTGACTGGCAGAGATCGTAACCCTGAGCCCTGGATTCGAGAGTAAGCAAAAAACCAGCAGAAAGAGTGGCGGACGAAGCACTGGAAAAAGCCGTATCCCTCAGGTCATATCCCTAGCCACTGGTTGTCGGACAGAGTGGCCGAAGGAGCTCGTGTGTGCCGGACTCGTAAGTTGTTATCGGCGTAAGATGTTGCTAATCTGAGCAGTTCGATCGAAATTTTCTCAAAAATACTCCGGAATCCCAATTAGTTTGGAGCTGTACCTTTTTTAGAGGAAAGAATATTTACTTTTGGAATATACTAGATTTTACCCTTGCGATGCACAGTCAAAATAACATAACAATAAATTATTTATTTATGTAAAAAATAAATAAATTAAAATGAGTAAATATGATATATAACAAATTTCAGTACATATCACACTCAAGTACTGCCTATTTAAGATGACAATATCTTTCATAGTGTTTTAAATTATTTGAGAATGCATTATATATAAATAAATAATACATAAATAAATTATACATATAGCGCGAATTATAACTTCTGAAAAACTTATACATATATGCAACATTTGAAGTGTAGTCCAAAATATTGTTCTCTTAATCGTAACTTAAGATCATGATTCTCAAGTGTAATTTTTTCGTAAGCAGTAGGCTAACATGCAATAAATATTGTCTCTGATTTTTTTAATGGTCATTACATAGGAAGTCACGACTGCAAAATTACTTTCTTTGAAACTTGAAAGGAATCCTTTTATCTAAAGGAATAAAAAAAGCCTTGGGAATACAACTTCATTATATTATATCCAATTTTTGTATCAATTTCACTTAATTAGAGGTCAAAGTTTGCATGATAAACTACATTTAAAACATAATTAAATATCATAGATTAATCAACTACAACCTTTCAAAAAATATATATTAATCAACTAAAATATCATTTTGGATATATAGTATCACATAAATGTAAAAAAGTATTATTTCTACAATATCTAATATTAAGGTTATTTTATTAATTAGTAAATAAAGTATTAAAGTTTGTTTGCAACAAATAAAATAGGAGTAACATTTTAGAAATATAGTACCGAGTATAAAATAAATGCAATAAAAATATTAGTTCTACAATATCTAATATCAATTTTATTTTAATTAATTATTAAAGTATAAAAATTTGACTGTAAAAATTAAAATTAGGCAAATACTCGGAATGGAGATAAACTCAAAGATGATATGTCTGGCGGTCTGGCCCATATATTATACTTTCAGGCTTAAGCCCACTGCTTTCACCTCCAGTCCAGGCTAATAGGAGTACATATCTTGTGTTCACACCCTAATACTCAATTGTCGGCTCGCCGCCTTTCTCTCTCTAGATCTCTTCATCGCTCTCTCAATATTTAGCTTTCTCTCGCTCCCTATCTGTTGTTCTATCTTCTCTCTATAGATGGATCTCTCTCGCTCTCAGTCTAGAACTCTCTCTGGTTGTATCATATATCAGGTTCAATTGTTTTCTTTATCTTGAATTTTTGCTTCCTAATTTTTATTCAGCTATAATTGTTTTGATTTTTGATCGGGATGTTTACAGATATTTTTTTAGAAGAGTTGAGTTCTCTTTCGTGTATAAGTGATCTTTAATGAATGTTTTCCTGATTTTTTAGACTTTTTTAGACTCCGTTTGGTACATGGAATTCAAACTATGGAATTGGAATTGAGAACTTCAATTCCAATTCTGGTGTTTGGTAGCACAAAAATTATGTGGATTTGGAATTGATATTGCAAAAAATGAATTGGAATTGGCAGAATTCAATTCTATGGAATTAAATCTCATGGAATTTTAATTCCAATTCAATTCCAATTCCGTCAATTCCTTATACCAAACGGACCCTTAGTTTTCTTTTTTGCGTGTTCTTCTTTTCTTGCACATATACAGATTTTATAAGAAATTTCAGTCTACGATCTAAGATCGAATTGAATGCGATTTACTTAATATAAACAAATGCTATATGAAAATGAAGTGTACGACCTCCGATCGAAGTCTACATGACTTATTTTATGTTTTCGAATTTTTTTTTGCTCGACCTTAAATTTTCTGTGCCGACTACGGCTGATCTACTTGGTCATCAAAAGTTTATGGTGAAGACTTCGATTGAATTTATGAGTTTTTTTGTTTTAGTATTGCCCTAGATCTCTATTTTTACTCGTAGATCTAACAATATTTTTTTTATTTTTAAGTATTTAGAATTGCAGAGATTTTCATAAATTATTACGTGATATATAAAGTTAATATATCTTTATTTTCAAATCTTAGCTCAGCTCCGTTTGATAATCACGATTTATTACAATTTGAAAGATTTTTATTCAAACTTTATAGACATAGACCATTACAAAATTTGTTGTTATTTTGTTTAACTCAAATATTTATGTTTTCTTTGTGATTCAAATATTTTACGATATACCAAAAATATTTTATTTTTCATTTCTGAGATGTAAAATACTAATCTCACAACGTCATCACTATATCCCAATTTTATTATTTTTCACACTATTGAGGTGTGCTCACTGTTATACTATTAACATCACATCATAAAACAATCTAAACATTAAATAAATGGTTGCCGTGAATCTTCTCAATACATATAGTGATTCCTTTGATTTTCTCAAATACATATAGCATTCACTTTGATTAGGGTTTCAATACATATAGTGATTTTTCATTCGTGTTTCAGCGAATCTAAATAGTGATTTCTTTAGTTTTTTTAAATACATATATCATTAACTTTTTTTATTAACTGAGTTTCATTGTATTTCTAAACAAACATTTATAAAAACAAATTTCACTGATTTTTTATTAATTGAATTTCACTGACTACTTGATTAATATAAACTTTTTAATGGTAGATGTTATGTGTCTCTTTTTTCTTCCCCATAAAATGTATACTTCTCTAATATATTAGATTAATTAGTATGTCATATGAAATGTATAATGCCGGGTTTATTTTTGCAGTAAAAAGTTAAAACCAACTTTATATCTTGTAGGTAATTGCATGCTTATGGCTTGGATGAATGACCCAAGATCTATTAAATTTAATCAGGTAATTTCTAGTAAATTAAAAGGGAGCAGTGGTGGGGAGAGGATGATAACAGTTCATTTACCAATAACCACCCACTATACATTTCTACACGAAAAGGAACCGTGCATGCTTTTTTTCTCAACAGATTTATAGCAAAACTGGTAGCTTTGTCAAAAACCATCCACTTAACACTTTTGTGTGAACACGATCATGCATCAAAATGTTGTGGAGGTGTATTTGTTGGTGTGTGTATATTTATATATATACTTACATATATACACACATGAAAATGGTTTAACGTCAAAATACTATAGAAAACTGAACAAAAAATATGTATATATTATCAAAGTATTTACAGTCTATCACATGTTGACACATCGTACCCACGAACACATCGTAACTAACTGGGAAAGGGATGAACTAACCAATATTCTTTTGTCACATACTCACAAGTTAGATGCTCTTACACACTTCTTTCAGTGACTTCATGTACCACTACTGTTAACTTTTTAAATAGTGTTACTTTAATCATTGCTATTTTCTTTCGCATTGGTGTTGAATAAGCATGATAATAAAATAAAGTGTACGATGTATTTAAGAGAAAAAGGTGCTTCGAATGAATATTTAATGTATACTGGCTGATTTTGAATCACTACAAGCAAGTTAAATAGCACATTGGCAGTTGCATTTGAACAGACAGGGAAATACACTGAATGTTCATACTCTTTTAGGATTTGAACAGAGAGGGACAGCAGCATGTGTTCAACTGGCCTTTTGTGTATTGTCATAAGTTGGTTGAAGATGGATAGTTTTATCCACCAAGTATGATTTAGGTAGTCTTAAGATGATGATTTTTTTTTGCTAATTTTAGTTTCAAGACCCTAAAAATATTAAACAAAAATTAAATTCTTTTAAAAACAGAGGATTATTAACAAAGCATAAAAACAGAGGATATTAATCTGCAGCTTAAGGCCTTTTTGATTGAATCACGTATAATGACTAGTGTTTACGGTCTTTCAAAAGATGTTCTGGTTGGGTGAAATCAATGTTGCATTAAACTTTGTTGCATCTACTTATTGTTTATTCTGCGAATACACTGAAAGGATCCTTTTATGCAAATCCAGTGCTAGATGTGCCAACGACTGATCCATCCCTTATCAAACGGTTAAGAACTTGTCTTCATATTTCAGCATATGCATACATAGTCACTCCGTGAGCTCTCTGATTAACTTTACTGCAACAAATTTGTAAAATATATAACTATAATTTTTGAGTTTCTGTATTTATGTATTCCCACCTATCCTATATATAGGACACTTAAAATGGTACTAAATATAAGTCATTTTTAAATTATCAATGCATATTTCCATTGTAGTCCCTGTTAAATGAAGAGCCTTCATTGTTAATGAGTTTGTTGCAAAAACATGGTACCAAAAAAATGTTGGGGAAATTAACGAAAACACGGATTAATCGAGAGTCGTGTATAACATTTCAGATTGAATATTTTGGTTGTTCAATCAAAAATTTAATCGGATAAAACTCGAGAGTAACAAGAACAAAATACGGAATTGCTCTGAATCTTTGAACGGACTTTCGACCAAGGACTTGCGGGAATATATGGAGTTGCGGTGAGAAGAGAAGACGTGATCGCGTCTTTTACCCAAGACACGCGATTTTTCGCGCGAAACTCCTTTAGAAAATCGGCTCTATCCATAAGAAATTTTTCTTTAAAGAAAATTCTAAAATACAAATTCAACTGAATTTTTTGGCATAGCACTTTGCCCAAATCTCGACCCTAGCCAGGGGCTCTGCCCCTTGGACCCCGCAGGGGCTGCCGCCCCTTGATCCCTGCTCGGGGATGCTGCCCCCGAACCTCCAAACCCCCGCCAAGGGTGCGCTGCCCCCTTGGAACCCCCGATAAAATAGGATTTTTATCGTAACAAATTTAATGAAGTGTGCACTCCGCACTACCAAACTTCTTTGATGATTATTAAGATACCATTGGTCATAGTTTTTCTAATTACACTAAAATATATAGCATTCCTCCCCTATTTTAGTGTAATCCTTGATTAACTAAATAAATTCATATCAAACAACAAACTTATGTATAAATGAAATATCGTGACGATTGAATTTCATCTTAGTACATTACACATTTCAAATATTCGAATATCAGGGTATCACTAAGGATTGAAACCTTGCTATTCATTTTGAATACATGAAGATAATATACACAAAATCTTACATACTTTAATGTTCTAACTTGACACTATTATTTACTAGTCTTGTGTCCTAATCCTTCATAAGCATATCGAAGCGAAGTCTCTACTTCTTGAAGCGTCTAAACTTCATGCTCATATAGGTAGTCTTCTTTTATTCTTGCACCTGCATATGTAATTTTTCAAAAATACTATTAAGAAGACGCACTTCATCCTCCTAATCTTACAGGTCTGAACACATACTTCGGGATAATATACATAATGTGTTCCAATTTCCACATGTTAAGATTCTCCACATTGAATTCAACATCTAATGTCTTATTAGATGGGAATTGGGATTCTTACCATGAGTAATTTAGATATACTTCAATCCAATCCCTATAGTCAATCTTTGCACAAGGTTTCTACTTAACCCTTTGGTTAAATGATTATCTAAATTTTGTTGAGTCCTTACAAACTCCACTGATATCACACCATGCATGATGAGCTCTCGAACCATGCTGTGTCTCACACCTAAGTCTCTTGACTTCCCATTGTAAACTTGACTATAAGCCTTAGCCAAAGTGGCTTCACTATCACACCGAATAGATATGGGAGATATTGGTTTTGGCCACAACGAAATTTCATACATCAAACATCCAATAGCTCGTGAGTATTCTAGTTGAGATATTGCAACACCTTTATTAGGAAAGAGCTTTAGACTTGGATCAATAGGAGTGTACTGACCGGAGAACAATCCTAACTGGAGAACAATCTTTGAAGTTAAACTTCTTCAAAATCTTCTCAATATAATGTGATTGAGAAATAGAAATTTCATTATGGATGGCAGGTATGACCTTTTGTATAAACATGTCTTTAAAGACTTTTTTGTTACACATGATATTGGTTTTGTTTCCATAGAACCTGCTGCCTATTCTTGCTTTTTCTCTTCAACAGTTTCTACAAATGGGAAAATCCCTACTTTCCCATCCCAAAGTACTTCTCCAGCATCTAAAATATAGGTCATCTCAAAACCCTAAGCAACATGATTTTTGTGACATGTCTTATAAGGCTAATCCTCCTCTAGGGTCAAGTAGTATCTTTGGGATATTTTTGTCATAAAAAACTATTTTTCATTAATGTGCAACATATTTTTAAAACTATTGAAAATTGGGTTTAAGGGGATACTAGATTGTTCTACTTGCTCCAAACAAAAGTTCAATCTTTGTATCTTGTTTGCATCATTAATTGTGGGCTTAATTGCATTACTATGACTTCGAAGAATACCTCTTTTCACCCCGTTATGAGCTGTGGACTTGCGCACGCCCGCGGCTGAGGCTAGTGACCTGATTGTGGTTCTCCTGCATTCTTTTCATGGCATTCTTTTCCCAATGTCTATGCAATTACTAGCTGATTGTAGTTGTTCCTTAGCTTTTCTCCATAGTATTTCCTCCCTACCTTTCCTCCCTACCTTTCCTTTGTATTTTCGTATTATGTTTGCAGTGTTTGCATAGGAATAGATCGGTCCATTCCTGAAATTGAAATGGCAGTAACAAACAAGGGAAAAAGACATGGTTCACATGGCAAAAAGAGAAAGAAAAGAGAAAGTGTCTGAGATGGCTGGAAAAGAAAAGGTGAGAAAGGAAGAAGAAAAGACTAAAGAGAAGAACTACCACGAAAGGAAAGAAGTTACCAGAAAAGGAAGGAATTGGAAGGGGATGAATTTTGGTGGCAGTATTAATAGCCCACCAAAGAACAAATTAGGGTGGGAATTTTTGAATAAAGGGAGGGAATTGAAATTTTTTGGGTGATTTGGGCAAAGATAGAGCCGTGTAATTTAATGTAATGGTATGGTGTGATGATTTGAAGTTGTACTTTTACTTGTACTATTATGATACTTTAATCATTTTCATTTTCAGCCCGGTTCCATGGCCACTGGATTCTAGTGGCCACGGAAGCCACTGTCCCCATACGGAGCTCCGTTCATAAAATTGATGATTCCTACCCCCTAACCCCCCGGTAACCCCCCCCGCAAAGTCCCGACCCAAACTAATCACCCCACCTACGTCAATTGCACCTCGTAAGTATAAAGTCAAAACTTTTGACTTTAAAGTCAATTATACTTACGAGGTGCAATTGATGTATGTGGGGTGATTAGATTGGGTCGGGACTTGGCGGGGGGGGGGGGGGTTAGAGGGGGTAGGAATCATCAATTTTATGAACGGAGCTCCGTAAGGGGGCAGTGGCTTCCGTGGCCACTGGATTCCAGTGGCTTCCGTGGCCACTGAATTCTAGTGGCCATGGAACCGGGGCTCTTTCATTATTATCTATCAAATCACTATTTTTATATTCCCTTTTTAACTTTAGTTCTTTTATTTTCATTAACCAAGGGGCATACTTGGAAAGTCAATGCCTTTTTTACATTTTCTTAAAGTGCGTGCTCGGTCAAATCGAAAACATCAAAAGACCATTTCTGTTTTGACTTGGGATAGACGTATTTTAGTAGTTTGTAGATAGTTCACCTGTAACACCAAGTTTGTGTCGAAATTGCTAGTTCCTAGAAATAACATTTTGGCTGGGGTGAGGTGGCACTAGTTCCCATGTTTTATTATTAACAAAGCATTGTATTCTTCACACCTAGGAGCTTGCGAGTTTGGATATTTAAGTGCACTATGGAAGGGGGGGAGATGGTGCCTGTGGTATTCAGTTTTTGAATTTTTTCGGACGGGATATGCCTGCTTTGGAGTAGGTGACCAAAGGATGATTATTTGTACGTGTGGTGTGGGGTTGATGTGGGATTTCATTTTTGTCTCGCCATAGTTCTTGCTCTAATGACTACTAGTTGGGTGGGTAATAATTAGACCTGGGAGATGAGTCCGTGTAGCAAAGTTTTTTTTGATAAAAGAGTTGTCAAAAAATGAGAAGGAAAAAAATTAGACAAACAAAAAGAGAAAGTGAATAGGGAGTAACAAAATTTGTGGAGAGAGGGACTAAAATTGTAAGGTCATATCTGAATTGGCAGATGCAGAAACCGAAGGTCACACTGCACGCACTACAAAAAAACGCGGAATTGTCACGGCTTTTGGCACGGATTGTAGTTTTAGTTTCCCGTGGCTATGGTATTAGGCACGGAGTTTGGCACGACTTCTTATTTTTGTTTCGTGCATTTTTTCTGTGTCCGCCGGGTAAACCCCGGGCAACCATGTGTAACGAAGCTATAAAGCCATAAAAATTAAATTAGTATTGGAATAAATCATTTATGTGTAATTTAAAAAAAATGAAATACTTACGCGAAACATGTTCCACCATCGCTGACGAACTTCCTTGGGGGCGGTTGTGTAGGTATGCCACAGCCCATGAAAACTTTCTTTGATTATGCCTTTAATTGTGTTTAGGACAGCTTGTTCGCAGGAAAAAAAATTAAAAACTTAAATAATCATACAAATAATAAATGAGATAATAAAAAACAAAAAAAATTACCTCTTCAATTCGGCCTTAGTGATCAAGCGCGGAAGATCCCCGTACGGCACTGCACTAGCCTCCGTTGAAACTCCGTCTCCTCCTTCGCCGCCTCCTCCGCCCTCGACCTCAGCCTCCAAGTCGCCACCGCCATTGAATATAGACTGCGGGGTAGTGGTAGATGGCGATTCCGGTGGTGCTCGAGAGTGAGAACGCTGAAAGCTTCCCCTACCGCGAATGCTACCGCGGAAGGAAGTGCTCCTTGTTGAAGACATTGAAAGGAGAAGGGGTTGTGACGGAGGAGGGCGGAGGAGTGACGGCGGCGGAGAAAGAGATAGGAGGAGGAGAGTGGTTAATGAAAAAAATGAGAAAAAACGTGTAAGGGGTGGTAATATACTTAAAGCTTAGGCACGGCGTTACGCACGTCTCCAACCGTGCCTATACCGAGCAGTAAATATTGGATTCTTGGGTAATGGTGTAGGCATAGCCTTTTCCGTGCCTAAATAACACGACAGTTTTGGTAATTAAGTAGGCACGACCTTTTCCGTGCCAAACAGATTGAACTCTTCGTTTTTGGGGGTGCATTAATAGCCTCTGCAAGTGTGTCAGTCTTTTGTATTGGATCGAGATTAGGCACGGCCAAACCCTTGCCTAAACGTGTGCATTAATTACTAAATGTTTGGGTTATTGGGTAGGCACGCCCGTATCCGTGCCAAAGAAAATATCTCTGTGATTGTGTCAGGCTTTTGTGTAGTAACGCTTGTTGGCACGGCTGTAGCCGTGCCTACTGTCAAGCAATAATTATTGCATGTTGGATAAAGGTATAGGCACGGCTATTTCTGTGCCTACACCGTTGTATAGCTTACCATGCTTGCATGGGTTTTATCAACTTAAATTCCTACGAAAAAGGAAAATATTTAATTGTACTCCTCGGTCCTTAAAAGATTGTCACAGTTTGATTTTTGTGTAATTATGACATTTTTTATCACGAATTTAATTTTTTTTTAAAGTTTTAAATATTACAAAAATTTAATATTTCAAAAATTGATCTTAAAGTAAACCTAATTTTATTTAATTTATATTATAAGTAAATATACTATTTCCATAATTTATGGTGAAAAAGGGTCTTTTAAGAACGGAGAAAATATTAAAATACAGACTGTAGCATATAAAAATAGGAAAACTTGCAATTTGAAATATTAGCCAGACAATAGCATATAAAAATCCAATGAAAAGAAGTACATAAATTACATCATTCACTCTCATAGTCATCATCAATATAAACTTCGTCTTCTTCAGTATCTTCACCATCAATTCATTCCTCTTCTTCGAAATCGTTAAGTAATTCTTCCACCTGAATTTCACCCCCATTAGTATCTTGAAAAAAGACACCAACTTGAGTTGTTTCAACAATTGGTGGCGGTTGAAAAAATTCTTGTTGAAATGCTTCAAAATCAACTTCTCTCGCAGTTGCATGAGTAATAATTTTCCGTGGTCGAATGGAACACGCACAAAGCCAGGGAGATGCACGTTGACGAGTCGATGGATACTTGGCATAGTAAACTTGTGCACCTTGTTGCGCCAGAATAAATGGTTCATTTTTCCGATATATCTTTGATTCATTAACATCAACAATATTAAACTTAGGATGCTTTCTCACACCATGTATTGGGTCAATCCAAGTGCATTGAAAAAGAACAACTTTAAATTCCTTTGAGCCCGGAAACGTGAACTCAAGTATATCATCAAGAGTGCCATAAAAATTAGTTTCGCTATTGTCTTAACTACATGTCGGGACACAGATGCCACTGTTCATTGACTGACGACCCTCTCCATAACTCAAGGTGTGGTAATTATAACCATTCACAAAATATCCAGGATATGTTTTAACCTAGCTTGAAGGACCCCACTCTAGTGATTCAAGAAACCAATCATAAGTTCCAGACGCTGCACTAGTTATCTGCATATGGTAACACATGGAATGAGATCTTTGTGGCGAAATATAATAATTAAGAGCAATTCAGTTATATTTTTTAATAAAAACACCTTTTCTTTGAACCACTCTGCGAACTTTGAATCAACTAAAAGATCCACATCCTCTTGTGAGTAAGCAAATAGACTTTCCCGAAATTCACTACAATTAATAAATGCATTAGTAGTAGTGCGCATTTAATTAACAACACTGAAGGAGTCGTTTAGAAAATATATTACCAATAAAATGGCTCCACCTCCGGACAATTAACAAGAATGTAGGTGTGCGCAATGCGGTATAAATCTCCTGTTATGTATCGCATCGCATGTTTAGTATACCCACGACCGGGGTAGTTAAAAATCGAAAATGAATCAGAACCATCTCCAACATCGTCATTTCTCGCAGGTCTTTTACGCCTAGAAACTACACCAGTCTCGAAGTAATAAGATGCAAATGTTGCAATCTCTTGCGTTATGTATGTCTGGAAAATTGAGGCCTCTACATGTGCTTTATTTGTGACCTTTTTCTTTAACTCTCCTAAATTCCTACAAATGTAGAACAAAAATTAAACAATTTCATATAATTACTAATGTAGTATTAATAATCATAGACAATAAATTATTTCATATAATTATTATACTAATAACCTTTTGAAACAGTACATCCATCTATAAAAAACAGGGCCAGCCACCTTGGTTTCAAATGGAAGATGAATCAGAAGATGTTTCATGGAGTCAAAAAATGACGGTGGAAAAACCTTTTCCAAGTTGCACATTATCAATGGTATGTTGCGCTCTAAGTCTTCAAGACCGCCAACATTAAGCACCGTGGAACATATACAGTGAAATAATTGGCTAACCTAAGTAATAGAATTCCAAACTAATTTAGGAATCATTTCTTTGAGAGCAATGGGGAATAGCCTTTTCATGATAACATGACAGTCATGACTTTTCATATATCGCATTCTCAAATTAGCAATGTCCACGCAATTTCCTAAATTTGATGTGTACCCGTCTGGAAATCGAAGCGCTGATATCCATTCTAATATTTTCCTCTTTTGATCAGTGCTCAACTGGTATATCTGGTATATTGCTTTCACGACTGGACTGTCGCTATCTGGTGCAACAGCAATTTCAGGTCTATCACAATACAACCATACATCCTTCCTAGAGTTGAGGCCATCTTTTGTCTTATTTTGGAAAATTCATCACTGTATTGAATGTGTTATCAAAGACATTCTTCTCAATATGCATGACATCCAAATTATGGCGTATTAGTAAATCCTTCCAATATGGTAGGTCCCAAAATATACTCTTCTTCGTCCACTTATGATCTGTACCATATCCAATAGGGTCGTTTATTAGATTCTCTACAACAGTATCAAATTCATGCACTCTCTCAAATATCTGTGATCCATCTAAAGTAGGTGGTGGAGAGTCACGCTCGACTACGCCGTTGCGAAATGATTTCTTGTCTCTGCGGTAGGGATGATTGTGGGGTAAAAAATGCCTGTGACAATCAAAGTAACATGGTTTTCTACTATGTTGTAGGTAAAAGGATTTTGACCATTCCATACAAATGGGTCAACCTTTTAAACCCGCGGCACTCCACCCAGATAGCATACCATATGCAGGAAAATCACGAATTGTCCAAATCAATGTTGTCTTCATATTAAATACGTGGTCTCTCGACACATTGTACGTGGGGACTCCATTATACCAAGAACGTCTTAAGTCCTCGATAACCGGTTGCATATATACGTCTAGACGTTTTTTGGGATTGTGCGGTCTAGGACAAATTAATGTTAGGAACAGAAACTCACTACACATACACATATCAGGCGGTAGATTATACGGTGTAATCATCATAGGCTAAAGAGGTTATTGTGCTCCAAACTGTCGATGTGGGGCAAATCCGTCCGTGCAGAGGCCTATACGTACATTGCGCAGTTCACACGCAAAATAGGGATGACAACGATCAAAGTGTTTCCATGCTTCAGAATCTAACGGATGAGACATTAACCGAGTTTTAGTTTCATGTTCAACATGCCAGGTCATGTGTTTTGTAGTGACAAGCGAGGCATACAACCGTTGTAAGCGTTGAATAAATGGTAAATATATCAGTTTTGATCTAGCACGGCGCTTGCGAAGCTTACCTCGTCTTTCGCTCGTAGGCTTGTATCTAGACTCCCCGCAAAACTTGCATGTGTCCAGTTGTTCATCATTTTTCCAAAACAACATACAACCAGCAGGACATGCATCAATTTTAACAACTAGGAGCCCTAGCTCAGAAATCATCTTCTTTAAAGTATAAAAGTCTGTAGGTAAATTATGATCTTTTGGTAACCACGCTCCAACAGTTTGTAACCATCTAGACATACAGGCCTCCGGGAGATTCCAATCCGACTTTATGCTCAAGATTTCTGACACGGCAGCTAATGTCGATTTCTCATCGCAATCAGGATATAACGGCTCGTCAGCTGCCTTCAACACTTCTAAAAATTGATCAGACAATGAATTAATATCGTCAGTATGTTTATTGAGACGATGAGCTCGGAACATCATTAAAATTTGACGATGTAGGAAAAACAGTAGGTGCCATGGCATCATACACAACCCGTTGGTCCCAAGTCATGTTCTCATAACTACCCCATGCAGAAACCGACTCTGGAACTACACGTGAACTGCTAATTGTCTGAGGAAAATATGACGGATTCAATACTTCTCCATGAAAAAACCAAGTATAATAATTCTCAATAAAACCTTCTGTGTATAAATGACAACGCAAGTCGTCTTCAGTAACAAAGTACATATTTTTACATTTCCCACAAGGATATCAAATTTTCTCTCTATCATGAAATTCAGTTTGGGCACTTGCAAATGCAATAAATTCTTCTACACCATCAAGATATTCACGTGTCAAACCGCGTTTGATCAAAGCATTTTTGTTGTACATCCAACTTCTAGATGAAATATAGACATAGTACCTGAGTTACAAGTGCTAGAAAAATTAAAATTTTTAACAAAATAAATCATTACAAGAATGTCTAAAAAAAGACAAGAATAATTTTATATCCTAAAATCAATGAAAAAAGACAGAATAATATTAGGCACGAACTAAGCACATCCACAGTCGTGCCAACGGCGCTGGTACACAATCAAAATCAAATCAAAATCAAATCATGTCAGGGAATCTTCACTAGGCACGGCTATTGGCACTATACCCGCCGTGCCTAGTACGGAATGTCACAAGTTTCAGAACTTTAAAATATTTAACTGTAATAACTCTTTTAAATATCAAATCTATATATTAAAATGAATTCAAATTTACAAAATGTACATTATTGTAAATAAATCATCAATTAACTATATTTATTAGCGAGATAGAAGATATTTTTTCACGTAAATTATGTATAAATATTAAACACTCGCGTAATGGATGAAATGAAATTAAAACGCCAAAAAAACATATTACACACATACTTACTGAAATGAAAATTCATATTACACACACTTACTAAATGAATGTAATGAAATTAAAAATCCAAAAATATATCGTACCTACATGGATGTAAGGAAATTGAAATACTCCGTATGTTTCTGGATGAAATGGTTTCGTATATAAAGAAATGGTGAACTGCAATTATTGCAATGTGAACTACTTCCAACTACTTTATAGTACAAAAACTTTATACTCCCTCCGTCCCAAAATATAAGCAACATTACGCTAAACGAAGTAATTTTTTGAATTATTTCAATCCATTTTATTTAAAGAATGGTCTACAAATAAAAAAAAGTTACATATTTAAAAACTACGTCAAAAGTTCTACAAAACAAGTGGTGACAAGAATATTTTATTCTATCAAATAATCAATGAAAATGCAAAAATAAATAAAAGTTCCTGTGATTTTTAAATAGTGGAGTGTTGCTTATATTTTGGGACGGAGGGAGTAGAAAACTTTAGTACAAAAACTTTAGGATGTAGTTGTTTTATTTGGATAAGTACGATAGATGTAGATATTTTATTTGGATAGGTTTTTATAATTTTCTATTATTGTAGTTCTTTCTTTATTTCATCTAAAAAAAGTTGTATCCTGTACTTTTCTCTAATTTTAGCCTTGTTATCTTCCGATTTTAATATATTTAAAAGACAAAAGTTTTTGTTATGAGTATGATTTAAATCTTTAAATAAATAAAATTATGTCCTATGGCGAGTGGCACGGAAATAGGCACGGCTATTTCCATGACAAAACAGTCTTGTCCTTTTCGATTTTGAATTTTATAAGAAAGGTAAGGAATTGGAACAGCTAAATCCGTGCATATTGGTTAGAATAAACGCCGTCCGACAACACCGTTAACGTCTTAACGTTTACGCTATTGGCACGGAATTAGGCACGGACAAATGCAGAGCCAAATTAAAACGCAAATAGAAACACGCCATGTGGCTGCTATCTTTTTTGGCGTAGTCACGGAATGTCCGTGCCTAATATTCCGTGCCAATTTCAGGAGTTTTTTGTAGTGACGTACTACTAGTTAAAGTAAAAAGAATTAAGCAGGTAATATTATCTCATATTCTAGGATTTGCAAATGACCACAAAACATGGAAGGAGAGCTCTGGGGTTTCGGGTAAAGGTATATTCGAACCGAACTCGACCCGTTGCCATCCCTATTTGGAGCGGGTGGCCAAAGGATGATTATTTGTACATGTTGTGTGGGGGCTGAGGTAGATCAGAATTCCATTTTTGTCCCGTCATTGTTCATGCTCTAATGAATACTAGTTGGGTGGGTAATAATTAGACCTGGGAGATGAGTCCGTGTAGCAACGTTTTTTTATGATAAAAGAGTTGCCAAAAAATGAGAAGGAAAAAATTAGACAAACGAAAAAAGAAAGTGTATAGGGAGTAACAAAATTTGTGGAGAGAGGGACTAAAATTGTAACGTCATCTGAATGGGCAGATACACAAACCGAAGGTCACACTGCACGTACTACTAGTTAAGCTAAAAAAATTAAGCAGGTAATATTATCTGATCATATTCTAGGATTTGCAGATGACTACAAAACATGGAAGCAGAGCTCTGGGGTTAAGCAAATAAAGCTCCTCTATGTTGGAATAGAGTCCAACTTTCCCAGCCAGGGAGTCGAACCCAGTCTGTCCAGCCATTTCTTGTACATTCTCCAGAGGCCTATGCACTCGGCCGGCTATCACTCTGCACACCACCAGAGCTTTTCTCGGCATGGGGTGCTTGTCGTCGTCGTCGTGGTGGCCCCCAGCTGCGCGCTGGAGCTCAATGGATTCGAAGGCTCGTCCGCTGGTGGAGGTGGTAAACACGCCTATCCCGTTCTTGGGATCCTTCTCCATGGAAAACCCGTTACGGATGAGGTGGCAGACGCGGCACCGTTGGGACGCGCAGAGGCTGTGGGACCCCCCGGTGCCGAGCGGGCACGACACGGTGGTGCCGTGGAACCTCAGGAGCTCATTCCCGTCCGCGAGGCACCGGGGGTGTTTCTTGGGGAGCTTGCCTGCTTTGGCCTTCACCATTTCCCGGTACTCTTCGAAGCAGGCGAGTGTTTTCTGCGTGTTGTGAACCTTTAGAACTCGGTCGATCATCCGGCCGCCGCCGCTGCAGCCGCCGGGTGGGCGGCTCTCGGATTTTAGCCAGCTTGACCGGCATATTATCTCCACTATTTTCCTTGACGAGTCACCTTCAGTAAGTTCTGTCACTGTCGAAGATCAGGCCATAATATATAGCAGTGTGAGTAGCTGAGAAGTGATCAAATTCAATGGCAAACAAACCAACCAAACTCATCAAGTATTATAGTTGGTGTACATAACATTTATGAGAACTATTAATCTCATTATTTGAATAGTTTTGACTTTTTTTGATTAATTATTTTTAATTTGTAATCTATAATTAAATAAAATATATATTATATATTAATTGTATAAAATAATATTTTAAAAATATTTGATCTAATAAATTTAATAAAATTATTTTTCTTTCAATATCTAGTATTATTTTTATATAATTTGAGATCAAAATAACTAATTTTGATCAAGAAAAAGTCATACTCAAAAAAACTTAATAGTGCATATTTATGGTAGCCAATCTGTGCAGTGGGTTGGTAAGCTTTAACTTCTGTTTGGCCAAAGATTTTCCAAAGACAAATTAAAGAAAAGAAGATATGTTACTCCATACTACGGAGTATTTTTTTCGGTTGATTTTCTAATAAATAAACAAATACTCCCTCCGTCCCAAAAAGAATGGGACGGTTTGACTTTTTGGAAAATTAAAGGAGGAATATTTTGATATTGACTTTTCAAAAATACCCTATGGGTAAAAGTAGGATGTGATGGGTAGATTATTAGAAAAAAGATATGATGTGATAGGTAGGGTATGAAAAAGTAATGGATAAAAGTGGATTTTTAATATAAATGTAACGGACTTTACGGAACACAGTTTTTTCTAAATATAACAAATTTTTTGGGACGGAAGGAGTACTAGGTAAGTAGCACTTCTTTTACTTCAAAATAAGATTTCACAATTGAGTACCCATTGTGCTTAATAAAACTTAAAAAAAATGTGTAATTCAGTTTTGCCCGAGGAAGGAAATATTGTACAAAGTACAAAGAATACAAAGTAACCCCTCACTCCAAAATAATGTTTTATTATGGTTTCATGGGTTAAAATTTAAAAACTTCTACTCCCTCCGTTCCCTTAAAACCATTCCCACTTTTTTACTTTGGGTCAAAATAAGAAAAGTGTAATTTTGGTTGACTTTTCAATTTTACCCCTGATGTGATGGATAAAAATAAGATGTGATGGTTTGGTTATTAGTGAAAAAGTATGATGTGATAGATATGGTATGAAAAAGTAGTGGTAAAAGTAGTTTTTTAATAGAAAGTGGAAGTGTTTTAGGGAATTGGAAAAACACGAAAGGGAAAGGATTTTATGGACGCAGGTATATCATAAAAGTCGAAAAGAAAATTCAATATCATTTTATTTGTCTTGAAATTAAATTTTGAAATATCATACTTCTATTAGAAAGAAATAATGTACAATTACAAATATTAATGGTTAAAGTATCAAAATAATACTTCCCCCGTCTTAAAATTAACTTCTCATTTGACTTTTCACGGTCTCCAATGCGACACTTTGACCATCAATATCTCAATTTTTATATAAATATATTTTATAAAAATTATATATTTTATAAAAATTATATATTTCAAAACTATGTTTCAAAATGAATCTATTGCTAATACATTTATATGAAAATTCAATGTATTTTTTTCCGTAATATACGGTCAAAATTTAAAAAATTTGACTACAAAAATCAAACTGGGAAGTTAGTTTTAGGAGGGAAGGAGTAAAAACTAACATAGAATCTAATAATGAGACGGAAGGAAGGAGTATATTTTTTTTTTCTAAAAAAAATTTGAAACCTTTTGTTTTTTTGGGAAAAGGGGAAAAAAGTAGACTTTTTCACCGGAGAAAGAGGAGTACAAATTTCACAAAGAAGAATACTCAAAGGCACATTCTGTTTCGCAGATATAGAAAACAAAACTGTGGATGGAAAGGAACCATAGGTTTTGTAAAAGGAGACAAGTATAGATCTGGAATTGACTTCAAAGGTGTGCTGGTTTTCAACAAAAAAAAATAATATAATTAGTCCATTTTTTGAAGAATGAATGGATGGGTAAAAGAATTAATTACCAGCATGATGGGAAAGATGATGTACTTCAAGAGCTTCCCATTTCCCAAATTCTTCTCCACACCTGTGACATGTAACTGACGATGATGAAGAAGAAGAAGATCCAAAGCCATCTGCCGCTTTTCCTTTTGAACAAAATCCACCAAAGCCATCTTTACTATTATAATAATCCCCCAAAACCAAACTTGTCCTCCTCCCCCTCCTATTGGAAATAAGGGTAGGAGGAGAGCTTGCCCCGGCCCCGTCCCCTACGGGGCCAGGGGTGCCCGGCCTTAGGGTGCCCACAAAGGAGCCGGGCAGACCCTCATGAAAGCCGCCAAAGCTGGTGATTCGGAGCTCGCACCGGGAGTTGTTGCGCAGGACGACTTCGTGGGTGATTGGGTTGAGTAGCTCATTGCTCCCAATCGACCTCGGGCTGCAGCTGATAATGGCGCTGCCCTTCTCCTGCAAGTGCCTCTTGCTCCCGTGGATGACCACGTCTTTGAGGTTCGAGATCGACCTCGAACACCCAGACCTCACCCCTTCTTTACTCCTCGTCGTGATCGAGTTCAGGTGGCGGTGTTTCCTGCTTTTGCTGCCAGTCGTCTTCGGGCTGTGGACTTCTGATGGCTCTGACTTACACTGCATAGATCTCCTCAGTGAGAACCAGACTGTGCCCTTATAACTCTTCTTCTCCCTCTTCTCCTTCTCCCCCATCCACTCCACCTTTATCTGCTGAAACATGAACAGACCAACTTCTCTGATCTATCTACTTTTACAATTTAAATTTAGCCCACACACATATCTGGCCACTTCCGTTATTCTTCATCATCATTTCCTCCATCAAGCTAAGCTCAAAAAGGTAACAAACTGCATAGTTAATAAGCTAAATAAAGGAGAATTTGAATTTCGACCACCATCATTGTTCCTTTGAAAGACGAGCATTTCCTTTTTGTCAGCACAACAACAATTGCATCCCACACTACACCACCAAAAACCATGATATAACTTATTTATTTGTGCTTTCTGCTACAAATGAAGTACTGGCCGGCCGGAGCTAGTGCCGGTGGGATGAAATGATATATAATGTGTAAAAAGAAAGAAAGGTAAGGAAATGGAGTGGAGTGGAGGATTATATTCAAGCCAATAAGTACTCGATCTATATCTTGTTTTGAATTCTTCATTTACTACCATATGGCGATTGATCGATCGGTCCTTGCCGGGTCGGTTAGTCTCATTTATTGCTATCATCCAAACACAGGCCTCATCAGGCTCTAGCTGGCTGCCATATTGCCATTTCCACATACTAATACATGCAACCATATCATTCACATTGTTGGACGGACGGACCCAATAATGTTACTAATCCGTCAAACTATATACTCCGTACTTTAAATTTTATTCATCTAAATATTAATGTAAATAATTTTTTTTTATTTAAAACTAAAGTCAAAAGTTATACAAAAAAAAACGACATGACTATTTTAATTTAATAACAGTACGGTTAGTTCATGTAACATTGAACCCAATGCATAATATTACCTAGCTTCCTACGGTGTTCCATTCGAAAAGTTGGTATCAAGCATTCTTTTGGGTTAAAATTTTAGTGCTAGATATTGAAATAAACTAGGAGGAATTGGAAGAAACTGGAAGAAGTTGGAAGAAATTGGAAGGAGTTTAAATGATCATTCAAATAAATATGTAAGAAAACTCTAATTTTAGATAAAAAAGAATTTATGTTTATCTCTGTTTGAGGTGATATGTTATAAATTTGGATATATACTATTATGATATACTTCCTCCGTCCCACAATAAAGTTCCCATTTTGAATAGTATTTAGTCAAACATTTCCACACTTTGATTACAAATTGTGAGAAAGGTATATTGAATTATAAAATAAATTTAATATAATTGGATTAATCTTAGGATCTAGTTTTGATATCTCAAATTTTTTTAGCATTTCTTTATTTAGATTATTTTTAATTTATGGTCAAAATAAGAACTTTTTTGTGGGACGAGGAAGTATTTATTATATATAAATATATTAGGAAGTGTAGATTTTTCTATTCTCATTTGCGAACCTAGCGTCACTTCAGCTTTTCTATTTCTATCTCACTTCTATTTCTTCATTTCAAACACTTTTTATATATTAAAATTTCGGTGGACCGAGAAAAACGAATATAGTATCGGGTAAAATTAATCACTTGCATATAAAGTCCGGATCCATTGTTCTAATCCAGAAGCTTAAGCTAATAGGTGGGGCTTCACCTTTCTATATATGTGGTAATGGTATTTTTCTTTATTTTCCGATGTGGGAACTTCAACACTCTATCTCAAGTGGAAACTAGCCTGGTCTAGTTATCAGTTGGACAAACGAGTCTAGCATCTCAATCTCTTTTAGCTAGTCCATACAACGGGCGGTGATATCTCAATCTATCTCTTTTAGGGAACTCAACCCAAACTACAGACATGTAGGCTTATTGTTCTAAACCCACGTCCAACAACTAGGAAAAATCGAACCCAGACCATACCTATTCTGATACCATATTAAAATTCTGGTGGACTGAGAACAATGGGTAGAGTGTCAGGTAAAATTAACCACTTGTATATAAAGTTGAGATCGACTATTCTAACCTAAAAGCTTAATCTAATAAGTATGGCTTCACCTTTCTACATATGGTTGTGGTATTTTTCTTTATTTTCTGATGTGAGAACTCCAACACGTTTCATTTGTATTATAAAAATTACGTATAGAACTTAAAACTATATAAATAAATTTAAAAAAATGAAGTACAAAATCTAAACTTAAAAACTAACAAACTACAGAGTAAAAACTAAAAATTGTAGAACCAAAAATTAAAATGAAAAAAGAAATCACTCAAAATAAAAGTAAAACATAGCTCTTATTCCAAAACAGAAGTTCCTTACTTTTATCATCTAAATAAAAGTAAACAAGAATTATATACTTCCTCCGTCCATAAAGATGTTCCCGTTTTGACCAGAAGGTTATTTGGGCCAAATTTTAATTTTTTATATTTTATAATTTTTAATTTAAGCCCATTTCTTTTTCTTCTTCTCCCTCCTCCCACTCCCTTCTTTTTCTTCTTCTTCTTTCACACCTTTTCTTCTTCTTCTTCTTCTTCTTCTTCTTTCACCCCCTTTTGTTATTTTTCTTCTTCAAAGCTCCTCTCACCCCCAACCCCTGCTAGCCCCCATCCCGCCCTTCCCTTCATCTTTTCTTTCCAACATCCCCCCCCCCCCCCCATTTTTTTTGAAGTTCCCTCTTTTTTGTTTCATTTTTTACATCTTTTTAAAGTTATTTTGTTCCCGGTTTTTTCAATCTTATTTATTTTTTTGTTGTGTCTTTTTTATCTTTTTTCTTGATGTTTTTATATTGTTGGTTTAGAATTTTTTGTGACCTTTTTTTTGCAAGTTTTTTTAAATCTCTTTTAAGAACTATCTTATTTCTTTTGTTTGTTTTACTTTTTTAACTTTTTTGATATTGTTTTATCTTATTTTTTTTGTTTTTGATCATTTTTTGTTTGTTATTTTTATGCTATATTTTATTTTTTCATCAAATGAAGTAAAAACTAATTGACATTGGGATTTGTTCTTTTTTGTGCGTTATTCTCTTTTTTCTGTTGCACTTACTCTTAGTTTGACTTATTTTATTCCCCTTGGTTCTCATGACATTGGAAACCAATGTCATATGATAACCCGGAAGTGCTCCGATGTCCTGTTCGTAAAATTGACGATTCCTACCCCCGGTAAACCCCCACACCCTCGACCCATACGTAAAATAAAATGTATGGTACAATATTTTTTGTTTAACTAATATGTTCAATAAAATAAAACTCATCAATTAATAAAATAAAATAAGTCAAACTAAGAGTAAGTGAAACATAAAAAGAGAACAACCCCCAAAAAAGAACAAATCCAAATGCTAATTAATTTTTTTCTTCATTTTTATGAAAAAATAAAATATATAAAAATAACAAACAAAAAAGGATAAAAAAACAAAATAATAAAACAAAACAATATCAAAAAATAAAAAAGTAAAACAAACAATAAACTAAAACACTTCTTAACAGAATAGATAAAAAACTTACAAAAAAAAGTTCACCAAAAAGTTGTAGACAAACAAACAAATAATATAAAAGTATCAAGAAAAAAATATAAAAACAAACAAAAAAATTTTTTAAAAAAACAAACAAATAAGATCAAAAAAAACAAAAAACAAAGAAACAAAAAAAATGTGAAAAAGAAAAGAAAAAAAGAGGGAGCTCAAGTAGAGAGTGAGGGGGGATGCTGGTAAAAAAAGAGGAAAGGAAGGGAGCAGGATGTGAGGCTGGGAGGGGGTAGGGGGTAGGGGTGGGGTGAAGGGAGTGGAGAAGAAGAATAAAAGGATGTGGAAGAAGAAGAAAAAAAGGAGTGAAAGAAGAAGACAAAGAAGTGGTGGGACTGTGGGAGGAGGGAGAAGAAGAAAAAAACAGAGTCAAATTGAAAATTATAAAATATAAAAAATTGTAATTTGGTCCAAATGACCTGCTGGTTATCTGGAAACCGGCTGCAGGTACCATTCGTGTAAGATTTTTAAAGTTCAAGTATTTTTTTTGAAAAATTTTAAAATTTAGATACCAAATCAAAATTTTCGTGAAAGTTGATATACCATTTTTTGAAATTTAAGTTTTAGCATTTTCGCGCATCCATATACGTACTCGCACTCGAATTGGAAGTCGCTCTATGCGAGTGATGTAGCTTTCAGTACTCGGTATGTAATAACATGTCCTTTTAAGTAACGCATTCCTAGGCTGTGTGCATTACTGTGAATTGAAAGTTGAAAACAACCTTCTGACATTTAGCAACCTTCTCCCTGGTCACATCATAATGTCATTCAAAATGGCTAAGCCTCATCACTCTTTGAGATTAATACTAGTACTCCGTAATATGTAGAATCTTAGATTGTTAATTTAATGGATCCAACAACCGGCACATAAAGTATCGTTTAATTCGTCGTTACGGTGGATAACGTACTCATGTTGATGCCATGATGTGTACGGCGGATTACATACTTATACTCCCACCGTTCTCAAAAACACTTCCTCTTTCATTTTTTCCACTTTCAACAAAACACTTTCCTTTTCTATTAAAAAAATCACTTTTACCCTTACTTTTTCATACCCTACCTATCACATCATACTTTTTCTCTAATAATCTATCCATCACATCTTACTTTTATCCATCACATCAGGGGCAAAATTGGAAATCAACTATAATTTAACACTTCCTTATTTTTGCCCCAAATCCAAATGGGAAGTGTTTTTCCAAACGGGGGAGTACAATTTACTAGTCCTATTGAATAATGAAATATGGTCATCCTCCTGACTACCTCCACCTTCATCCCTTTGATTGCCTCGTATCGTATATCCTTGGTTTTGGCCTCATACCCATCACAAGCTCCAACCCCAATCTACACCATGTGTTTTACTTGGTTATCACCCTACCATGAAAGGATACAAATGCGGTGTAACCCTGTCTCCCAGAAAACTTATGTCTCTTGTCATGTTTGTTTTATCGAGGATCAGTTTCCCAACATCTCCCTTCTAACCGCTCTATCATCTCCTCACACTCAAGGCATCGTCACTATCTTTCATAATAGTCCAGGTTCATAGGCTCAGGTACTGCCCCTTCAACGTGTAGCTCCCTCTACCACTACCCACAGACGGTCGATGGTAACGGTCATCCACCCACCCACAATTGACAGTGCCCTATGCCCTCCTCTGAACCCCTAGAGGCAATTGATCATGTGACCCATTCTCCTGGTCACGGTCGACCGTCTCTAAGCCTGTTCCCTGAACCTCCTCAGGCGGTCCACACACTAGACCGTTCATACCCAACAAGATTTCTTTATTCAAGGCATCAAGATCTAATAGCATAGTCGCAACCTCATCAAGGTATTGAGTCATAGTTTTTGTACCTTTACAAAGAGTGTATAATTTATCTCGAAGCTGATAAATATGAGCGGCACACATGGAATTATATTAAGTTGCTAAAGCATCCCAGAGGACAACATAGGTGTTGAAGCCCCGAGCATGTTTGTGAACAGTTGGACTGATGACGGCGAGGAGACACGCACGGATCTGAGTGTTAACAATAGACCATGAGGTATACTCAGGATTGGGAAGATTTTTTCCATCTTTGGAGATTGTTTTGGGTGGTGCTGCTTCATAGCCATCAATCTATCCAAGAAAAAGATTAGCAGAAAGAGTTATCAGGACATTAAGAGACCATGCCGGATAATTTGTATCTGTGAGTTTTTCGGAGATCAAATTATGGAGACTACAAAAAGCGGATTTAGCATCGGTTGTTTTGGACCTTTTGCATCAATTTTTTACCGATGCAAATGCCATCGATGCAATTGCTCTGAGGCAATTGCATCGGTTGTAAAACAATTGATGCAAAAGGTCCTCATTAGCACACCCAAAGTGAAGGGCTTTGGCATTGGTTGTTTCGAAAGAACCGAGGCCAATGCCCTTATTTTTTTTAAAAAAAAAATAGGGCTTTGGCATCGGTTGTTTCGAAACAATCGATGCCAAAGCCCTTATTTTTTTAAAAAAAAAGGGTTTTGGCATCGGTTGTTTTGAAACCTAAACATGTATAAATATGACTATTTGTCAAGTTCCAATAGTAAATCCAAAGCTCTACAAATACAACTATTACCTATGTTCACAGTGAGCTATAAGATCCTCAATTAGGCCTAAGGCGAGAATCTCATGCTGGTCTGCAAAATTATATTGATGCAGATATTACAAATGACAATCAACCCACTTTATTCATTCACTAAGTGAACTCAATTGACAATATATACTACTCCCTCTGTCCCATAAAATCTTTCTCCTTTCTTTTTTTATCCGTCCCACAAAACACTTCTCATTTCTATTAAAAAGTCACTTTTACCCCTTACTTTTTCATACCCTAACTATCACATCATACATTTTTACTAATAATCTATCCATCAAATCATACTTTTACCCATCACATCAAAGGACATTTTTGGAAATTCAATACCAAAATACACTCCCCTTAAATCCCTCCTAAAAAGCAAAAGTCCCATGTTTCATGGGGCGGAGGAAGTATATAGTAACGAGTCTCATAAGCGACTTGCTCTTTGAACCATGTGTGAATTTTGACTTGAATTAAATACAAGTTCATCCCATTGTTCACCCTCCAACTTAATGAAAAATGAAAATATACTTTTATTTAGCTCTTCCGCACAAAGGCCACGAATGAGTCATGACCTAGTTTCCAAATGAGCAATTGGATAGTATGTCAAATAAGGATTAAAAAATTATATGGCAATGTATGTTACCTTGGTTACAGGAAGCAGTGAAGTAGCATGTGAGAAAGCTACATCTGTCAATGAAGCAAGCAATGGACTGGATGCTACATGAGCTGCAAAAGTTTTCCATCCTTTTTTAAAGCTTCCAAACTGAATAAGATGTACCAATATAATTAGCAACAACCACAGTCTATGTCTAATTATACAAAGACTAAGAAATCTAAATGAATGTAAGGTACTAAAAACCTTCAATCAGATTTGATTTTCACTCATATTTTACAAGGTAAAAATAAGATCTGCGAAAATCATGTTTCTGAGCATCTTTTCCTTTCCCTTAATTTTTTCTTTACCTAAAAAGAAGTTGAAAAAAATACTCCGTATAATACAGATGAATAAAATGAGTATAAAAGTGAACCTTGAAGCGGGAACTCAGGCTTAAACATGGGAGTCTCTAGAATGACAGTATTTTTCAACATCTGTCCATAAAAAACAAACAATGATCAACACTTAATCCCACTTGACACAGTCATACATTTGGAAAACTAATATAATGCTCATATGTATAAAATATAATGCTAGCTGTGAGAGGGGTCAACGACAATGAATCTAGACAGCCCCATATGGCCTTAGTGCTCCTGATAGGTAAATGAATGAACAAATGATTAGAAGCCCTTAGTTATAAAAATTGAATGAAACGGCCTCTATTGTACACAATCAGAGTTTTAAAGTCACGATAGTCCAAAAAAAGGCTATAACCTGCCTGGTAGTAAATTGGCATACCAAGGCTATAACCTTCCTGGCACTAAACCACAAAAGCAGCAAAGAACCAAAAGAAAGAAAAGACTGACATGTATGACATACACACACACACATATGTAGATATACAGAAAAATATTTTATTGAAAAACAAAAAAAACAAAGTGTGAAACTAGACAATTAAAACTTACTCCGTATCTCTTTGCAACTTTATATTAAAATAAACAGACCCTAACAAATATTAGCAGGTAGAGGGTCCATTAGCTTAAATGAAACTAGCAAACCTTGGCCAAAACTGTATATTTTTTGCTCCTCCATTCTTAGCTTGTAGTTGAGTGCTGGAGTGATTGAAGATCCTGTGGGGTTTGACAAACTTTTTCAAATGCTAATCTAAAATTTCATTGCACCATGATTCAAGTTGAGAAGAATCAAAGGGGATTAAGCACTTCCCTATTATTACGATTTAAGTTGAGAAGAAACAATTATGCAGCATAAAAGCAATATTAGTCCACAAAAGTGGATTCCAATAGGCAAACATTTTGGAATCCAAAAGACTCCTATCCAATAATAGCAAATGAACATAAAAAGATTTTATAAAATGCAAACCAAGTAAATAGTATCTTCAATCAAACCTAGAATAGAAAAGATATGAAATTCAGAAAAAGGATTAGCTCAGATTATTGATTTTAACCTATCAAATCACCGCTTCAGAGTTCAAAATAAAATAGGATAACCCCTGAGAAAAAATAAGATCACTCCTAAAGATGTTTAACCCCAAACACTTATCTTCCCTAAATTAGTATACTCTCAAATATACTAATCAGCATCTCATCTGCTTCATGGAATTTTCATTTTCCCAAATTAGTATACTATCATGTACTATAATGGCAAGTGTAACGAAATTTCCAATAGATGTGTTTACCAAGTGTAATTGAATTTCCATTCTCTATTTTTATTCAAGTCAAGCCTTAAGTCTAATTTTGATTCAAAATAAAAAGATCCGGGAAAAAAATTAATAGCAAAAATTATAATACATCAACATATTTTTGCACAAAAACTTAATTAAATACAAGAATGAAACATGAGAACGTTAAAAATCTTAACAAGTCAGCGTTGAAACTAATAAATAATCTAAAGAAAATAAAAGATTAGAGAAAAAAAATGTCTTCAAAGAGCTTCAACGCTGATATGATAAAGTGTGATGGGTAAGCATAAAAAATAGTACTCCATATTTCTCTATGCACACCTCTACTCTATGAAACGTGTGCCTCTATTTTGCAGGAGGTTTGGACAGCGGTTTTGATATATCCGTTGTGTAAGGTGTGCCGTGTAAAGTCAATTCTGTAGTAGTGATCGTATAAGCTTACCAGCGGCAAGAGACGGTGTTGACCCGATTTGAAATCTTGAAATCGAGGAGGGGATTGGACGGCGCAAGATGAGAAGGGAACCGTGATGTACCCAAGCTTAGGAAAAACTATGGAATAGAGGGGAATATATGGTGAAGAATATGTTGGATTTGTGTATGAAATGGTGAAGAAAGTATGGTTGTTTGGAAGAGGTGATAGGGCAGAATGAAGGGTAGAAGAAAATCAATATCATGGAGTGGTTTTTTGATGAAGAAATGAAGTGTTTAAATGGGATAAAGGGGTGGACGAAATTGGGAGAGAAAGAGGGAGTTCTTTTGTGGTTTTTGTTGTATAAGGATAAACCAAATAATGAATAAGAGATAAACACACTCTTATTTTATTTGTGGTTGTTTCTTCTCACACAATAATATTCACTATTATTATATGAAATAGACTCCTAACACACACTCAAAAGTAGCCAATTTTAGAGATATTTCATTAGAAAATTGAGAGAATTAGCTTCACACCAACTCAAATATTACTTCAAAGAGTAAAGAAATGGAATACAATGAATGAGTTTTACAAGGCCATAGGGCCGAAATATATAGGGAAAACAGCAAGGAAACTTCACCACTCTTTCCTACAATTCAAGTGCATAATGTCTATTTGATGGATCCCATAGGTTGTCCTCATTGATCAAGGCTAAAAGGGGCTCATGTTGGTGAAATGGGCTGTCTTTGGGTGGGGAAATTCGGCCATGTGAAGGGTAGGGTCAGGGAGTGTGTCATTTTGTCCATTTATGCAAAGTAAGGTAGGTGACACATCAAGGGATTGGTTGTTTATTCCTTTGGCCTTATTATAGGTTTGAGAAGTGATTTGGGGGATGTTTGGGGGGAGGAATTCTGCCATGGGACAAGGAAAGTGAGGGGGGATGGTTTTGAATGATTTTCACACCAAGACCAAAGACATGTTTAATCCTTGTCTCCTGATTTGGTCTTTTGTGTTTTGTAATGGATTGGGATGAATGGAGATGGATTCTAAGGCCAAAAGGGAATGTATTTTCGTGGGTTTGAAGTAGGGAAAGGTGGGTGAAGGATTTATTCAAAGTAGGAAATATTAGGAAAGAAAATAGCACACACAAAGCAATTTTGTTTGTCCTTATCTCTTAGATTTTCAGCCATGGCTTCAAAGGGAGGTGAAAGACTTTATTTTGGTTATTAAAGGAAAATGAAATACTTTTGGATGTTGGGCTTGTAGGCATTTCGGCCTAGGTTGGGTTTTGGGAGAGAAGGGTCATGGTTCGGGCTTTAATGTGGGACGGGTCAATGAGTTCAACCCAAAATGGATCATAACACCTAGACATTAAACACTTGACTTGTTGTAACACTAGTGGCGTGTGTGAAGGTGCATCCCGGGGTATATCATCATCCCCTTCTTCAAAAGAGTTTGACCTCAAACTCGGAATATCTTCTGGCTCAAAGTAGGGATTGAGGTCGGCAATGTTGAACGTGGCGGAGACTCCATATTCTCCGGGTAGGTTGATCTTGTAGGCGTTGTCATTGATCTTTTCTTGTACTTCAAAGGGACCGTCTGCTCGGGGTAGTAGCTCCGACTTGCGTTTCGTGGGGAAACGCTCTTTTCTAAGGTGAATCCAAACTAAGTCTCCGGGTTTGAATTCGGCAGACTTCCTTCTCTTGTTGATGCGCGCACTCACTCTTTCATTGGTGGCTTCAATCTTCTCTCGTACCTTGGCATGAAGGTCTTGAATCTCTTTAGCTCGTTTCTCGGCTTCCGCACTGTATTTCTGCTTTATCATAATAGGATCAAGTTCAAGTGGGGTAAGGGGGTTTGAGCCATAAACAACCATGAATGGAGAAAATCCGGTTGTTTTGCTTGGTGTCCAGTTATATGCAAACTCCGCATGGGGCAGTAGTTCTTCCCATTGCTTTATATTCCTCTTGATAAGCACCCGTAGCAACGTACCGAGAGTTCGGTTTGTCAGTTCTATTTGACCGTCGGTTTGAGGGTGGTGAGAGGTGCTAAACTTGAGCTTGGTTCCCATCTTTCTCCAAATTATCATCCAAAAATGGCTAAGGAACTTGCTATCTCGATCCGATACCATGCTTCGGGGAATTCCATGTAACTTGACGAAATGGCACGAAATGGGCATGGCACGAAATGGGCCATATTTGAAAACCGATCTACCACGACCATGATTGAGTCTTTCCCTCGTTGTGTCCTAGGCAGCCCCGTGATGAATTCGAGGCTAATATCTTCCCATGGTGCCGTGGGGATGGGGAGGGGAAGATATTTTCCTTGGGCTAATGAGTGGCTCTTGGCGGTTTGGCAAACAGCGCACCGTTTGATGTAGTGCTCCACGTCTCGTTCCATCTTTGGCCAATGGTAGTGTTCTCGCATAAGTATGTAGGTTTTCTCGATGCCAAAGTGACCAGCTAGTCCACCTCCATGCACTTCTTCAATGAGGGTCTCTCGAAGGCTGCATTTCGGAATGCACAATTGATTTCCTCGAAACAAATAACCATCTTTGATGAGGAACTCTCCATGGGGCCGCACAAGACACTTGGAGAATGTGTCTTTGAAGTCTTCGTCTTCCTTATATAGCTCCTGCAAAAATTCAAAACCAACAATTTTGGCACTAAGGGCCGTTAGTAATAGGTGTCTCCGGGAGAGGGCATCGGCTCCTTTGTTCAAGGTTCCGTTCTTGTGCTTTATGGTGAAGGTGAAGGTTTGTATGTATTCGACCCATTTGGCATGGTGGGGTCGAAGCTTGTGTTGTCTTTGAATATACTTCAAAGCCTCATGATCGGAGTGAAGTATGAACTCCTTGCTGACCAAGTAATGACGCCAATGTTCTAAGGACCGAACAAGAGCGTAGAACTCCTTATCATAAGTTGAATATCGCCTTCTCGTATCATTCAAATTCTCGCTGAAATAGGACACCGGGTGGCCTTCTTGGGAGAGGACAGCTCCTATCCCAACTCCAGATGCATCGCACTCGACCTCGAACAATTTCTCAAAGCTTGGCAAGGCTAACACGGGGGTGTGTGTCAACCGTTCTTTGATGGTTTCGAAGGCTTGTTGAGCTCTCGGATTCCATTCAAACTTCTGATTTTTGGTGAGGTCCTTGAGTGGTGCGGTGATGGTGCTAAAGTCTCGCACAAACCTTCGGTAGAATGATGCGAGGCAATGGAAAGTCCGTACTTGCTGCATTGACGTGGGAATGGGCCAATCCCTTATGGCTTGCGTTTTCCTCTCGTCCACCTTGATGCCATCACTTGAGATAAAATATCCCAAGAATTTAGTTTCTTGTGAGAAGAATTGGCTCTTCTCAAGGTTCCCATAAAGCTTCTCTTCATCCAATCTCTTAACCCCTAAGGTGAGGTGGTTAACGTGCTCTTCTTCACTCTTGCTATAGATCAATATGTCGTCAATGTAGACCATGACAAAGTGACCTATATATGGCTTCAATACTTGATTCATCAATTGCATGAATGTGCTCGGGGCATTGGTCAGCCCGAATGGCATAACCAACCATTCGTAGAGGCCAAACTTCGTTTTGAAGGCAGTCTTCCATTCGTCACCTTCGAAAATACGGATTTGGTGATAACCGCTTCTAAGATCAATCTTTGAGAAAACCTTCAAACCGTGAAATTCGTCCAGCATATCCTCGAGCCTAGGTATGGGGTACCTATATTTGATGGTGATCTTGTTAATGGCTCGACTATCACAACACATTCTCCACGTACCATTTTTCTTTGGTACCAACAAAGCCGGGACAGCACAAGGACTTAGGCTTTCACGAACAAAGCCCTTTGTTAGTAACTCATCCACTTGACATTGGATCTCCTTTGTTTCTTCGGGATTCATTCTATAGGCTAGTTTGTTCGGTAAGGCAGCCCCGGGAATGAGGTCGATCTTGTGTTGGATATCACTTTTTGGGGGCAGGCCATGTGGTACATCTTCGGAGAAGACGTGGGCATATTGTTCAAGGATGGGGATGGCTAGAGGATGGGGCTGTTTGGGAGGGGCAGTGGGTTCGGCCATCTCAAGATCAAGGAGAATGAGGTCTTTGAATCCTTCATGTTCGTGGTGTTCGGATTGGAGTATAGTTGAGATGAGGGATGGAGGGGTGTTGTTGCTGGTTTGGGCCGTGGGTGAGGAAGGTGGGGGTAAGGGAGTGAGGGTAATTTTCTTCTTATTCATAAGGAATGAATAAGTGCTCAAGTAGCCATCATGCTGCACTTTGTTGTCAAACAACCAAGGACGTCCCAAAAGGACGTGGCATGCATCCATGGGAATGATGTCGCACCAAATGTCATCCTTGTAAGTCTTGCCAATGCTCAGCGAGATCAAGCACCTCGTATCAACACGTAATCCCTTGCCTTGGTTTAACCATTGAATGGTGTAAGGCTTAGGATGAGGGGACACCTTTAAGTGTAGTTTTTCCACCACTGTTTTGGAGGCAACATTAGAGCAGCTCCCACTATCGATGATTAACGAACACACCTTCTTTTGGATGGTACAACGGGTATGGAAGATGTTCTCCCGTTGTAATTGCTCTTCGGGGCATGGTATGACACGTAAGGTCCTTCGGATGACCAAAAGTTCTCCGTCGTCGGGACCAGCGCATTCTTCTTCCTCTTCCTCGGCTACTTCTTCATCCCACACGGGATTGTACTCTTCATCATCATACTCAACCAAGGCCATTATTTTCTTGTTTGGGCACTCATTGGCGTAGTGACCAGTTCCTTGGCATCGGTAACAAACGGGGGCTCTTTTGTTGGTTGTAGGGGCTGTTTTAGGTGGGGGAGGAGTAGGGTTTGGCTTAGATGGAGTTTGGGGTTTGGGGGTTTGGCCGTGGGCAGTAGGGGTGACTTTGGATGAGGTGTATGTGGGGCGTGAGTAAGGGGTAGGGTTTCTTGAGAGGATGGCTTTGGATTTCTTCATTTGAGCCTCAACTTTGAGAGCCAACTTAGTAAGCTCTTCAAAAGTTGTGTAGCTTTGCAGCTCCACCGTATTGGTTATTTGAGTGTTTAATCCGAAAAGGTACCTCACAAAGGTTTGCTCCTCGTTTTCTTGCAAGTCACACCTTAGCAAGAGCTCTTTGAATTCCCGAGTATAATCCTCCACTGATTTCGTACCTTGCCTACGCGTTTGAAGCTTAGAAAAGTTGTCTCGTGAGGGTTCGGTGGGCAGGAACTTCTTCTTCAAAAGACTCCTCATCTTTTGCCAAGAATCAACGGGGGGCTTCTCACTTCGAACTCGTTTGGTGGTGGTATTCGTCCACCAAGTAGAGGCATACTTTCGGAACTTTAAGGCCATGATCTTGACCTTCTTCTCATCGGAGATTTCCTTGAAATCAAAGACTCGTTCCACCGTTTCTAACCACTCAAGAAATTCATCCGGATCATTCTTTCCTTCAGAGATTGGAATATCAACTTTGAAGTCAGAATGAAACTTTTCATGAGCCCTAGCTCTCATGGTGGCACTAGAGCGAGCTTCCTCTTCATCTTCACTATCTCGTAGCATGGACATCTTTTGCTTTGTGAGCTTAGCCACTTCTTTGGCTAGGTATTCCACTTGAGCTTGCAAGGCAGCGTTTGCGGCTACGAGTTCTTCATGAGACATGCTTCGGGATTGGTTTGACATGGTTGATAGGAAAAGGGATGAAGTGGGAGTAGGGATTGAATGTGGTTAGGCCAAATTTAGGGAGGGAGTTGGGGAAGTGTGTATGGTCCTTGAGAGATGAGCAACAACTAGCTTTGATACCAAATGATGTACCCAAGCTTAGGAAAAACTATGGATAAATAAGGGCAGATTATAGAGGGGAATATATGGTGAAGAATATGTTGGATTTGTGTATGAAATGGTGAAGAAAGTATGGTTGTTTGGAAGAGGTGATAGGGCAGAATGAAGGGTAGAAGAAAATCAATATCATGGAGTGGTTTTTTGATGAAGAAATGAAGTGTTTAAATGGGATAAAGGGGTGGACGAAATTGGGAGAGAAAGAGGGAGTTCTTTTGTGGTTTTTGTTGTATAAGGATAAACCAAATAATGAATAAGAGATAAACACACTCTTATTTTATTTGTGGTTGTTTCTTCTCACACAATAATATTCACTATTATTATATGAAATAGACTCCTAACACACACTCAAAAGTAGCCAATTTTAGAGATATTTCATTAGAAAATTGAGAGAATTAGCTTCACACCAACTCAAATATTACTTCAAAGAGTAAAGAAATGGAATACAATGAATGAGTTTTACAAGGCCATAGGGCCGAAATATATAGGGAAAACAGCAAGGAAACTTCACCACTCTTTCCTACAATTCAAGTGCATAATGTCTATTTGATGGATCCCATAGGTTGTCCTCATTGATCAAGGCTAAAAGGGGCTCATGTTGGTGAAATGGGCTGTCTTTGGGTGGGGAAATTCGGCCATGTGAAGGGTAGGGTCAGGGAGTGTGTCATTTTGTCCATTTATGCAAAGTAAGGTAGGTGACACATCAAGGGATTGGTTGTTTATTCCTTTGGCCTTATTATAGGTTTGAGAAGTGATTTGGGGGATGTTTGGGGGGAGGAATTCGGCCATGGGACAAGGAAAGTGAGGGGGATGGTTTTGAATGATTTTCACACCAAGACAAGACATGTTTAATCCTTGTCTCCTGATTTGGTCTTTTGTGTTTTGTAATGGATTGGGATGAATGGAGATGGATTCTAAGGCCAAAAGGGAATGTATTTTCGTGGGTTTGAAGTAGGGAAAGGTGGGTGAAGGATTTATTCAAAGTAGGAAATATTAGGAAAGAAAATAGCACACACAAAGCAATTTTGTTTGTCCTTATCTCTTAGATTTTCAGCCATGGCTTCAAAGGGAGGTGAAAGACTTTATTTTGGTTATTAAAGGAAAATGAAATACTTTTGGATGTTGGGCTTGTAGGCATTTCGGCCTAGGTTGGGTTTTGGGAGAGAAGGGTCATGGTTCGGGCTTTAATGTGGGACGGGTCAATGAGTTCAACCCAAAATGGATCATACCACCTAGACATTAAACACTTGACTTGTTGTAACACTAGTGGCGTGTGTGAAGGTGCATCCCGGGGTATATCAAACTGGCAAGAGTGGAGAGCCAGGCAACGTCGTTGGCGAGTGAAACCCTGCGGAGAAGAAATAGAATAGAGGCGAAGAAGAAGGCCGGAAGCCTGCGAAGAAAAGGAGAATGGTGGCGATGGAACGCATTGCGAAGATCCCAAATAAAAATAAAAAATACTCCCTCCTTCCCTAAATAAACTTCCCCAGAAGTTTATTTGTCCCCAAATAAATTTCTTTTTTTCCCTTAAAAAACTACTTTTATCCCTTACTTTTTCATACCCTACCTATCACATCATACCTTTTTACTAATAATCTACCTATCACATACTCCCTCCATCCCCACACTTGTATTCCCGAAGCAAAATATCAAGTTTTTTCAATTCATTTTATTTACATATTGGTATAGAAATAAAAAATAAAATTTACATATCAAAAAACTACATGAAAAGTTCTTCAAAATAAGAGGTGTCAAGAATATTTAATTTTATCAAATAACCAATGAAAACATAAAAATAAACAAAAGTTCCCGCGTTTGCTGAAAAAGCAAACGTTGCAAATAATTTGGGACGGAGGGAGTATTACTTTTACACATCACATCAAGGGTATTTTTGGAAAGTCAACACAAAAATATTCCTCCCTTAAATCCTCAAAAAGTCAAAAATGGAACTTTATTTTGGGACGGAGGGAGTATAGTATTAGCATGGCCTATTTGAAATGACCGATGCAATTCATCTGTTAATTCAAAAAACCGATGTTAATACTAATTTTTATTTTTCAAAATTAAAAAAAATAATAACAATGGCATCGGTTATTTGAAATAATCAATGTTCTTGACTTTTTGCATCAGTTTTTTCAATAATCGATGCAATTGAAGCAGTCTTTTTGTACTTTTTTGTAGTAGTGAGCTAAAGATCGGACGACGACGCCATGAGAACCGGTGGGCGGTCGACCAGCGACAGTTAGGCCTATCAATGGGTCGGGTTCGGGCCGGTCCATAGTGTTCTATATTCGTACTTGTTTTAAAAAAAATGATCCTGACCCGTACCTGCTACCCGATGGGTCTTGAAATTTAATCCTACATTCGGATTCCTTAGGGTCTCAGTATTGGGTCGGGTGTACCCATGATAAAAGTTATTACTTTTTATTTTTCTATTATTGAAAAACAATTAGTGAAAATACTATGAACGAAAAATGATTTAATTGAATACAAATAAAAATAAGACTAATACATAATTGCAACAAAAATTGGTTCTCTTTACCGAAATCTACAACAAAAAATTTAGCTTCATAATTGATCTTCTTGTCACATTCAGTCATGTTCCAAGAATGTTCTTTATAACATTATAGCTAATTTCGAACTATTTATTTTATGCTACTGCATAGCATAAATCAACATGTACATGCCTCTATTGTAATGAAATAAATACAAATAGATTTGGAAGACACGCAACTAGAAAGAAGATAAGTAGTGAAGAAGAATAGTCGGGTTTTGTAATATTTAATATTATCCACGTAGTAAGTATTTAACTGGTACGAGTCGAGACTACTCGTCCCATACTCGACCTTTTTTTTAAAAAAATAACGGGTTCGGGTACGAGTAAACGGTATTTTTTATACTCCTAAACCCGCCAAAAATTACGGATTTTATACGAGTTCGGGTCTATACCCGACCCATTGACAGACCTAACGGCAGTGATAGGTGGACCGGCGAGAAGCACGGTCGAAAAAAAGGTAATTAGAGTTTGGGAGACGTTTGCTCCGATACAATGATACAATTTGATAATAATTGGTCTTATTGAATAATAAAGGATACATCTCTATATATAGGAATTACATGAGAGAGCTCTAGTCATAGTAGGAGAACTATGGTAACAATAAAATAAGGAAGTAATATAATAAAGAAAGCAATAAATAATAATATTCTATTTCCTAATACGTCTAATATTCCTAATAATTCTCACGTAGGGGCAATCTTTTAACTTTAAAAATTCAACGAATTGTCTTTCATAGGCAATCTTGACGGTGAATTTACCTATGGCTCGATAGGTGTACCGGGAAGGTTTTAAACTAGGACCGAAAGTTACTACTTTGTATCATATATTCTCTCTGTTCTAAAACCTTATTCTCAGTTCTTGTTTTAAAAAAATCAACCTAAACAGAAATAAAATATAGAGAAAATACTAAAATAAGAATTTCATACTTTTATTCCCTAAATAAGAATTCACATTGAGTAATGTGGCATTGTAGATGAATATTTTACTATATTTTTTTGTAATGTACATGGTCATAGTATAATTGGTAATGTAAATGCATTTTAACTTATATTTTGGGAAAAAAATAAAACTCCTATATTGTATATTTTCAATATTTACTCCTAGTTTTAATGTTTTACTCCGATCTTAGTCATTTTTTTTACCTATTTTTACTAGTCATTTAATAAAATAATATGATCATGTCACCTCTTGTTTTGTACTTCCTCCGTTCCAAATTATAATGCCTATTTACTATTCACAGGATCAAACTTCATTCACTTTCTTTCTCTATTTTCGTTAACAATTTGATAAAATAAAATATTATTGTCACTAGTTTTGTAGATCTTTTGATATAGTTTTTTAATATATAATTTTTATTTTTTAATTCTATACCATTTTTCATATAAAATGGTTTGAAAATAATTTCAGTCAAACATCGTAAACCGAAACAGACGTTATAAAATGGGACGGAGGTAGTAGAATTTTTGATGATGTTTTTAAATATATAAATTTCTTTTTAAATTTTATACCTATAATCAAATAAATTAAATTAAAAATAACTTCAACCAAATCTTGTAAACCGAAACGGAAAGAATGTTTTAAGGCGTTGGGAGTAAATCGTCATTATAAAATGTCACAAAATCCTCCTCTCTTTTTCTTTTCTCTCATGCTCTCATCAAGACATCAACCAAACAGAGCAGTAAGGATTTGAAAAAAATTAGATATTTAATCACAATTTTTATGGCAAGTGTTAGGTACTCATATACGTAGTACATCATTGATAAAATAAACGCACATCACACACGAGAAAACTCTAGTCTATTTACAGATGAATGGACTACAAAGCTACATCAATCTATCCCTACCATCATCACATTTACAACGAATTAGCACCTTATAACTACGTCCAGCTCAGCCCTTTTGTTCAAGAATTATAAGACAGAGCAAAAAGTGAGTATGTATAAACTAGTAAGCAAAAAGTGAGTATAATTTAGTCTTTACCTTTTATAACTACGTCGCTCAACCCTGTCTGTTACCCTTCGCACAGTGCTTGTATCAGCCAAGGAAAACTTTGAGTATTACTTTAGATGGAGTTGTATTTGGCAATGGCTCTCAAACACGTTTCTAATACGTACTGCGCTAAAGCCAAAACCATATCAAGGTAAATATTTGCTATACTACAAGCACACCTCATTCTTCATCATCAGAACTTGAACTTGAACTATCATCGACCCTTCTTCTTTCACTGATTCCAGGATGAAGCTTTTCTTGAAGATCATGAGACGAAAGTGATTCTGAAGGGGCAACATCGGGCTTTGTATATCTATTATTAGTTTTAATCTGGGTAGCTCTTACCTCCGTGCATACCTTATCGAGTATCACCAAAAAATCGCGAACTATAACAAACAAACGCAAACCTTCATCCCTCCCTGCATTTCCATGGAAGTAATCGCCAGTGCTCTTCACTAGAGACATGATGAGCTTCTCTTGTTCAAGTAACTCCTTCACTTCCCCCTCGGCGCTCTGCATAAAATTCTCTAGTGTCTCAAGAAACCCATCTTCATTGTCATCCAAATTCTTCATTTCTGAACTTAGAAATTTCTTGGCGTTCAGTACTGCATCCGCAAGCTTAGCAACTGTTCCTGTTAAGTTATCTGCGTCTATGAGTGCAGCTCTCTTGACATGCTCAAGCTCGCTGCCCAGACCTGACACGACATCTAGACCAAGACTGAGAATATGCTCTTCTGAATCTTGTGGAGAATCTAGTGAGAGATCATCAGACTTGATGCTTGATATGCTCCTCAGTTCCCTGGATGCACAGGCAGCCCGTAAACCTTCCAACCGGATTATCTCCCGAACAACAAAGTGCAGAAGGGTTGTCTTCCCATCCTTTCCCTTCACATCAGATAGCTTTAGAAGCGTGTCAAGTTTGAAAGCTTGTGCACCACCACGGTATGTTCCAGAATTCATTCGATTCCCAGTTTTCAGAACGGCCTCAAGGAGTTTAAGGAACAGCCTACTTTTCCGGAGTTTGGTGCACGCAGCCTGGATAAACACAATAAATGTAAAAAAATTTAAAAACTAAATACAACAAACCCAGTACAATCCCAACTCCATTGGAGTCTAGGCGATCAAGATGTACACAACCTTAGCCCTCTAAACACAGAGAGGTTATCCCGTGAGACCCTAGACGTATTGTTGCATATAGTGCCCAAAACATCATAGAAAGTTAAATTTAAGTACATAAATTTTAACACTCTTAATTCTTGAGTGCAAAATAGACCACTGATATGAGAGCCTTGTAGATATGAACATTTAAGAATGGTGGGCTTTCACATGTCTAGAGGCGTTACACAGCTGGACAGTAAGATGATGGGTGTAGTGGTGTACCATCACATTTTGGTTTTAATATTTGATAGAAGAACAATGTGTGGAAGATATCTGACAGAAAACATTTGCAAAGGGATGGAAAGGCAGTCATATCAAAGAGAGAGAAAGATAAAGGCCCTCCAAGACTAGGAAGATCAGATAAATCACAAATAAGAATGCCTACTAGGCAATTGTGATAGGAGACAGAAAAGATCAACAAATGATGTCACCATAAATGCACGGGAGTGGAGATTGGAGAACTTGTGTCTTGTGTTCACGACTGTCACGCATGTCCCTCTACTCTTCTTTATTGTGTTTCTAGTTAGTAGCAGCTTAAACTATAAATTTTGAACAGCAGAAGGGTTCCCTTTTCTAGTGGAATGTAATCAAAGGAAAAATGGGAAATTTTAGCTGCCCAGCAACCAAGTCCCATGTGGAAATAAGAAGGGTCTCAGTGGAGATCCCCAAGTAATTCGTAAAGGGTAAACAAATTACATGTTTTTTTCAAATTATTTGTTCCCCTATGTATGGCTCCTGGATGACCAGATGGTTAGCATATTTTGTCCTTGACTCCACTTCATATCAACAGCAGATTGAACGGTATCATGAAATCAATACCTACCTCTAAGGTTTCAAATGACTCTTTAACCATTGTTGCATCCTCCTGAAGAGTGCACATAAAATGCAATGTTTCAAGCCTCTTATATGCAAATGGAATGTCCACTAAGACCTTCAAAAACCGTTCTGCAAATCCAAGTTGTAAAGGGTCACCATTATAGAGCCTCAGCTTCAACTCCTCATCAGCAGTTGGTGCCATCTTCAGCAAAGTCTGGAGTAGCTCTGCTGGAAGCTCATTTCCTGGTTAAATACAAAAGGTTAGAGTAATAGACTAGTGAAGTCAGCAACATAGAACACAGCAGAAGCCTCAACTACAAGTTTAACGATCGCAAATAAATTTGAAATCGGTTGTGTGATATTCATGCAGTTGTAGGAGTTGACCCTCGGAACCCACATGGAAACAAAAAAAAAGTTAATTAGATCTTGTTTTCTGAAAGCTAACATTCTTGAATTACAAGATGAAGTTAACAAAATGAAATCTTGATTTGTTTGCTAAACCTATGACACTTAATGATAATTGCTATATATTTGAGAACTGTACACCCCTGTATCTTCTTTACATTGAATGATAGTAAGTTGTAACCTTAGTAACTTTCAATGTAATTAATAATATCTACTTCATCCGCACTACCAAGAAGGCCATCTCCCGATTTTCATACTAAATAGAAACAATCATTACAGGATAAATTATTTCTTGGAACATTGTTAAATAGACACGATATAGTAGCACCTTCTTTAAGAGCATCACAAACTTCTTCTGTAGTCACATTCAAAGCTTTTAAGAGAATTGACAAGTTCTGTGCCTTCTTATGATCAATAATTTGAATATATTGAGTTGAAGCATCTGAGGGATCTTTCTTTGTTCCATTCTTGTTTTTATCTTGAGCAGCATAACCAAACAATGTCTCTATCATCTCTTCATTAAACCTATGAGAAAACATAGACGCACACACATTGGCATTGAGTACATTAGAACCTGAATGAATTTTCAACATGTGCAAAGTTGACTACCATAAACATACTCACTGGAACGATCCTGATTTTATCTGATGCCAAACCATAGAATTATCAGGGTTGGCCAGAACCTTGTCCCAAAAGAAAGGCTTCAGCTTAGTTTTATGACCATCATCTTCATAATTTTGTCCAGCGGGTGCCCGAGGAGGCCTCATTCCATTTATAGGGGCGGGGATAGCGGAACATGGAGGCGGAACACCACTCCCTGGAGGTGGCGGGGGACGAGGACCAGCTTTGGCACCACAATGTATTCCTGGTGGAGGTGGTCCGGGTGGGGGAGGAGGTCGTCCACCAAAAGATGGCCCTCGAGGAGGAGGAGGAGGAGGTGCAGCTTTAGGTGGAGGAGGGGGTGGAGGGGTTGGTGCTAGGGGAGCTATAGTGACAGGAGGAGGTGGCAGAACTACCCTACCAGGTGGCGGCTTCAAGGGAGGCAATCCAGCTATGCCAGACTTTCCAGATTCTACCAGAACAGAACCATCTATCACTGTGGCAGGGGACAAACCATGTCCCACTGGAATCTCTATTCTAGAGTTACTGAGTGTGTGTGGTTCCATGAATAAATTACAGCTCATTTTATCATGGAAGTTGTCGTCGAATGCACTCTTTCTGTTATTTAATGAGCTATCCAAAGAGAACGACTTCTGTGAGGATGCTGAAACATTGAAGGCAGAGAGAGATCAGTAGAACAGAAATCAAGTCAGTAAGAAAACAGGAAGTGACGAACGAAATTTGAATTTACCTACAGAATGGTCACTTAAGCTCAGGAGGGGCCTCTTATCAGTCTGCCCATTTCCGGATCCACTCCTACGAATCTTAATACAGCATATAGACAGCAAGACAACAATAACAAATGTCGCTCCAGCAGGCACGGCTACAGAAGCACTACTTGGTTTTTTACTTTTACCAATTTTCTTGATTGATGATGCTTTTGCAGTTGAGTTTAAACTTATTTTAGAATGTTTAACACTTGCATCACCGAGTTTCCGTGGAACAAAAGGCTGCACTGGAGGACTAGCGTGCAATTTTTTTTCTTCAAAGGTTTGAGTCAACACTTGTTGTTTACGAACACAATTAGGCCTAGCGTATAAGAAGTCGAAGCACCTGCTATACCAAGGTCTTGAAACACTTTCCTCTCCATAGACAATAAACATGAGATTTTTCTTCCTTAAGCAATCCAGAAGGGGTTGTTCGACCAATGGGTGTAAGGTATTTGAAAATTTTTGCATTTCTCTCATAGATGGTTTGCCATTAGAAACTACTCCCATGCTCCATTTATACTTACGTACTTGGACATTAAACTCAAAATCTTCTACAGCTTTCTTGGCATGGAACAACTCTATCCTACAGTTTAACCATATTAGCTCAGCCTGCAACAAAAAACACTTTCATCAAATAAAGATGCATTTCATATGTTCCACTTCCTTATTTTTAGTTCAAAATGCATTCTGAGCTTAACGGAAAATCTAACCCTTAGGCCCCTCAAGGACTTACACTATCAAATTCCATTTTTTCTTAGCTGCAGTCTAAATTTACAGTCTACTGTACGTTTCTTTGCTGAAGTCTACTGAGTACTGACAGTATACTGAAAAACTTTCTTATATGTTCTCTTTATACTTATCTTCTTGGACATTAAATTCAAAGTCTTCGACTGCTTTCTTGGCATGGATCAACTCTATCCCACAGTTTAACCATAATACTATATTAGCTCAGCCTGCAGCATAAAAGCATTCATCAAGCATGCATGCATTCCATATATCCTACTTCCTTATTGTTCAGTACTTCAGTTCATAATACAGTCTGAACTTAACCATAAAACTAAGTTATCTAAGCCATAGGTCTCTTAAGGTCTCAACTTACAAAATCAAATTCCATATTTCTTAGCTGCAGTCTACATTGACGAACTATAAACTGAATTTAGTTGAATGTAACTTAAGTCGATTAAAACTGATAAGTGTTGAATTTAACTAGAACTGGTGCATAACTGAAATAGTGTATTAACCCTTAAGAACTGGCATTACTTTACCAACTCCTCGTCATTATTATCTACAATTTAATCCCAACAAATTGAGCTCAGTGGTGCCTAAAAAACGCATGTTTTTTGCGCTAGGATCTTGTTTCTTAATCAGGACCTCAAATGCTTCAAAATGAGAAACGTCTAAAATGCAGCAACAGAATAAAATGCATTTGATATTTTCATGACATTCTTTTATACACTACAAAAACAAAACCTTGAGAAATTAAAAAGTAGGGGCAGATGTGGAGACAAACCAACTGAGCCTTGGATTCATCCAAGTAAAATAATAATAGCATTACAACAAAGCTGATGCATTACGCTCTAGAGAAAAGCATTCTTCTACGTCATCCCAACAAGAGAGGAGCAGAGCATGCTGGTTTAACATGTCATGCCATAGTGCCTTCAAGTAACCAGAGAGCATATGGTTTCCCAGTTTTATTTGGCCAAAGCATAATCCCACTTCTTTGTATGCTGTTCAGAAAGTTACTATGGTAAAACACAGGTCTGTTAACTATTGCCCAGCCACAACAGGGGTCAAATTGAGATTTCCTCCACCATGGGTACATAGATCCTAATAGAAGCCTATGCTTCGAGTTGGCTTATAACATAAGAAACTCTCCCTCACACTCATAATTTTACTAACAATTCTTTTGTATATTGTTGTTAGGTCTGGGTTCTCCCTTAAGTTCTTCCTTAAAGATTGCAATCTTTTTGTTTCTCTAAAGTAAACCATGCCCTATAGGTTTTTACCTGTCTGTACATTTACATATTATCATGTATTAATTCTTTTTTTACCCTTAAAGAACCCTAAATATATGTATTGAATTCCAATAGCCATATTATCAGCAGCAAACAAAAAGATGAAACTAACAACACGAAAGAACATGTTGAGGGTTGATAAAATCCTAACTTACTAGCTGTTTCTACTTGCTAGTTATGTTGCACAGATTCTTCAAAAAAGTGTCGTCTCTTGTCCCTGCAAACGTCCCCATTTGGTTACTTTGGGACGGCAACCTAACCCTTTAACAATATTGAAAAATTAGTGTTTCCACATTTCCGACCCCATATCCGTATAAGTACCGTCCTCGTTTCCGTGCAACTTAGCTTGCTAGTTTATAACAATGATAAGTCAGTGTTGAAGTATGTAAGGGACCTCAATTGATCCACCATTTATCAGAAATCTAGAAAGTAGAGGTAACAAAATAATAATGATAACAACAACAACAACAAAAATAATACTTCATCCCAAAATTTTTACTTTCCTCTTAAGAACATCCCAATATAGAGTTTACATTACTTTCAAGAAAATTATTGAATGGTTCACATTATATTTCAACCATACTTTCGCATTTTCTTAAGAGTAAATTCTATAAATGATCCATCGTAAAAGTGGTTTTCCATATATAGTCACCAATTCAAAAATAATACATCCATGGTCCTTGATATTTGAAAACTATTCCATGATTAGTTCTATGGAGACTATATTTGGAAAACTATTCCTTGATCACTCCTTTAGGGACTATATTAGGAATATAATACTTGGGTTAAAAGATTTACTATGAAATGATTCTGAAATATAGAGAAACAGGAACGTTATATTTTAGAGTTGGGGACTATGTATGAAAACCTTATGTTATAAAAGATCATTTATGGAATTTACTCTTTCCTTAATTGTTGTGAAGAAACAAATCAAAAACTTGTTAGAAAGAGCTGTTTAAACAATATAAATTTCAAAAAAATGTGACGCAGCTTCCTACGGTTGATAAATCCGATTATAAATGCATCTTAACAAGATCAATCAGAAAAACGAGAACGTTGTATTCTCATGGCCCAAGTGTTACCTGTTCACGATTTATCAGTCCATATTTGATTAGACTGTCCAGTAAATCATCTTCTGTGATCTTCTTCTTCGCCTCACATGTTGCTCCCATACCAGAACAAACAAACATAGAAACGATACACAAAAGTCCTCTTCTGATATGCATTTGCTCTTGAATCATTAGAAAAATCAACTCCTAGACCTCCAGTTTGCACAAACTGAACCCCAAAATCTGAAAAGCATTCTCCCTGCTTGAGCGAAGAAAACATCAAGATTTTGAAGGAATAATCACCTATACGATGCACCGCTCAGAATAACTGGATTAAGAACTTATGCCATTCATAGTAATCCACGCGTATTATTCATCAATAAATCATAATGTGGAGTACAGGCGACTCCAAGAATCACCTAAGAGATCAACAGAAACGCCTTTTCACAGGAAGAGCCACAATACGTAATAAACAATCATGAAATCTAGTGCTCAATTCAACTTGAAATGGCATACAAGGAAGAGAATAAAGCCAATGAATTGGATCGTTCAAAACCTGCCGAACCAAAGACGCAAGAATCATCATTTCCTAATCTAAATTCCTTCAGACAAGGTTTTGTGCATATCCAGATCGAGCAAGAAAATCCTCCGCAAGCATCATGATACATGAAATCAAACACGGATCGGATTGGGGTGGCGGTGGAGGGGTTTGAATAGGCGGGAGCTGACGTAAGGGAAATTATACGATGTAAAGTGTAATTTCTCTTCGGGCGGAGACGTCCCCCCCATATGGAAATTTCCGATCACAATTTGCGCCTAAGGGAAATCATAGCGCCACCTTTATTTTGGAACGTTACCCCAAACTAGTTAAAACTAGTTATAATCCTTTTCTTTATTGGCCTCCTTTTGACAACAAAAGAAGTGGTACACTATGACAACAAAATTTACCATACTTAGTTCAAAAAATTAGATGTTTCTAATTTTCTTAAATTCTTGCTTCCCTCATTGTCCTCCTCCCACCTCAGCAGCCCCCTTCCCCCCGCCTCCCCCACCCCAAATTGCTGATTGGCTACAGTGTTGAGGTGGAGAGGATAAAAATTATCAATTTTTTATACGGATCACCGTATGCCATTATTGTCATAATATGAAAACAGCGACCATTGTCATAAAAAACCCACAAATTCTTTATAGACCAAATAGCACCGGTATTTCCCGTGGTTTGAAAAATAGGTACTAATACCCCCTAATTATCAAAACTCATTTATGAAGTTTTCGTGATTTCTAAACGTTGCATTTATACCATTCTAATGATTTTCTGACCATTTTTATGGTGAATAAGAAAGGTATTGGTACCTATTTTCCAAAGCATAGGGGCATCGATGTTCACTTCTTATTTTTTGTTTATTTCCTTTTTTAGTTTCTTTTATTAATCAAAGTTTTTTAAATATCTTTTTACAATGTTCTTAAAATTTTAAAATTATTTTTGTATGAAAATAAAATAAACATATATTACATGTGTACGTCCCAAATTAATAGTTTATATTTTTTCTTTTATAAAATAAAAAATTAAAAACCAATTTTTAGAAAAAGTAAAAAAATGAATATTCTTATTAGAGATCCTGATTCTAAGGACTTTTTTAAGTGTTTTAAAAATTCTTTTGTGTATATGACTCTTACTTAGATGTTTCAATTTTTTTGCATTTCGTTTTTTCATATGTTTATGTTTATTTTCTTTTTGAACTTATCACACACTTTTTGTTTAAAAAATCCATTTTATTATACTACAAATACGTTAAGGACCATAAAGTAAGCAAAAGAATTTGCCCAACAATTAACCTAAACGTGCCATGCATTAATAGCTTTAACTAGAAAAGCAATATCTTCATAAGTCGGTCAATGCACCTTTATAAACCACCTCTCTCCACCTTCTCGCCCACATTCAACAAGACCAAAAGCAATTTCAAAATCTTAATTGCCGATTCTCTCATACATTCTCTACCAGTTTTGTTATCAAGGTACCGTGGCCTTCGGCCTTATATATCGATTCTTGTTTTTGTCTCAGTCTAGTATTGAATTAAGTTTGCGGATTCGTGCCTTCCGCAAATACTTTTCTGTAATCGAATCCAAGGATCGGGTTTGAATTTTTTTTATTGAGATTTCTGTGAATACCACGGATCAATTTTAAATTTTTGATTGAGATTTCGTGGAATACGCGGATCAATTTTAAATTTTTTATTGAGATTTGCTGAATACCACGGATCGGTTTTGAATTTTTTGATTGAGATTTCTGTGAATGCCATGGATCAAATCTGAATTTTTGATTGAGATTTCTGTGAATGCCATGGATCAGTTCTGAAGTTTTGTTTGAGATTTCGGTGAATACCATGCATCAGTTTTGAATTTTTGATTGAGATTTCAGTGTTGCAATTTTGTGTTTTGAATCCTGCAGATGCAGATCTTCGTGAAAACCCTAACAGGAAAGACTATAACTCTCGAAGTCGAGAGCTCGGACACCATAGACAATGTCAAGGCTAAGATTCAAGACAAGGAGGGCATCCCTCCGGACCAGCAAAGGCTCATCTTTGCGGGGAAACAGCTCGAGGATGGGCGTACCTTGGCTGATTACAACATCCAGAAAGAGTCTACCCTCCACTTGGTGCTCCGTCTCAGGGGTGGGATGCAGATCTTTGTTAAAACCCTAACAGGAAAGACTATAACTCTTGAGGTTGAGAGCTCGGACACCATTGACAACGTCAAGGCCAAAATCCAGGACAAAGAAGGCATCCCTCCGGATCAGCAGAGACTGATCTTTGCTGGGAAGCAGCTTGAGGACGGCCGAACTTTAGCAGATTACAATATCCAGAAAGAATCTACCCTCCACTTAGTTCTGCGCTTGAGGGGTGGGATGCAGATTTTTGTCAAGACGCTCACGGGGAAGACAATAACCCTTGAAGTAGAGAGCTCGGACACTATCGATAATGTCAAGGCGAAGATTCAGGACAAAGAAGGAATCCCACCGGATCAGCAGAGACTCATCTTTGCTGGAAAGCAACTTGAGGATGGACGCACCCTTGCTGATTACAATATCCAGAAGGAGTCCACTTTGCATTTGGTGCTCAGGCTCAGAGGCGGGATGCAGATTTTCGTGAGGACATTGACTGGAAAAACCATTACTTTGGAGGTGGAAAGCTCCGACACTATTGATAATGTCAAGGCTAAGATTCAGGACAAGGAGGGGATACCACCCGATCAACAAAGGTTGATCTTTGCTGGAAAGCAGTTGGAAGATGGTAGGACTCTGGCTGATTACAATATCCAGAAAGAGTCTACCTTGCATCTTGTCCTCCGTCTCCGTGGTGGTGATTGTTGATTTGATCTAGAAGCCTATTTGCTTTCATGTTGGTTATGGATAATAAAATGTCACTTTAGTTAAAGTAATAATGATGTGCTGATTTGTTGCACAACTTTGTTCTGATGAGTTACTAGAGTATTATCATCATTTTTAGTACTCCATAAGATCTTGTGTTTGTTCTTTTTGCCGCATATCTACCAATAACTTTTCAAGTCCTTGATACTACTGCAAGAAATCGTTTTTATGGGCGACAACTTTTGGTGATTTTTGGTCACTGTATTTATCTAAAAAAATTCATTGTATTGCAAGTTTTTGGTCTGCAGTAAATTCCTTTGTTTCTTATATTGAAGTTTTTTGTGGCCTGTGGGGACAATTACACACCAGGGATTCCCTTCCCATCTCTTTTAACCTAAAAACTATCCTTCCCATGTTGAATAAGCATTTTCACAAAACCTTCCTTCGGCTGTATCCTAGTTAAGTGATTTTAAATGGTTTTCTAATGGTCTCTCATCCTTCTTCTTGTGTTCCAAGGAAGGAAACATGAAGGCTATGTTTGGTTCAAAAAATTTGAAAGAGAAAAGAAATGAAAATGAAATGGAAAATAGTTTTTTTTGTTTGGTTAGACAGGAAAAGAAAGGAAAAGTGGAAGGAAAAAAAATGAGAAGGCAAAATGTACTAAGTGGAGGAAAAACCAAATTCTATTGAACCAAACATAGTGGAAAGGGGATGCTCCAAGAATCACAAGTTGAATGAGGTGCACCAAAGGTCTTTGCATTTAACATTTGGTGAACGATTTTAATAATATACACATCAACATCAAAGTAGAATAAATAATACGGAGTATTGCATTTAACATTTGGTCAATTCCAATATATGATATTGAAAGTGAACACAACAAAATCTTGTTAACTATAATTGTTTTGGAAGATTTTGTGGTATACAACATTCTTGGTGTAGTTCTAAATGTTATATTGTCATCTAGAATTAATTGTCCTAGTAAAACATAAGACTATTGGGATTGGTCTTCTTTGAAACTTCAAGGGTAATACTGGATCTGATGGTACCAAATTCATTCGAGGTATGTAAACATTTTCTCTGACTTAAATTTCCAAAATCATAATTGCACTCATAACATTATTTCGAAGCACTTTTACAATTAACATTATAACATTACACAATACATATATTTAGTCAATGTTTTCTCTATAACATAATCGGTATCCTTTTTCCAAAATTATTTTTTCAAAATTATTTTGTGTTTCGGGATTTTCGAATATTTGATTTCATTAAAAAATCAAAGGTTACCCAATCACCATCAACACTTTTATCTGCATCTACTTGGCACGAAGACTTTATCGTGTATACATCATTTCCATTTTTTGTTACATTGATTTTGCATGTTAGGTCCAAAAAAGTACTTATTTGATCACTTTCATTACTCTTAGTCAAACTTTAATCACATAGTCAAACTTTAATCACTTTCATTACTCATTTTCAGTATTTATTTGATAAAATAAAATATTCATGGCATTTCATGCCACCTTATGTTTTATATAAATTTAATTTTTAAATATATAAATTTTAATTTTAAATTTAATACCAATTTTTATATAGAATGATCTAAAAACAATTTTAATCAAACATCATAAACGGAAACAGACAATATAATTGGGACGGAGCTAATACCTATTTATATAAGATTGAGGTAGATGTCAAAAATTGATTGTTTTCAACTTTTCATAATTTTCAACTATTTTAGGATATAGTAATTACATTTGTAATTATTAATATTACAATGTTCAAAAAGGTAATGTCTAGAGAAGAAAAAGTTACTCCGTGATGTTTTCTACTCCATTAGTACGAAAATTTTCTTCCATTTGGCTCCTCGTGGTCAAAATTTTAAAACTTTGGCCTCGATAATCGAATAAATATATTTTGTTATACATAGTAATATAAATGTAATATTAATAGATCTATTTTGAAACGTAGTTTTGAAATATTAAATTTGTGTAAAACTTACCAATCAATAAATATTTATATTAATAGTCAGTGTTAGAACAAAGATCGTGAAAACTCCAGATATGTAACTAATCTCTTCATCTAAACACAAAGAGTTAGGATAAGTAACTCCAAAACACATAAGACTAACAATTTTTCCAACATCATTTTTGTCACTGAACAAATGAATTATAAATTTAGAAATGATATTCTTCAAATTGAATAATAAGATAGTTTATTATTAAATGATAGTGGCATATATAAATTATCTAATAATTATAACAAATAAAACATCTACTAATGAAAATCAACCATAAAAGCAATATACTCCAACTACGAAATTATATACGGAGTGCAAGGTTATTATTTTCTCTATCTTAATACTTGTCATCTTGGTGACGACTCATCTCCATTTCCAAAATGAGGCGGTATCTCTTGATACATTAAATCGATAATCTTTGCATAAGCAAATGCATCATAGGTGAACCTTGCAATGGCCTATGCATCATAGGTGAACTTAGTGTTCTCTATTTATTTTTGTTTATTTCTATTTCATTATATGTATGAAAGCACGAATTCATTTTAATTTTCAAAAACAGAATCCCTTAAACTCTAAATTGGAGTTTCTTCCTGATTAATTACTGAGTGAAGACAATGTGTAAGGATAGACTTTGTTTTATATGAACAATAATGGAATAGTTGTTTCCTACTCATAATACGAAATATAATTGCATAAATTAGTTGCATCACCGTGTTTTCTTTTTCTATCTTGTGCCAGTAACATTGAACTCAAAAAACAACTACTTTAAATTTAAAAATAGCGTACCACAACCATTTGATAAGCCAAACAGTCAATTTAAAAGTAATTCGATTCAGCACTTGCATGCTTTTTTTTGTTTCCCAAATGTAATCTAATTTGAATTCTGCAAGAACACATTTTGGATGATTGATGGAACAGTCAAACATTGAGAGAGTGAAACTAGAAAACCCATTACCAAATCGGCGAACCGAAGAGCAAATGTGAACTCTATCAAAGTTGGAATGATGATATATATATAATCCCAAGAATTCAAAACATGGGCATACCAAATTCCTAAAATCTTTTCTGCACACCATACAGTTCAGGAAAGAACAAAATCTGTGTAACAAAAAAATACCAAAACATTCTGCAAGGTATACCACCCTCAATGGTTAGCCTTGGCCACTCTCTCAATCTCATCCTTCTTGATAACATAACTGCACGAAGAACCCAAAAAAAACAAGCAAAGAATGAAATCATCCCTAAATGGTAGAAATTTAACGTTGACTAAGCTGCATTTACCTGTTAGAAGACCCTCTGGCAGCATTTATGAGCTCATCGGCAAGGCACTCTACTATTGTTTTAATGTTTCGAAAGGCGCTTTGGAGGGCACCTGATGTAAGCAGATATATTGCCTGATTGACACGGCGAAGAGGCGAATTATCAACAGCTTGACGCCTCACAACATCAGCAAAGCCAATACGAGTAGCATCTTCCCTTGGTCCATTGTTAAAAGCATTAAGTATTACTGTATTGAACTGTAACTCTTGATAAAACCAATTGGAATGACATGAGCTAAGTGAAATCTCAAGGAAACAAATGTAAAATGAAATACCACAGTAGCATTCATGTTTGGTTAATTGGAAAATAAAAAATTATCAAGTTTGGTTAAAGGTTATAAGATGTGTTTTATACATATAAATACTGTACAAATGATATGAGTTTGGACAAAAAAACCACACTTTATACCCAAAAGGTCCTTTCTAAAATTCTTGTTTTCTTCCGGTGTTTTCTTAAAAACAACCACACTTTATAGTTTGAAAAAATTAGGTGGATTTGGAATTGTTAATGCAAAAAATGAATTCGAATTGGTGAATTCAATTCTATGAAATTGAATCCAATGGAATTTCAATTTCAATTCCAATTCAATTTCAATCTCATCAATTCCGTATACCAAATTGACCCTAAACGTAAACGATTTGAAAAACATATTCAAAATTAGGCTTTCGGATGACAGACCTGAACATCATTGTAGGTAAAGGGACTTAACAGCATGATGCCATTCAGAGAGTTTTCTTCTTGAGGAATCAGGGCGCCTACATCCATCTTCGATCTTCCTCACACACCCTTTTCCTTTCTCAGTTTTATTTACTTTGTTGGCTTAGTTTCGTATCTTATTTCATAAAATAATGTAGTCATGTTACCTTTAGTTTTGTAGATCTTTTCATGTAAATTTTAAATATCTAATTTTTATTTTTAATTCCATACTATTTTTCATACAAAATGGTTTTAAAATAACTTCAGTCAAACATCGTAACACGCAACAAAAACTTTATTATGGACGGAGTGAGTATAACTCGGCACAGGGATCTACTTTGATGGATTCATTTACACGCTTTTGGTTCAAGTAATTTCAAAGGAAAAGAAAAGGAAACGGTCTTCCTTCATTTTCTTCACTAAAATGGAAGAAATTTGATTTTCTCTCCATAATATTTTGTCTTCTAATTTTTTTTCCTTCCACTTTTCTTTGTTTTCTCTCTAACCAAACAACAAAAATATTTTTCTTCTCATTCCTTTTCCTTTCCCTCTCAAATTCCTTGAACCATACATAGTCTTAGGGCTTCAAATAAGGCTTCACAACTTTTGTTTCTCTCAGACTCTCACATCAGATTTAACTTACTTCACTTTTTTACTAGGAATGGGTTTAAACTTTGAAGCCCAGAGTTTTAAGCCGTGGCTTCAAACCTTTATTTTTTATATGTTAATACACATCTTCTAAAATTGAATTGAATAAAACTTCATTTTAATTAAATTTAAATGACAATAATTCATTAAATTAAAAAAATTGCATTCAATAAAAAAGAACATTTAATAAAAAATATACATTAATAAAAAAACTAAAACAAATTATATTTGGCCTTAATCTCTTTTTGTCTTCTCTCAAAAAGCATTTGTTTGAAGCTCGTTAACATATAAGGTTCGTTTCCATTATTTCGATCTCCTCCTTCTCTTACATTCGTTTCTCCCTCTCTTCTTCCCTAATATTGAACAAACAAAGTTGTTCAACCATCACCTGACTGATATCGTCGTGAGGAGTCTTAGAGTCGGACCCTCCAGAATCCGAGACAATGGATTTTGCCTTCTTTCGATTGGCCGTCAAATGGGGTCCTCTTCGTCGGAGTCGTCTAGGTTGAAGGGAAGCCATTGTTCCGAAGATCCAATAGTCTCATCGGCCTCAACCTCGGCGGAGGATCTTTTCTTTGACGATCCTGCCTCGGGGTTGTTGATTTGTTTCCATTTCAGTGAACAGTTTAAAAATTTCCAAAGATCGACAAGGACTTTGCCTTGGTGTCCGTCGTTGTCTCGATACCGGGCGGTGACTTGTCGCAGAACATTGGCATCGTTCGTCCCGCTTTTCTGAGACCGAGAGCATTCCTCGTAAATTTCGATAAACTTTCAGACTTTACGGTTTATGTGGCCCCATTTGGAAGTGAGTTGGTCTCGGATTTGGTAGAAGCGTCCTTATTCATCGCCACAAAGAACTTCTCTGCGATACGATCCCAAATCGCATCCTTCGTTTGCTTGGAACCTTTAAGATATATACAATTGAATGAATTTTCTTTAATATACAAATATATAAAAAGGAACATATCTAGAATATATATTAAAAAACATATAAATTTTACCAACGATAGAATGCTCAGAGACGTCAACCCAAGTAGACGCCAACAACGATTCTTCCTCCGGTGTCCATTTTTGAATGGAGCATGCTGCCTCGGTCATCGGCTTGTCGCCCTTCTATGAGTCTTCTGACATGCACTTTTTTTGGTGCACTTGGTTCTGGTTGAGTCTCCGGAACTGACTCCAGGTCCTAGAGATTTACCGAGGCTTGAGTATTGTACATCGACAGATTACTAGTGTATGATTAGAAAATCCATATCGTTTCCTCGTTTGTTCAAGACCGGACAAAGGAACGTTAAAATCGAAGGGATTCATGTTACAAATACTTGAATACTTTTTTGTAAGAAAGAGGAGAGAGATATTTGTATTTGTGGTGTGTGTTGAACTTTAAAAAATTAGATTGAATTTATAGAGGGAGGAGAAGAATTTTTTTAAAACCCTAACGACATTATAACCGTTATGCGGGGGGGGGGGGGGGGTTCCAATTGCCGAAATAGGCTTCCAACACGCGTCAAAGTTTTGACGCAGGAAAGATTACGGTGGGATAACGGGGTAGGGGGCGGTGTTTACACCGGGGGCGTTAAAATTAGAAAAACGCCCCCCGGTGTTACGAGTATTACCAGGGCTCTAATATGAGAGTTGCAGCAACAAGTTCGGGATGGAATACATATTGTCTTAATTTGATGCAGCACCTCATCTATCTTAGTGCAGCCCTTCTCCTCCCATCTTCATGCCTTCAAATTATCTGATTATTGGTTCTGATCTAGTTTGATGAAGTTCTAATTTGGTGTAGTTGAAGTTACATTTAAGAGTTATTCTTCTGTGGTCCTAAGGGTCACATGTAAAATATGGACCTTCTCACACTTTTCATGAGTTGGGAAAATCTTTTCGTTTTTTGCCAAAGGTTCAATGCTTTTACGATATGAATGGATTAAGGTCCATAAAACAAACATAGCCTTTAGGACCACATAAGAAGTTGCGAACATTTACATTGTTTCTAATCTGATTTGATTTTAATAAGAACATGTAATAAGTAAAACGAATAAATTAAAGAGAATAAACTTTTACTCCCCCCGTCCCTCCAGGTTCATCAATTTATATAAATATTGATGTAACACCAAAATATAAAATTAAAATATTAAGAAATTAATTCAAAAGATTTACAAAACAAATGATGAAAAAAGGTATTTTATTTTACCAAATAATCAATAAAAATTAGTTAAAAAGTGAATAAACATTAACCATATGAATAGTACCCTGAAAAACCAAGAGGGGCGGAGGGAGTGTCTCTCAATATCTTTAAGATAATAAAAATAATTGTTGATTTGATCTAATATGGTCTCACATGATACAATTTTAATAAGAATACAAAATAAATAAAATAAAATAAGAAAACGTGCCTTGTTTCTTCCTACGTCCTAAAAAGTCTACATTTGAATTTTGGAAAAAAAGATTGAAATATGAGTAAAGCATAAAAAATACTGAAATAGGAGTTTCATGTTTTTATTCCTAAAATAGGATTTAAAATTCTTATAAAATGTCAATCGTGCCAATATATAATTTCAAAAACTATTGTTAAATATCAATATACAGTGTTACATTATCACAGTGTGAATTCCTATTTTAGGGATAAAAATATGGAGTTTTTATTTTGGTACATTCTCTATATTTTAGTCCTATTTAACATGATTTCTTTTGAATATTCTTAGTGAAAAGATTTACAAACTTTGATCTCAAATTAAGTGGAGTTATATTTATAAAACTCTTCATCTTCTTATTATCACTCTTAAACTAATATAGATTTCATCATTTTAAAATATGTTTTATTAATATCATAAATGTTGGATATATGAGCCTTAGAGGCCAATGTATGAGAGTATCTGAATATTTATCAAGAATAAAAGGTCCTAAAGATTGTTTATACATTTCGTGTATCTAAACATGGCTTTAGTCCATAGACTTAGTGCTCTGGTAGCATAGATTAGAACTACGATATTCTGATTATGAGGCTGTTACATTAATAAAGGCTATGTCTAAAATGTCCATAGTCGAATATTATGATAATACGGATGTCATACTATATTAAAACTAATACGTATGAAACAAGATAGCTGCATCTCATAGGTTATGGATATTGTGATATCTCAATCGATACGTAGGTACATATCTGTGATATGATACTGGACTAACCCACCATTAGAATACTACATGGGTATTATTTTAAGTGTGTTAGTAGTATTCTCATTCGACCATTGGTATAACTATCCTTAGACTTGAGGTCATTATGATCTTTAATATGTTGACCTATATGCTTTGATTCATATCTAATGTCATCTAAAATACTGGTGGGTGTACAGTTACGTTTTGGGTATATAGTTAAACATATGTAAAGACATGAATGACGTAGAAAAAGTTTATCCCTTCCATTGTGATGAAGTGTAATTTCTTCGGGCCCACTGATTAATATGACTTGGGAAGTGTATGGCCATACCCAAATAAATTAATGTATGTGGTATTTATGTTATTTGAATCCCACAAGTCATTCTGAGAATCAGTAAACCAATGATTTAACTCTAACAAAGTTACATTTCCCATACCTTGTGTTACATCTAGACATTAGTGATAAAGGGATAAGAGTTATACAAATGAGATGTGTCGTTGGAGGTATTGTTTCAATTAACTTTATGTTTATAACATGGGTAGCGATAATGTGTTGCTGGATACCGCTTATCGTTTATAGTATTAATTGTGATTAATACTATTGTCATCGTTATGAATACCTAGAAGGGTCACACACATAAAATAATTGAAAGGAGTAGAAAATTAAATGGAATGATGTAAAATAATATAGGACGTGTGACATACATATTAAATAAATTTGTTGGCATTTAATTATGTGATAATTAAGTTTGTCAAATATTATGTGTGAAATAAAATATAAATATATATATATATATATATATATATATATATATATATATATTCAATAATATGAATACCAATTGTTAAATATATATTTAATATTTATTTTTTATTAATTATATGATAATTAAAGTTGAAAAAATAAATTATTATATTTTATGGGGGCCAAAAATTAAAAGGAAAAAGGAGAAGAAGAGTTTGACTCTATCTTTAATTCCTTAATAGTTATCTAATATGATTAGATAACTAAACAAATCCTTGAAAATTAAGAGATGGTCTCCATATAAAACACACGGAACTACATGCCACTTAGGAGCTCTCAATATTCTCCTTGGCCGAAAATCGCAAAGAAGAAAGAAAAAATATATTTGATATTTTTTGCTTCATCATTCCTAATAATATTCTATATTATAGTAATATTCTAGGAATAATTTCTTAGCATAAATTCATCTTAGAAGATCGTTCGTTGTTCGTGTGGACGCGCTAGAGGTTGGATTCTTTTGTGACTGGTTCGTTGCACCAATCCCTTCACCTACACCGTCCGATCTGTTTTCTACGAGAAAATGCATTTTTTTAACAATAATTTATAGTTTTCGTAAGACGATCTTGGGTGGTAAAGACGATTGGATATAAAAAAAAATTCACTGTGCTATCCATGCGTGGTTACCCAACAATAAATATTTAATTACTTTTTTCAAAGGTTATAAAAACGGTATTATGTGTTTTTCAAAGACAGTTTTAGAAAAAGTTTTACACCATTTTCTTATTTATTACATTTCATAAATATAGACTTATAACAAATCTAATACATCGACATCATTACTAAAACTCCAAATTCTATTTAAAAAATAATATCATAAGAAAAAGTTAAAAAATAATTTTTTAATTTCTAATATTTTATTTATTGTATCTACTATTAAGAATATCATATTTAATAGTTAAAACATATAAATCAATTCATAATTTATTTCATTTTCTTACCCTTCAAAAAAATATTTGAATTTTATTTTAAATTTTCAAATTTTGACATCTCTTATTTCATTTTCTACATTAATTAAAATAACGTTCATTATTAATAAATTTAATAATCATTAATTTTGTATAAAAATTTCAATTTTCTAAGTATTATACCAATATGTATTTTACCATATTATTTTTAATGTAAAATAGTTATTATAATTTTCAATAGAAGGTTTTATGAAATTTTTAAAACAAAGCTTTATGTTTTTAAACTACTGGCCATTTTCCCTTTTATTAATTTTTAAAAATGTACATTATTAATAAAAATACAACTCTTATTTCAGTCAAAAGTGTAGCAAAAGGCCACCCTTTGGTGTTCTTAAAAGTATGTTTTTCTTTGAATATTTATATTAAATCCCGTGTGAATGAAAATTGATTGATACTAGTTTTTTTTTTAATTTTGTGCAAGTTGTTGTTAAATTACTTGAATTGTAAATTTGATTTTATACGTAGGTTGTTATGTTGAATTCGATTTTCATTGAAACTATTTTAGCTCCATATTATATTGAAATGAATTCTAATTCATAAGTTCTTGTTTTTTGTGATGTGTGTTTGTAGATTTTAAGGTTTATGGACTTCTTAGCCCTATAAGTTGGATATTTTCCTTAGAATTCGTTATTATGTGATTGTTTATATCATTGTATGTTTGATTATATTGTTATTTTCATAAAAATGGGAGTGTTTAAGGGCAATAAACAACTCTTGATTTCTTGAAGATGTGTAATGTTCTCTTATGTGAATATAAATAATATCTTATGCTTGAGGTATTCATGGAGACCTGCAAAATATTTCATCATTAGACGTTGAAGGCTATTAAAATGCATAATGTGTTGGTGGTTTGTGAATAAATTATGCATGAGAGTTGAATGAATCATTAGATTTGCTCTTTTATAAACTTTTCCTTCTTTTGGAATCATTGTTTGAACGCTTGATATGGAGATTTGGGGTACAAAATGTATTTCAAAACGGATCTTTGAATTACACGACTCTAGGCCATATAGAGAGCTAACGATCATCTATATGTGGTAAAGGAAATGAGTCCACTCGAGCCTTTGATTATTTTCTATTCTTATATCTATAAGTTAAGATTTATATTGCTACGTGCCTATTATATGTTTAATGTTTGACTTGTTTTAATGTTCTTTTCTTTATTTTTATGGGTTCTTAGTGGTGTTCATGGGTTACCGAAGTAATTGAAGTTGCTTATTTTACCTTTTTCAGCTTGCGGTTGTTTCTCCTGTGTTTAGAAAAACCCAAAAAGTTTTTTTATCAACCCCCCTTTCTATGTTGTGTTTATGTTATAATATAACTTTTTATCTGATAATTTTATTGTATAAGTTGTGTATATAAGTTATTTTAGACCTAACAAATTTTTAATTTGTTTTGGACCGCACGATAGGTCCTCAACAAATTTTGGCGCGGTTGGGGAGACCATTTGTAACACGTCAACCCGCGTAACCCGAATACACGGATTAGTGAATCAGGTTGCTACTAAATTTGTATCCAATCACAACTTAGTTTTCAAAACAATTCAAACAATTACTTCAAAATATATCTTAACATCCATCGGAGTAATAATCAAAACATTTTTGGAAGGTTATGTCATTATTCAAACACAACTTGGGAATCAAGCCCGTAAAATTAATAAGTCACTTAAATAATAAATAATAATTCAAAGTATTCAAATATGACCACACAAAACTCCTCATCCTCATTGCCTTAAAGGATTAGCTCCAAGTTCCTCATTTCTTGGATTAGCTATGTACAACAAAAGAGCAAACACTACATGCTCATCATTGAAGCTAAGTGGGAAATATCTATCATATTGTCATACACATAGACGACCTCACTAGCCAATATTATCATATGATATCATACACAGAAAACATTCATAATATTAACACAACACCCCATAAGAAATAACCCCACAAATACATATGCTAAGTACTCTTTATTGATTCCCATTAACTTTCTTTCTTAAGCTTAGCTCATAACCTATTCTAGGTCATAGCTTAACTGATCTCAACCTGCATATGAGAGTCATGACCTTCTCTTTCAGAACGAAGGTCGAGCTCTAACCAACTCGATAGTTCCTCGTTGGGTGGGTGAGATCCCTGTCCCCTTTGGAACAATATTTCATAGATCTCCGTGTGCACATTTTTACGCAGATAGCCATTGGACCCAGCAGGTACCACATGGCTCTAATTTACTATACTTATGGCATACCTTGCCACTAATTCATTCAGGTCATTCCCTAGAGTTCATCTAGGTGATATGTTCAACATCCATTAACCATTTCATAGTAAAGTATTTGTAAATAATCAATGCATTATCAAAATATCCAACATGCTCAAATAGCGGCCTAACACCGAGTGTAAACACCCATGTTTACTGTCATGCAACACATAAAGTCTCGGAATCAATCCTTGACGGAAACACTGATCAACCGACCTGAACTCAGGTACCGGACGGTACCTGTCACGGTACTTGGTAGTGTCCCCATGGTACCTAGGTACTGGCCCTACGGTCCCGGGGTACCGATTGAAGAATTTGATGCCTTCTGGTAGGCCTGTCAGAGTAGCCGACTACCAACCAGGTGGTAGGGCCTACCATATATCCAGTACCTAGGTACCAAACGGTCATAGCTACCGGCAAAGGATAATGGGAAGAACAGAGGGTGGCAGTAGCACGCTACTGTCCTGGCGGTACCGCCCTACCATCTGATGTGACAAGTTACAGTTTTTGCACCAGCTCCATTTCCCAATATCAACCAACACCAATTTCGTACTGATAGACATCAATGGGTTTATAACATTCCAAACATTATCTAACAACATTATAATCATTCCCATACTGATTATTGTTTTCTAATCACTAAACAACATAAACAACACATAATCCACATAAGGTTTCACATAACTCAAACGTAACGATTCTACAAACGTAAGATTCAAATCTACGGAGATAACTATACGTTAGATGTTCACGTAATCACCTCGATTATGACGATTAAAAGTTACAAAGATAATACCACGAATTCGGAACATGAAAACAAACTCCTCTTTCTTCTTCCATCTACTTTCCTCTCTTCTTCTTCTTTCTTTTCCCCAACGCTTCTGCGTTCTTCCGCCGCTGTTCCATTCCTTTGGTTTTGTTTGTCGATCGAGAGAAAAATACGAGAAAGATGAGAGATTACGTAAGTTATGGGGTGTGACGTGAGGGTTTGGGGCGTGTCAGAGTGTATATATTGTTAGAAAGCATTTTCATATTGATGTTTTGTTAATGACAATGATGGTTTCCGTTTAGGTTTTGATATTGACAAACCGTCGAGAACTTGGGTCAAAATGAAAAGACCCAAAGTCATAGAAAAAGCTCTTTGAAGGAACAAAAAGCAAAAGAAAGGCATTGATATTTCTAAAGACGACGACATTGGCGTTTTGAAGACATTATCTAAATACTTAGGTTTTTATTGTAATAAGTTCATTCAATTTCTCTAAGTCATGGCTCAAAACAAAATATGTTTTTCATGCATCAAATGAGTGTCTTCATAAATGGTTTTAAGTCTCTAAAACCCCTGGTTCTTGCCCAACCAAAACCATAACCATCGGTTATTAGTGTTCGGCTATGGCGTTTAGTTTCCGGCATTGGTTATTGGCATTAATTTTAGACAAATGTTTTTTGGGTTTTTATCTTTGGTTTTTGCTTTTGGACACATTTAAAGGTTTTCCAAATCATTAGTTTTCAAAAACCATAACCTTTGTTTTTTTGCGTTGGTTATCAGCATTCGGCGCTGGTTATCGGCGTTGGGTTTGGCGTCCAAATCAATCAAGTGGTTTTTAATATTTTATGATTGGTTTTTACTTCTGGGCATATCCAAATAGTTCTCCAACAAAAACATGTCAAAAACCACCTTTCGTTTTTGGTCTTTTGGTGAAAACCATGTGAAACGGCATAAACTTCGCTAGCCGTGGTTTTTACCTTAATAAAAAAGTTTTTAAGTTTTTATACTTGGTTTCTACATAAAATACATTATATAAAAGTTTCCAACACTTGGTTTTTATTTTGGAGAACATTGCATTTTTCGGTCGGGTTTTAGCATCGGTTGGCTAGGCCATGGCTCAGGCAAAAACCACAGGTTTTTGGACTAGCCATCAACCCAGCGATGGGAGATATTACCCATCCATGGGTAAGTGATCCTTTAGCTTAGCTGGATTCCATAACTGTGCCATACAGCGATGAGAGATATTACCCACATGGGTAAGTGATCCTTTAGCTCAGCTGGATTCCACAACCATGCCACCCAGCGATGAGAGATATTACCCATCCATGGGTAAGTGACTTCCGAGCGATGGGAGGATATTACCCATCCATGGGAAGGCATGACCGTTGGAAGAAATTTAAGGCTAATTCTTTCTTTGTTTGAAGGTCAACCTCCCACCCAGCGATGGGAAGTTCTTACCCATCCATGGGTAGGTGACCGTTGTCTTTAAAACTGAAGGGAAAATGACTTACTAGCGATGGGTAGTTCCATACATCATTGGGTAGGCTAATTTCCTACAGATCCACTTTTATTTGACTTCCACAAATCATGCCATTAGACCCAAATCAACTCCCATCTGTTATACATCATTTTTTGGGTATAAATAGTGGTATTCTGGGTCTACTTTTCACAACCATTCCTCACACATTACATAGCTTTACATTGCATCATTCCATAAACTTTTTACATAGCTTTTTAGAGCCATTTTTTGAGGAATTGAGTGTGTTCTTGATATAAATTAGTTTACTCATATTCTACACTTTAAGAGAGTTTTTGTTCTTGAGTGGTTAAGTATTGTGAATACTTTAAGGGAGGTTTGTTCCCTTGGTTGTATGAAGGAAGGGAATATTCCTTCGGGTTGAAGTCTTAGAGTGCGGTATCTCCGAGAAAGTTTATTGAGGCTCGTGGGACTCGAGTTCTCAGGTTGTAACGGTTTGTTAAGCACCCGTAAGCTTAATGGAAGTAGTGTAGCGCGAGAGAGTCTTTCTGGAGGCTGGACTAGCCACACGTTGTGGTGAACCAGTATAAATGCTGGTGTGCTCCCTTTAAGTTGTTTTATTCCGCTCTTTACTTTATCCTTGCGATTTTTTTATTCCTGCAAAAATTTATAAACATTCTTGTGCCTCACTATTCACCCCCCTCTAGTGAAGGCCACTTATTCTAACATATATAAGATTGTGGTTTTGGGCCTCGTAATTAATTAATGTACCTGGGCCGAAACGCACTTTTTGGGCCCATGAGCTCCAAATCGAAAATCCGTTTGGACCGTTGGATTTATTTAGTCGAACCTTACACAATGGTATAAACATTTATATCAAACTAAGAATATTTTAGAATTACACTGAGGCTGTTGTTGAAATTTTTGGCATTTTAATAGGTATTAAATGGACCAACTTGGGTACATTTGTCAATAGGTCCACTACGGTTTTTACCGTTAATTAATGGACGCGTGTTCTCTTAAATGAGATAAATGTTTTGATAATTTATACGCCAAAAATGGTAGAGGGTGAATGAGAAATTGATTCTCAGTGTTAACCCGTTAATAAAATAATATGGTAAGGATTGCAATTTTTGCAATTTTACTGAACCAATCTTCTTTTATTAATTTTACGTATTGTTTACAATTAGTCCATTTTTACGGAGTTAACTGGCCATTAATCTCCAATTATTCGGGACAAATTTTAAACGGAGCGTAGCGTAAAGGACGTGTTAATGACTAATTAAGCACCATTAACACGGTATTAAGTGTGTCACAAATGCCATGATTTAATACTAAGACTTAATGTGTATATGTTACATTTTTAAGTTGCTTAGTTATAAATCAAGGGGGGACTCTCCATTCTTTGGGTATGTGTGCGTGAGGAAGAAAGAAAAAAAGGGAAAAACTTTTTGTTTTCTTTTAAAGAGAGTTCTTGATCTTCCGACCAAATTTTCCGGCCATCCTCTTTAAAGTTCTTGGTCGCCAACGTTCCTACGTGGTTCTTGTTCGTTGGTGTGTGGTTGGTCTGTACAATCTCCACACACGATAGCGGTTTTATCCTGGGAGGAGAGTGCCCACGTTTTTCCGGTACGGTAGGCGGGCACTACTACCTTAAGGACAGCTCCGGCAACTCCGCTGTCCTTCCGTGGTGTGTTCTTTGCAGGACTAGTTCATAAAGACCTCGCTACATTCTGTCCTAGAGCATAATGTCCTCGCAGCCCAGTGCATAATGTCCTCGCAGCCCTGTGCATAACGTCCTTGAATTGCTGTCCAGTGCTTAAAGAGCTCGCTGTCTAGTGCTTAAAGACCTCGTTGTCCGGTGCTTAACGTCATCGCTATCCAGTGCTTAATGTCCTCGTACAACAAGGCCGTTTGAAGATATAGAAATTTATTTTCCAACTTTGTTTATTTTGTAATATTCTGAATGAATTATAAATTCAGAATTTTATTTTTTTTATTTCCGGGGCCGTTCATCTTCCCTGCCCGTTGTAATCCGTACGAGAACTGTAACAATCTTAAGGTAGTAGTCATATCCGTGCGCAATGGCGGGTATGGACGGATTCGGTTTTGACGCTCACACCGGAAACGGGAGTAGTTCCGAGACTCCGGTTGTGAATGTTTCGGCTGGATTGAGTGGCTCTATTGGGCAGACCACTCCAACCAACATTCGTTTCGGATCGAGTGCGGCCATGGGGTCCACTCCGATCACCACCTTCGTTGGATCGAGCGCGACTATGGGGTCCACTCCGGTCACCTCGGTTATTGGACCAACAGCGGCTACGGCCGCAATGGTCACCCTACTCAGACCGAATATGGGTTCGGCCATACCGGTCATTCCCTCACTTGGACCGAACACGGGTGCATTCACATCTGCACCGGTCGGACATCCTACTTTCATTCTACCTGCGAACTCTGTCAAAGAACCGGCAAAGTTCACAGGTGTTGGCTTTAAAATATGGCAGCAAAGGATGTTATTTTGGCTGACCACCCTCAACCTTGCGAGGTATTTGAGGGAGGATCCCCCTATTGTGGGGGAGAACGCGGATGAGCCAACAGTTCAGGCTAAAGAGGCATGGATACCAAATAACTATACGTGCTTTAACCTTATCCTGAATTGCTTGAGTGATGCCTTATATGTTGTTTATAGCAGGGCTGCATCCGCAAAGGAGTTATGGACTACACTATCCAACAAATACCAGGTCGAGGATGCCGGTGCGAAGAAATTCATTGCCGGTAAGGTCTTGGATTTTAAGATGGTGGATTCCTAACCCGTGGTCAGTCAAGCTGAAGAATTGATTCTCATTTTTAATGAGTGCACTGACGAGGGAATGGGAGTCAGTGAGGCATTCCAAGTGGCGGCAATTATTCATGTGCTCCCGCCGGCTTGGGATGAGTTCCAGAGCTATCTCAAGCTCAAACGGAAAGAAATGACTTTAGAACAGTTTCTTCTTCGTCTCCAGATCCGTGAAGAGGGTCTCACTCGCGAGAAGAAAGTAGCTGTTGCTAAGGCCAATGTGGTGGAGCATCCACCCAAAGAGGGTTCTTCCAAAGGGCCCAAGCCAAACAAGGACAAGAAGAAAATTGGTCCTAAAGGAGGCATCGCGAAGACCAAGTTCGCAGGGAAATGCTACAACTGTGGCATTACGGGCCACCGTTCTTCAGAGTGCCGCAAGAAGCCTCAGAAGAAGAAGCAGAAGAAGGAAGAAGCTCTCTGCTCGGAGCTAGATGCTCTTGACCTTTGTGATGTCGTGACAGAGGTCAACCTGGTCAGGTCTAACCCGAAAGAGTGGTGGGTTGACACCGGAGCCACTCGTCATATCTGCTCCAATCGGGCCATGCTCTTTGACTTTAAGGAGACTTCTGGCGACAAGGTGTGGATGGGCAACTCTTCCCAATATGAGGTTCAAGGCGTGGGCAAAGTTAAGCTCAAGATGACATCCGGTAAGGAGCTCACGCTGAATGATGTGTTGTATGTGCTGGACATACGGAAAAACTTGGTGTCAGGCTCACTATTGAACAAACATGGAATCCTCATGGTGTTCGAGTCTGATGAGCTGATCTTGAGCAAAAAGGGAATATTCAAAGGCAAAGGTTATATTTCTGATGGGCTTTTTAAGCTTAATGTACTCACTATCATTGAGAAAGATAATAAAACTCATGTTGCGTATGTTTGTGAGCCTTCCAATGTGCGGCATGGCAGACTAGGACATGTTAATTATGCATCCCTCCGGAAATTAATTAACATGGAATATATCCCTAAGTTTGACATCGACCTGTCCCACAAATGTGAGACGTGTGTCGAAGCAAAGTCAACACGAAGTTCGTTTCAAACGATTGAACGAACCACTCACTAGGTTTAATTCACACGGATATGTGTGATTTCAAAGCAACGCCTTCAACAGGTGGTAACAAATATGTTATCACTTTTGTCGATGATAGCACAAAGTACTGCTATATTTATTTTACTTAAAAGTAAAGATGAGGCGTTGGACACTATCATTCGGTATAAGAATGAAGTAGAAAATCAACTCAATCGCAAAATTAAAGCGATTAGGAGTGATAGGGGCGGGGAGTACGAAGCTCCATTCGCCGAATTATGTGCACAACAAGGAATTGTGCATCAGGTAACTCCGCCATACACACCCCAATCAAACGGTGTGGCGGAACGGAAAAATTGCACTCTCAAAGATATGATGAATGCGATGTTGCTTAGTTCGGGGATACCCCAAAATATGTGGGGGGAGGCTATTTTATCTTGAAATTATTTGTTAAATAAAATACTCTGAAAGAAACTCGATAAGACTCCTTACGAGTTGTGGTATAATAGGAAACCTTCCTATAAATACCTGAAAGTGTGGGGGTGCCTTGCAAAAGTTTTAGCACCACCACCAAAGAAAATAAAGATTGGTCCAAAGACCGTTGATGGAATCTTTATTGGCTACAGTGGTAGCGCGTATCGATTCTTAGTGTATAGGTCTGATAATCCAGAAATACATATGAACACGATAATGGAATCGAGGAATGCAACATTCTTCGAAAATATATTTCCGTTAAAGTCGAGGGAAGTAGCAAGTTCGTCCAAACGTTCACGTGATGAAATGTTGAATGATGGTTCCTTGGATCAGTCTAATACCGGTATAATTGATGAAACTGAAACTGAGACTGAACTAAGATGAAGTAAAAGGACACGGACTAAGAAGTCCTTTGGTAATGATTTTCTAGCTTATTTGTTGGAATTTGAATCGGGGACCCTATCATTTCTGATAGAGACTGAACCCGATATTCTAACATGTTTATTAGAAAATGAACCACAAACTTATCGTGAAGCAATGACTTCGTCTGAAGGCCCTCAGTGGAAAGAGGCAATTAAAAGTGAAGTTGATTCTATTATGCAGAATCACACTTGGGAGTTAGTGAATTTACCTCCTGGATGCAAAACGTTAGGTTCTATGTGGATCTTTCGGAGGAAAATGAAACCAGATGGTTCCATTGATAAGTACAAAGCCAGACTTTTAATTAAGGGTTACAATCAACGTGAAGGCTTTGATACTTGCAATAGCTTCCTTGCGGAACTTAGAAGTTCATCAAATGGATGTGAAAACAGCTTTCCTTAATGGAGATCTAGAAGAAGAGATCTACATGAAACAACCAGAAGGGTTTATAGTTCCTAGTCAAGAAAAGAAAGTATGTAAACTCGTTAAGTCATTATATGGTCTTAAATAGGCGCCAAAAGTATGGCATGAGAAGTTTGACCAGGTAATGATGAATTCTAGGTTCAAAATTAATGAACCAGACAAGTGTGTTTATCTAAAAAACACATCCCAAGGGTATGTCATGTTGTGTCTATATGTAGACGACATACTCATAGTTGGTAGCGATGACAAGATGGTCAGGTCTACCAAAGACATGTTAAACTCGCGATTTGACATGAAAGATATGGGTCTGGCTGAAGTAATTCTTGGAATTAAAACTGTGAGAAGGCCTAGGAGTCTAGCACTGAGCCAATCCCATTATATTGATAAAATCCTTGACAAGTTCAACAAGGATGACGTTAGAGTAGCAAAGACGTCGTTGGACGTCAACGCACACCTGGCTAAAAACCGAGGTTTAAGTAACTCTCAAATCGAGTATGCGAGAGTTATTGGAAGTTTGATATATCTAATGAGTTGCACTCGACCAGATTTAGCCTGTTCCATAAGTAAGTTGAGTTAATACACCAGCAATCCGAGTGATGAGCACTGGAAGGCTATTATACGTGTGATGAGATACCTGCGGTATACACGTGACTATGGATTATGCTACTCGAGATATCCACCGGTACTGGAACGATACTCGGATGCGAATTGGATATCTGATAGTAAAGACTTGAAGCCCACAAGTGGATATGTCTTTACGATAGCAGGTGCAGCAATATCTTGGAAATCCTCAAAGCAAACAGTGATTTCTAGGTCCACCATGGAGTTTGAGTTTATAGCTCTAGACAAATGTGGAGAGGAAGCTGAATGGCTACGCCACTTCCTAGAGGACATTCCAAGATGGGATAAACCGGTCCTACCACTTTGCATCTATTGTGATTGTCAATCAGCAATAGGACGTGCAAAGAGTAATATGTATAATGGTAAGTCTAGACATATTCGTCGTAGACACAAAACCATTAGACAACTTCTCACAACTGGGATTATCACAATTGACTATGTGAAGACAAAAGATAATCTGGCGGAGAAGTTGGTGGCAGGAATGGGTTTGAAGCCCTTGTGCTAGGACAGTCCTATGAAGAAAAACCCAACCTGGCTGGTACCCAAGTTCAACGGGACAACCTACTTGTAGGATAAAGCGTGGTCACTGTGGGGGCGGCACCGGAACCTTCGGTCAGTCCCTTTTGTTCATGCTTAAGAGAGTGACTCCCGAAAATGATGAGGTTAGCATATAAATATGCTTTAATGATTCTTAACCAATAGACACGGTGGTCTAAGGGGAGTAATCGGGATATTCTTCAAGAATCACCTATGTAAGAGTGAAGTGTGGTCGCTTCAAACGGAGGATCTTGGGCTTAATCCTCTAAACACTCTCGCAGAACCAGGCGCGTGTCCCACGACCAAAATGGGCACAACCATGAGAACAGAACGGCGTTTGGTTGAAATCTGTGTATGGTATACTATCGTTTACACAAGCGGCAGTACAATTCAAAGACATCGCGTTCTACTGAACAGCCAGTAAAGAAGGTATACTTTACAAGGGACATGTTCAAAAGTGGAGACACTTACATGTTCTTTCCAGGTTTTCAATCGTGGGATGCTGTCGACCCCCAAATCAATTTTTCATTCATGTGGGGCATTGTTGGAATATTTGGCATTTTTAATAGGCATTAAATGGACCAACTTGGCTATATTTATCAATAGGTCCACTAATGGTTTTAACCGTTAATAAATGGACGCTTGTTCTCTTAAATGAGATAAATTTTTTGATAATTTATACGCAAAATATGGTAGAGGATGAATGAGAAATTGATTCTCAGTGTTAACCCGTTAATAAAATAATATGGTAAGGATTGCAATTTTTGCAATTTTACTGAACCAATCTTCTTTTATTAATTTTACGTATTGTTTACAATTAGTCCATTTTTACGGAGTTAACTGGCCATTAATCTCCAATTATTCGGGACGAATTTTAAACGGAGCGTAGCGTAAAGGACGTGTTAATGGCTAATTAAGCACCATTAACACGGTATTAAGTGTGTCACAAATGCCATGATTTAATACTAAGACTTAATGTGTATATGTTACATTTTTAAGTTGCTTAGTTATAAATCAAGGGGGGGCTCTCCATTCTTTGGGTATGTGTGCGTGAGGAAGAAAGAAAAAAAGGGAAAAACTTTTTGTTTTCTTTTAAAGAGAGTTCTTGATCTTCCGACCAAATTTTCCGGCCATCCCCTTTAAAGTTCTTGGTCGCCAACGTTCCTACGTGGTTCTTGTTCGTTGGTGTGTGGTTGGTCCGTACAATCTCCGCACACGATAGCGGTTTTATCCTGGGAGGAGAGTGCCCACATTTTTTCGGTACGGTAGGCGGGCACTACTACCTTAATGATAGCTCCGGCGACTCCGCTGTCCTTCAGTGGTGTTTTCTTTGTAGGACTAGTTCATAAAGGCCTCGCTGCATTTTGTCCTAGTGCATAATGTCCTCGCAGCCCAGTGCATAATGTCCTCGCAGCCCTGTGCATAACGTCCTTGAATTGTTGTCCAGTGCTTAAAGACCTCGCTGTCGAGTGCTTAACGTCCTCGCTATCCAGTGCTTAATGTCCTCGTACAACAAGGCCGTTTGAAGATATAGAAATTTATTTTCCAACTTTGTTTATTTTGTAATATTCTGAATAAATTATAAATTCAGAATTTTATTTTTTTTATTTCCGGGGCCGTTCATCTTCCCCGTCCGTTGTAATCCGTACGAGAATTGTAACAGCTGTCTCAGTAAATAATTAATTATTCTTTAATTAAACAATCCTGATAGGTCGGGTTTCAAGGAGTGACATTCCCCCCCCCCCTTAAAATAATTTCGTCCTCAAAGTTACCTGAGTCATTGGTCAGTGAAGAGTTGATGATACTGAGCTCGCATGAATTCCTCGATTTCCTTACTTCTACCACGGCGTAGTTTCGCCACAAAACCTCTACCAAAAGGACTTTCTCATTCCTCAATCCTTTACTTCACATGCTAGAATTTGTATGGGTTCTTCTTCATAGGTGAGGTTCTCATTGAGTGTGACTGCTCCCTTGGGTAAGTCATGTGATGGATCTGATCGGTATCTTCTCATCATGGACACGTGGAAGTGGAACACGTCCTGTATCTTCTGTAGCTCTAGAGGTAACTCCAACTGATAAGCCACTGGTCCTACTCGTTCAACGACCCGGTATGGTCCAATGAACCTAGGACTTAGCTTGCCTTTATTGCCAAATCTCAACACCTTTTTCCATGTAGAAACCTTGAGGATTACCCAATCGTCGACTTTATATTCAATTTCCCTATGCTTGAGGTAGGCGTAGGACTTTTGGCGGTCTGAAGCAATTTGCAGCCTATCGCGTATCAACCAAACTTTCTTTTGTGCTTTGCGAACAAGGTTGGGTCCTTCGAGCTTGGGCTCGCTCTACTTGGTCCAACAGACCGGGTTTCTGCAACAACTTCAATAATTCAATTGCCAATTCAAGTTGAGTTAAATTGTGTTGAGTGTGAGTTCTGATTCTAACTTCTAAAGTTGTTTTAGTTATTTTAATCACTTAAATTCTTTATTTCTTTGTACTCTTTATAAGACTATTAGACTACAATTAGCCTGTGATAAATAATACGAGTAATACTAACTATTCCCTCATCACTTAATTTTGGAGAGAACGATTGAGTCCAACTTAATTATTTGTTGATTTACCTCTTTACGCACTTCCTTAATCACCGGTGTCGGATCTCTATTGATCGCGATCTCACTCGACCTCCCCTTCGAGTTTTGCGCTCTTAACTCTTCCCAATAGACTTTGTGATCATGTTCACGCGGGTATTCAAGTCGGCATTTATTTGAATAGACATGTTATTTTTAAGGAATAGTAACACTTCTTTTGTTTCACAAAATAATTCTTTTTTCGCCTTTTACTCCTCTGATAAAAACACCTACTTTTAATTTATGATCAAAGTGACTAATTTTGACTAAAAAGGTTAAAAGATGACAAAATACTAGGGTCAAAGGTGGTACATATTAACTTACTTATTATATCATCACATCTAGTGATTACATTGTAAAGCCAATTAAAATATATGCTCTACTTAAATTTGGTAAAGGCCAAAATATGAATGGTTTTATAAAAAGAAGGCATTAAAATTTGATGGGCACACATTATTATTGGATGTCTATTATTCATGATGCCTTGCCTTCCCATATCAAGTCACATTCATTACACAATGCAATTATGCAAATACATGAAAAATTCGAGGCAATGGCCAAGGAAAGTATAAACACAAAAAAGTAAAAACCACCAAAACAAGTAACCTCAAAAACGCATTGTCCACACCTCCAAAACAGCTCATTAAAGAAAGTACAGCCCGGCCGTTTAGGGTATATGCTTTGCCATGCATGGAAGTGAAGAAATTAAGCAATCCCAAAGCCAAAGAAACCCAAAAACAAAAACAAAAAAAAAAAAAAAAGAAGCAAAAGCTTCTCTGCTACAGCTCCGAAAACCACACCCCAACATCCCCTACAAATGCCCTCCGAATCCCCATAACTCTATCACCAATCCATCCACAAACCCATCGACAAGTAATATCTATTATACTTTTCATCATCATCTTCTTCCCATAATGGCTGCTCAAAACAGTTCCAGAAATGTCCTTCATGTTTTGGGTTGCATCTCTGCATGTATATTATTGCTGTTTGTGCACAAGGGCAGTGCTTTGGAGTTAAATGTTGGAGGCGATGGGGTTTGGAATGTGCCTTCCGATAAGGACTCAAACCGTTACAATCGATGGGCTGAAAAGCATCGCTTTCAAATCAATGACACCATTGGTAATTATGTTTCTATCATCTTTAATACCCAATTAACATAACAAACAATACTAAACCTGATGAGTTTAATTAATTACTCTCAACAGAAATATGTACTTATTATTACGCCTATATTTCTCTTTTCATTCGACTTTTAAAATTAACCATTAGAAAAATCACATGGATTGCAGTTTTTAAGTTCCAAGACAAAAACGATTCAGTGCTTCTGGTAAGCAAGGAGGACTACAACAAGTGCGATACATCTAAGCCCATTGAACAATATGGGAGTAATGGCGGCGGCCAGCAGACGACGGTCACGTTGGGTCACTCTGGTCCATTCTACTTCATCAGTGGGCTCCACTGCGACAAAAACGAGAAACTCGTGGTCGTCGTCCTGGCTGACCGCCGCCACAACAACCCCGCGGCGCCGCCTCCTCAGTCCAAGAACCCGACAACTCCGTCACCTGCCCCGGCTGGCGAAGGGTCTCCCCCACCGCCGCCTAGTGGCCCAAGTCCGTCGGGGGTGGTCACCCCAACTCCGGCGCCTTCCATAGATTCTCCTCCCAGCAAGAATGGCGGATTCCAAATGGTCTCCGGCTTCGTTTCCTCCATTGGAGTAACTCTTGTGGGCTCCTTGCTCCTGCTCTTTTAACTTGGAGGGATTCGTGTGATTAAAATGTGAAAGTGTGGCCTGGGCGCATTAATTGTTTGTTGTTTGATTTTAAGTGCATAAAACTTTGTTTGAGAAGCCCTTTGGTCGTTATGTTTTCTTTTCTTTTTATAATAAAACTTTACTTTCTAAAAATATGGTTTGTAGTTAATAAGAAGTTGTAATTCGTTTTCTAAAATCAATGCATATCCAATTTAATTTTAACCCATGTAATATTGTCATACTCAATTTAATAATTTAAATGAAAGATTCTACTCTCTTCGTCCCAGAAAGAGAGAGGAGCATATTATTGAAATGAGGAGATTGTAGATTGCCGACATAATTTTTTTGAAACGTAAAGGATTTTTGGGATAGAGGGAGCATTTTTATTTCATTTATTGAATATATATAAAAAATGATGCCCTTTGATTTTTAAGAAAAAAATTACAGTGGAGAAAATTGCAACAGCATGCCATGTAAGATAAGGCCAGGGAAGAACCTGCGTGAATGCCAAATAAGCATTTCACAGGCCGGAGAATGACAAATCCAGTAAGGATATTATTTTATTATAAATTTTAAAGACGAGATATGTTTTTGTCGCAAATTTAAAATAATTTATCTTTTATTAAATGACTCAAGGTAGACGTATCTTCTAGGAAAAATGATGAAAGTAGGAGCTCAAAAAAAAAGAAAAATGGTAGGACATGATTAAAATTTTACTCCGTAATATTTTAGGCATGACCGCATGACTATATTTTGGGCCCGCAATGCCCCACCTCCTAAACATTCTAGGTCGGTTCACGTTTAATTCTGGGCCAATAAATCGACCATATTGGACCGTTCGGTTTAGACCGAACCCAACCCGAATGGATTTCGAGTCGGTCTCCGGTCCAAAAAATTTAGGAGTTCGGGTTTCAGTCCGGTTCGGTCCAAACCTGAAATGATTTAGGCCCGGACCAATTGGAACAAATTGACCTAATAACTTTATTGGACCTAAAAAACCTAAATACGTAAACTCTACTTTTTAAGTTCCGTAATACACTTTGATGCTTTAACTTGAATAGATATTTTAATTTATTTAATTAAAAAAGTTTTTCTTAAGAAATTTAAAAAAAGTTCAAAAAAAAAGTTTCGCATCAGTTTTTATTATTCTACATAGAAAGTAGTCCATGTGGTGTATCCATTTTTAGGTTGTCTATTTTTTTTCCTATTTGTATGCTACAAAATAAAAAGCCTAAAATATTTGTTTTTTGAAAGACAAACTATCACAACCTAAAATACATTTAATTGATCAAAATATTTTAAAAAATACATTTTTATTCGGTCCAGACTTGTTCACTCCTAAGTATATATTTCAGTCCGGTCTGACTAAACCCGAATAAATTAAAGTCTGATCTTCAGTCCGTGATTTCAATCAATTTAGTCATCGGCCCGGTCTTTGATCGATGAACACCCCTAACCTTGTCCATGCTAATTTGCACTCCCTCCATCCCAAAATATCATTATTCTTTCTAACTTGACAAAGTAGCTTGATTGCGAGAAAGATTGAGGTCCTAGATATTTGTACTGTGTGTAAAAATGGCAGAGGAGAATACTTTGCATCAGTTGGTCAATTGCACATATGCACGGAGCATTTGGGGAGGCTTCATACTTCAATTGGTTTATTCCGCATAGGGATTCGTTTCAAGCATGGATATTTTCGGTGCTCTCTCTCTTCAACATGGGAGATCAAGCATTAGCTTTGCAGTTGCTTTAGTTTGGAGTTTATGGAAGGCAAGGAATGGTCGGGTTTGGAGAGGAGAGGTTGCATCACCATTCGCTACGTGGGCTTAACTCGAGCTTGTTTCGAATGATAGTGGGTGGTGGGAGGCAAAACTACAACAACGAGATGTGGAGGCATATATAGCGACAAAAACTTGGGAGAAGCTACCTCATGACTTCGTCAAGATTAATGTGGATGTCTCGATGCGGTTGGTCAATGGAGTCTAATCTCAGGGTTCAATTTTTTACTGACGACTATCAATGGACTTTTATTATAGCACAAAAGTTGTTTTTAGGGGATTTTCTGGACCTAGAAAAGCAAAGGCAATTGTAGTAAAGAAGGCTTTAACCTGGATCAAGGGCAAAGACTACATGCACATATCATTGTGAAAACATATTGACTGATCTTATTTTAATTCTGTTATTGATGATTGTAAGCATGTCTGGAGTCTTTGTGACAGAAACCTTAAGTTTCAATTTAGTTTTTGCTCTGCCAATGTTGTTGCTCATGTGTGAGCTCGAGCTGCTCATGTGTGACTACTATTTAATTTAATATATTGATTTATTTTAAAAAAACCACTTTTACCTTAAATAATTTTTACACTACCTATCATATCATACATTTTTATTAATAATAAAATCATCATATCAAGATTAATTTGTGAAAGTTAACAAAAATATATCTCATCCTTAAGTTATATATAAAAATGAAAATAAGGAGATTTAGGGACAGGGGAGTAGGACAAAAGTTGCAAAAAATAGGCTATAGGTGCAGATTGGTTTACCTCCATTTACTCTCTTCAAAGGGCTAAAAAAAACCATTTTCTCTTGCCATTTATCCATCCTTCTCACAACAAAAAAGAATTAATTAGCATTGTGTAAGAGAAGGCTTGTCAAATGTTGGGCATTGTGGCAATGCGGCTATTACACAGTACATCTTATTCACTGCATGCACTAAGAAGAAGCCAATAAGTAAGCTATAGAACAATTCAAAGATGAAAGAAACTCAAGCATTGGAACAAAAGCTCTGATAATAAATCAACCAAGACTTGTCTGGACTCACTCACTCTATATCTATCCATATGGTTTACTACAGAAATGCATGTCTATATCTTCTAATTAACAAATTACACAATAAATGCAGCCTTTATCAAAGAAATTGTTTCGCGTACAAGTTTATGTACAGTCAATACTGACTGGGGAGGAAGATGATAATAATCAGTAGAAGGAAGCTGCTCATCATCCATTATTTGAAAGCATATGGTGAGAATGCTTCCACCGCCTCCATCTAGAGAGGCAGGTAGGATAACAAAACCAGAGGGCAATATCGATACATGATCTATGTCTTTCCCGTCTAAAATGTATCTCATTGCTGCCTCATCCACTGGTGCATACACCACATACACTGCCTCCGAATCGGTGAAGCTCTCTTGTAGGTAAATCTTTGCTTCTTGGTCTGTTGTTCCTAGAGACTAAGATGAAGATTTCTTATGTAAGTGATGATAAAAAAAGGCTAGTGACTGAAGTTGAGGTAAAAGGTTGGGGGTTAACATCATGATCACTTACCTCGACTATGAGTACCGATACAGAATTTGTAGGGTCTCGAGCAGAAGAAATTCTCATCTCATCCCGAACATTAGAGCCAACAGACAATAGATCCCACTGCAATATAAGACACATGTTAGGAATATTATTAGGAGAAAATGCTTTCTTGTATTTCTCTTATTCATAATGAGTTGAAAGTAATAATAATAGAGTAAAAGAATCTCGAGAGGCTGAGAATTCTAAAAAGAACCAAATTGTACAAGGAAACAAACAATACATCGAGATATATACCATAAAGTGTATTTCCTAAAATATGCATGTGCGATAAAAAGGGAACGTCCATATAACTTTTCAAATGAAGAAACCGCCTATACTAGCAGTGATGAAGGGGTCGATTAATACGATAAGCTATCGAAAGAGACATCCAAAAGTGGAGTACTCGTGCAACACTAAGGATATGACAGAGTTTCCACTCCATGCGTCCATTCTGTTGAGGCCAGAGTGGAGACACAAGATGTCTTATCAAGAATATCTTCTTTAAGTGTTCCTTCAATCAATGAAATTTTGTTTTACTGTCACTTTTCTCTTCAACTTATCTGATTGGTTTTGATATAATTCCATTAAGTTTTGATATGATATATATGACTGTAGTTATATATAAATTTGTTTTTTTATCTGATTTGATTTCCATAGGAATTAGTAATAAATAAAAAACACCAAATTGAAAAGAAAAAGTTTTTAATGCGCTTCTCAAATTAAAGATTTAACGTTCTTTTGTAGCAAAAAAATCATTCAAAATACGGATTACTACGCACTTTGAGTCTAATAAATATACCCAAACGCCATGGGAACAATTCAACAATTTCCAAATAATAGAGTAGAACAACTCAAAGCGGGTGTCGAATAACAGATAGGGCAACAAATCATCATGCACCATATAAAAAAATTGTACTTGATTGATTATAATCGATGGCTAAAACTGTGGCTCTTCCCTAAAGCTTTTCTTCTTTTTGTTTAAAATCTAAGTAATGCTAGTGCTACACAAGGTGTCAAGTGTTAGATATGTGAGCCCCAGAGACCAATCTATGAATAAGTATCTAAACATTTATCAAGAATAAAAGGCCGTAAAGATTGTTTATACATCTCGTGTATCTAAACATGGCTTAAGCCCATAAACATAGCGCTCTGGTACCATATATTAAAACTACGATGTTCTTATTGTGAGACTGTTACATTAATAGAGGTCATATCTAAAAAGTCTTTGGTCAAAAATTATGATAGTACAGACGTCATAATCTACGAAGACTAATATGTAAGAGACAAGATAGATGCGTCTCATAGGCTATGGATATTATGATATCTCAATCTGTGCGTATGTACATATCTAGGATATGGTACTTGAATGGCCCACCATGAGATTTCTACATGGATATTATTTTAATGTGTTAGTAGTATTCTCATTCGACCATTGGTAATAAGTATCCTTGGACTTGGGGTCGTTACGATCTTTAATATGTAGAACTACATTCTTTGATTCATGACTAATGCCATCTAAAATACTGGTGGACGAACAATTATGTTTTGAATATGTAGTTAAGCATATGTAAAGGCGTGAATGATGTAGAAACAATTTATTCCTTCTATTGTGATGAAGTGTAATGTCTTCAAACCCACTGATTGATGTGACTTGGGAAGTGTATGAGATAAATTAATATATGTGACATTAATGTTATTTCAATCCCACAAGTCAATCTTAGAATTTGTAAACTAACGATTTAACTTTGACAAGGTGACAATTCCCATACATTGTGTTGAATTAAGACATTAGTGATAAAGGGATAAGAGTTGTACAAATGTAATGTGTTGTTGGAAGTATTGTTGCAATGAACGTTATGTGTATAACTTGGGTAGTGGTAATGTGTTGCTAGATATTGTTTATCGTTTAAAATAGTAATTATAAATTAATATTATTGCTAACATTATGAATACCTAGAAGGGTTGCACACATAGAATAATTGAACGAAGTAAAATATTTGAAGTGAATAATATTATTTACGTGTGACGGTAATAATATTATATGATAATTAAGTTTGTCAAAATAATAATAAAATATGAAGTATATATTTCACGGTAATTATATATATATATATATATATATATATATATATATATATATATATATATATATATATATATATATATATAATTTATTTTGTTTTAATTATATGATAATTAAAGTTGGTAAAATAAATCCAAATATTTTATTATTATATGGCCAAAATTTTGAAGGAGTAAAAAAGGAAGAGTTTGATTTTGTTTCCAACTCTGCTACAACTAACTACTTAATTTCATTAAGTGATTAGGTTCCTTTATAAATATGATACTTGATCTCCACGACATGGATTAACGCAAGGCCTACATTTTCTCTCCCTCTCATGCGCCGATCTCTTCACCAAAAGAAGAGAAAATATTTCTAATACGTAGTATATACTCCCTCTGTCCCATAAAGTGTTACCCATTTTAACTAAAGTTGAAATTAAGGGAGGGATAATTTTGTGTTGACTTTCCAAAAATACCCTTGATGTGATGGGTAAAAGTAGGATGTGATGTGTAGATTATTAGAAAAAAGGTATGATGTGATAGGTAGGGTTTGAAAAAGTGAGGGGTAAAAGTGGTTTTTAATAGAAATGGGTAAGAGATTGTGGGACACAATTTTTTTGAAACGTGTAAATCTTTTTGGGACGAATGGAGTATTATTCTTAGTAGTATTTTATATTTTTGGAATACTCTAGGAAGAATTTACTAGCATATATAAATTTTTCTTAGAACTATGTTTGTTGTTCGTGTGGAAGCACTAGAGGTGAGATATCTTTGTGGCTACGTTCGTTTAACCAATCTCTCTATCTACACTGCCCGATTTGTTTTCTACGAGAAAAGATATTCTTCTTAACAACAATTTATAATTTTCGTAAGAGGATCTTAATTGGTTGGTAACAGCGTCTAGATACAATTTTTTTTGTTTTCTATTGCATTTTCTAAGTGACGTTACCCAACATATATCAAGGTTGTATCCCAAGTTTTACACTTGTACCCCAACACTCATCCTAGTACACATTTTTATCTATTCATCAATTGTTTTATGAGTGGGGTTCCGTTGACGTACATTCGCCAACGGTGACACCAGCGGTGCTATTGCATTTTTGGAGCATCTCTGGTGCTCCAATCAAAAAGTTAATGGTTCATATGCACTTAACCCACACCTAAACCCCCACCCTAGCCCCACCCCTAGCCCCCACACATTTGGAGGGGCTTAGGAACTATTAATTTTCTAATTGGAGCGTCGGAGGTGCTTCAAGAACGCAGTGGCACCGCTGGTATCACTGTTGGCGAGTGTCAACGGAACTGTGCCCTTGTTTTATATACACTTTAAAACATATGATGAAATGCATGTTGGGGTACCCCATACATATTGGGGTACAATCTGATGTACCCCAAATATTTTTGTTCAAATCCATCTAGTGACTAATAAGATACTACCTCCGTCCCTAACTATTACTCTGTCCCAAAAAGATTTACACGTTTTGACTAAAGTTGAAATTAAGGGAGTGATAATTTTGTGTTGACTTTCCAAAAATACCCTTGATGTGATGGGTAAAATAGAATGTGATGTGTAGATTATTAGGAAAAAGGTATGATGTGATAGGAAGGGTTGAAAAAGTAAGGGGTAAAAGTGGTTTTTTAATATAAATGGGTTGGAGATTGTGGGATGCAATTTTTTTAAAGGTGTAAATCTTTTTGGCACGGAGGAATTATTTGTTTAATTTTGACTCTTTTCAATCAATTATTTTAAACCTTTAACCTATAATTAAATAAAATACATATTATATAATAATTACATAAAATAATATTTTGAAAATATTTCTTATAATAAATCTAATAAAACTATTTTTATCAATATCGAATATTATTTTTATTTAATTCGAAGTTAAAGTTTACCAATTTTGACCAAAAACAATCAAATGTCGACAAATACTCAGGGACGGATGAGTATTTTTTCTTATTCTCAACCATGACCACAAGCCTAAACTTTATTTCTTTCCCGATTGTCTAACCAAGTCAAACTACCTTTAAATTGTTAAACACAAAAAGTTTAAGCCTATTTGAGAATAACGTTAGAGACTAGCGTTAGTGATTTGGATAAAATTTTAACGGTGCAGATTACATTGAAAACGCTAACCCTACACGCTGCTCGTAAATAACCTTTTAAAAATGCTAACGCTAATATCTAACGTTATTCCCAAACAGGCTCTTTATAGATCAGTAGCCAAGAAAAGAAAAACCCATTTAATTTGGCCAAAAAAATTAACACTCTTTTTAGAAAATACCCTAGAAAACAAAACCACCTAGCAGAGTTTTGCATAAGAGATAGCTAGATTGCACTCTTATAATAAAAATAAGACAAGTTAAATGAGAAAGAAGGATGATGATATATAAGGAATTCAAATAATGTCTTGGAGTTACCTTGTTGCGGTTACATCCATTGCTTAGGAAGCCAAACAAGTGATTTTGAGGAATCGGTACCCGAACCTAGTACAAATCGTCAACGAAACGCCAAGAGGGAGCCCTTTATTAGGATCATCCTCTAAGTTGTTCATGCTTGCTTTGACAAAGATTTCCTCTCCTGTTCCATCACTTATGGGTAAGGCCACCCATGAACGTTCACTTACGTTTCTACAATAACGCCTAACCATCCTTTGAGTTAGCTTCAATAGATTCTTATTCCCAGCCCCTATCACTATATATGCATATCATTCATTAGTTGAGACAATAGTAACTACCATAAACTGTGAATCAATTATATTCTTAATTACACCATTATTAACTAGCTTGTTGAAGATAATAATGATTATTACCTGCTTGCCTCTCTAGACTCTGCATCCTGTCATAATATCGTTCCATCGTTGCAATCATACGTTTTGAACCAAATGGGGAGTCCGAAGTAAGTAAATAATCCTTGAACATATCATGAACAAAAACATTGTCTGCGACGACATTATTGTTCTCCACCCATGTAACCTGAAATGGTTATTTAGTTAAGAAGTTGGGTTGGATTATTAGAGGTTATATGATGATTAAGTTATGTGATTAATAATGCGCATTAACTAATTTGAGATATACCATACATAGCCCGGGCTGAATTTCTTGGATTAAACAACCAGAGGGTCTTCTATTGATCAAGTATGGTGGTAGTGCTTGATTAGGGAACAAACTCTCTAGGGAAACATCAGTTACTATCCAAGTATTGTACTCTATTTGCCTGCAAAGTCTTGCAAATTTAACCTCTTGAGGCTTAAACAGTGGTGAAGGAAGATAGAACTCTGCTGTCATCTAGGAAAATGACAATAGAAAAACAAAATCAGTAATAGGAGTTTTAATTCTTAAATACTCTGTATAAAAATGGATAAGCAATTCTCCCGTGTATCTTCTTTACATTTGACTTTTCTTTATTAAAACTAAAAAGTTTGACCATGATTTGTAAAATAAAAAAAAAGGTACATGTATATTTTGTTATGCTCCGTAATGTAAATTTAATATAATTAGGTTAATCGTAAGAACTATTTTATTTATATATTTATGTAAAAATATAATTATTAATGGTCAAATTATCATATTGATGACTCTAAAAAAAAGTCAACTATAAAAGAGATTATGGGACGGAAGAAGTTTGTTTCTTTCGTATTTCTGTTGTTTTTTTAAAGACAACCAATACAACTCCGAGGTGCGTTGACCTCCAATTCTAAAACCCACTTAAACCCTTGCAAATTAAGGCCCAATTTATTTCATACTCTTTTGTTAAAATCTCACGTAATTCAATTAACCTAGGGGTACACTAACATAGGGTATCTCATTTGTAAACAAGGCTAACATACAAACAAAGACACAAAATATCTGTGCAGTACAGACTACAGACATTTTGTGTTTGTGTGTGTTTGTGTTAACCTGGTGTATAAGTGGTGTATCTCATATGGGTGTACCCCTAGCATTGCTCCACATAATTCCCTTCCTTTTGTTTTCATGGGGGATAAATCCCGGGTGAATTTCTCATATGTTGAATGCCAAGGGCGATCTCCTTATACATGTCCAAATGACGATTAACTTTTTTTCATTAGGAAGTAGTGATATTTGAATTCGTTATTTCTAGGTCAGTAACAAAAAACTTATTCAGTCACAAGTTTGTACTTTTTCCAGGCAATTGCTTACTTACCACTTGCAGAGCTCCATTGTGGTTTTCCTTTTCACCCCGGTATAGAACTCCAAGACATTTTGCCTTTGAAACAATATTGGAGAACACGCTTGACCAGTGTTCCTGCAACGTCAAATAATCATTCCTATTACTCCGTATAATGTTTCAAATCTTGTTTTTTTGTCTTCTAAATCTAACATAACAAACCTTTCCAAATTAAACCTTACTCGTATCAATTAATTACTATCATTGCCCTTTGTCCAACGTTTACAATTTCCCCTCCCAAACCTCAAAACAAGATATCCTTTTTGAGACATAAATGCTTAATGCTCTGATGTAATAGATAAGATCCAAATCTTACCACATCCATCAACATATCCAAAAGGCTAACGGGACTCCCGAGAACAATCCCGATTGATCTGGACGCTTGGTTCTTCAAAACACGCGGCGTCACATTGGCAGCCCCATTGATGCCGGGAATATAATGCCGCATCTCTCCTCCGGTGGATACCAACTTGATGATCTCATCCAGAGTGGCATCGAGCGATACGAACCGCTGGGTGTATTCGGGTTCGTTCAGAACCTCGGAGGCCTTGTTGGTGTCAAAGAGCCACAGGGGCTCTTGCTCTTGACCCATTTGCCTCACCTCTTCACTCGCTGACAGCGCAAGATTCATTATTCTCTCTTTGTATGTGTCTGCATTTATCGACACCGATAACAGAAGAGACTGAAAATTCAGGTTTGAATTTTCCTGCTTTGGAATCACAACCCATAGTTAGTTTAGGTAATGTCATAATTAACAAGCTAAAAGATCGAAAGAACACTTAATTATATACGGAGTAGAATTGACATTAGAGAATTAGAATATATGATTGAGGAAACAAAACAACGAACCTGTAGTGTGTGCATGTTTGATATATACTTCGACTGTTTTATGCTGTTTTGTTTTCTCTTCGTTTTTCTGCCGCTCCGGGTGTGAAAAGAAAGGATGGTAACTGCTTTCAGTTACAATAAAGGAGGAGATAATCTCCATATATATCTTACGGTAATTGATACGTACCAAGTAAAAGTTGTAAGACATTAGATGCTAATCTATAGGAGGTTTGTTAGTGGATATTACTAATAATTTGTCTAGTTTGATTTTTTGAGTTAAAATTAGACAAATTTTAAATTTTAATTATTAACAATTTATATTAAGGAGTATCTATTCGTATAGGAGGAGGGACTAAAATAAAAGTAAAAAAGATGTCATATAGGGGTGGACACGGTACCGGTACAGTACCGGTACCGCCGGTTCCGGTACCGTTACCGTCGGCCGGTACGGTCCACCGGTTCCGGGAACCGGTACCGGTACCGCCCAATCCGGTACCGGTTCCGGTGCCCATTTTTCGGTACCGGCACCGGCGGTTCCGGTTCCGGTTCCGGTACCGTTACCGTTTTTTTTTATTTTTATTTTTTTATTTCATTCTTTCCTTTATCAATTTCATTTTTAGATTTTTTTATTTCATCATTTCCTTTAACAATTACACATTTACAATTTTACATTTTAAAAATATAATAAAAAAGCAAAAAAAAAAACAAAATTAGGGGTGGCCGAAACGGTACCGGAAACGGTACCGGAACCGGCGGTACCGGAACCGGAACCGGTACCGGCCGGTCCGGTACCGGTACCGGTACCAAGGGGTGGCGGTACCGGAACCGGCGGTTCCGGAACCGGAACCGTCCCGGAACCGTACCGTGTCCACCCCTAATGTCATATCTCAAAATAGGAGTTGAAAGATAAAATATCAAAATAGTTGTTCACTCACCCAATGATCTCTTTTCTACTGATTTGCTCTCCTCCTTGCCGATCAGTTGGTCCATCAACACACTCGTCCCTTTTCTTGGCTTCTCTGTTCACTTTGAGCCCATTTTAGTTCATGAGGACAACCCAGAAAAAAATTACTCATCTTCAATGGTCGCAGAGCAAGAACTCCTAACCCATAGAGCTAAGGGATTGCCCTTAAAAGTCTCTATTGAAATGCGTCACTAAAATTTCTTTTCTCGCCTTGTTTGATTCATAGTTTGCACTTTCTTGATAATGGATTATGAAAGCTTGGAAAAATAAAATATCATCACTAATTTGAACTACTCACGTTAGAATTTAATTTATTTCTTACCCCCATTTTAATTTATTAATGTATTTAATTGTTGAAAAAATAAATGATATTCCAGCTATTAAGGCGGATAACAAAATTGCTCTCTACAATTGTCGCCAACACCACCACCACCAACACAATCAGCACCGTCAACTTTACAGTGTCACATCAACTCTCAAATATAGTGTAAAAAAATACTCTCTCGCTCTGTCTCTAAAAGATCTTCCTCTTTCATTTTTTTGTTGTCCCAAAAGATGTTCCCTTATATATTAAAAAATCATTTTTACCCCTTATGTTTTCATACCATACCTATCACATCATACATTTTTACTAATAATCTACACATCACATCTTACTTTACCCATCACATCAAGGATATTTTTGGAAAGTCAACACAAAAATATTGCTCCCTTAAATCTTTAAAAAGTTAATAAAAGAAGATGTTTCAGGGATGGAGGAAGTCTAATGTCAAACATGACATCATATAATGTCACAAATGACGATGCATATGCCACAGATGCCCATATGTAATGTCACAAATGCGAATTCACAGTGCCACACAGAGCCAAAATGCCAAACCTAACACTTTGCCCTATACAATTGCCAGAAATCGTCACCCCTTTCACAGTCACCTTCATGGTGGCCGGATGACCAACTGCCCCTGACGGTCATTGACCTCATTTTCCCGACATCAAATTGTCATCCCAAATCATCCAAACAAAATTCAAAAAAATAAAATTTAATTAAAGTCGAGAGAGAACCTGGTCATTCTTGAAATCAAGGCTTTGAGAGAAAACGATGGGCGTGGGGTATGAATTTGAGAGTGGTGGGGGCAGCACTGGCACTGAAATTATGTTGGCGACAGAAGAAGGAAGCCGGATCAAAGAAAGAAACTGAATCCCTTTGGGATTCGATTTAGTATCTTTCCTAGTTTGCTTAGTTCTTGTTATAGTAGGAATAGAAATATGGTAGGAATAAAAGTTACTTATATGCTTTACTCTCTTCCTATATAAAGAGGGTTAGACCTTTGTATTCACAAGCCAATTCAATATACTGAATATTTTCTCCCTTATTAATTTCTACATGGTATCGGAGCAAGTTTTGAATTCTTGAGACCTCAAACACGCTTCTTCCCCTGCCGGTGGGCATACACAATTCAATGCCTACCGGCGGGATATTGTAATTTTTGATTTTCTTTGATTGTTCTCCCTCACTAAAGAATATCATGAACTCCTTTGACGAAAAACATTGCTGTCGAGGAATCCCGCCCAACCATCAATCTTGAAGTTGTCCGAGAAGGGTTGTTCTACAGAGACAGACAACTCTTTCCTTAGTAGGCAATAAAAAAAGTCGGCGTTCAGGGTGTTCGAAAAGAATGGCGTTCCCCCTGTTTGTTCGAATACGGTGAAGGTTCGAAAAGAATGGCGTTCCTTTACTAGACTGATTATTCGGCGGATTCGAAAAGCTTGGCGTCTCCGTTGAAGAAAAAAAACTGAAGTGTCTAGATGACACTTGGACAACGATGGCAGCGACTTCCTCAAGCTTTGTTGCTTTGTTCAATCTCTTGATGTCTAAGCTGGGCATGTTGAACTCCCATGATCCAGCTTGAGGGGGGGTGTTGGCGACAGAAGAAGGAAGCCGGATCAAAGAAATAAACTGAATCCCTTTGGGATTCGGTTTAGTATCTTTCCTAGTTTGCTTAGTTCTTGTTATAGTAGGAATAGAAATATGGTAGGAATAAAAGTTACTTATATGCTTTACTCTCTTCCTATATAAAGAGGGTTAGACCTTTGTATTCACAAGCCAATTCAATATACTGAATATTTTCTCCCTTATTAATTTCTACAAATTAGATGGTGGCAACGGCAGGAATCGTTATCATGATATGGAACGTAGAAGCTAGACGGAAGCCAAAACAAGATCCGCACAAGAACAGGGACGGCCCGGGGGTGGGCCGAGCAGCCCTACAAGATCGGGCCAAGGTGTTTCAAACCTGAGTCCTTTAGGGTGCTAGAAATGCTCCATCCACTTGAGCTACTTAACATATTGTTATCGGATTCACCCAATAGAATATATATATATGGACTATTTTGATTTTAATAAAAGTTTCAATTATTTTTAAAAAGAATTACGAGTAGTATCTAGTATGTTTGTTTTATAAACCTATAAAATAGTTCAAAAAATAAATAAATAATTTTTGTTCATGTTTTATCTAAAAAGTAATATGAATACGTATACCTCAAAATTTATTTTATTCAAGAAAAAAGAACTTAAGAAATTATTTTCATCAATAGAAATTAAGAAATACTAATTAATTATACTTTAATATATTAAAATTATATATTTTTTTACTTTTTCTTGTTTCAATCAACTAAATATAAGTCTAGAGTGCTAGATTAAATTACGGAGTATTATCTAAGAACACATTGCCTAGATTTTACTTTTTTTAAAATATGAGTATTGCCTTACTATTTTAGCATTTGTTAGATATTCATTATTTATCTTTTATAGTAACGAAAATAATACAAAGAGATCATAGAAACTGTGGCGACATATGAAAAATTATATTGAAAACTAGATAGAAGAGTGAAAAAACACAAATTACATTTCCTTATTAATTAAAAATATCTAATAATATAATATAAAATATGATTATTTTAATTATAGTTGACCCAGTTGTTGACCCCCGGTTTGACCGGTTAACCTTTGACCCACTAGCTCGTCTAAGTCGACGTCCGGACTGATTTCCAGAACATTGATTTGGGCATATAAGTATGTATAAACCCTTTACTATAAGTTTATAATTTACTCTTTTTTTTAAAAATATTATTACATTTATTGTAATTTAAATATAATTTGTGTGCACATTTTACTTCGTTAGGCAATTAGGAATAAGGTCTATAGGGCTTTTTTTCTATCTCGGCCCATGCCATTGACTTCTCAGGGTTGGCCCTGCAGAAGAGGGACGATTTCCGCCAATTTTAGTTTTTAGGGCAGCGCTAAGAATGTTCCGTGATGTTTTTTTTTAATTTAATTAACTCCTATTTTAGGTATATAAGTTAGGGATTCCTATTTTAGGAATATACATAATGATATACTCCTATTTTGGGGGTTGTCTTATTAGTATAATGTACTAAATTATTCTAAAAAATCTCATAAGAATTTAATACTCCCTATTTAAATATTTATCACTTAAATGGGTTTGAACCCCAAGTTTTGTTTTGTATCGTGACTTAAGCTTCCGCACTGTTTTGAATTACTCCAATGGAATTTCTAAAGTAAGTATTTGTTTTAAATTATTTTAAAATGTGAGTTGTGTTTGGATACCAATTTCGTAAGAACTCGATTCACTGGCCCACGTATTCGGATTCTGCAGGTTGGGGTGTTACATGAAGTTTGATATTTGTTGTATCAGAATCCACCCAAATGGAGTTGTTTATTTGTTTTGTTATTTCCTTCATCCAAGTCATATAATCCGAGAGTTTTAATATATCCCTCTACCACCAGCCACACACAAGTGTTGCTGCCGGCCCAAATCTACCCTTACAATCATCATTTCAAATCCAACAGATCAATCCTATTTCATTCACAAATGAAATCTGCATTTTCTCTCTTCGTACAAAACTTAGGTAAATTTCAAGGGTGATATTAGTGTACACCAAACTTTATTTTCACATTTCACAAATAAGATGCATTATTTGTGCCTCCTCAACAAATCTAATTTGTAAAACACAAACAAATCTTGTACATGAAGGCCATGTTTGGCATCAGCATAAGAAATTAGCGTTCGCATTTTGAAAAAACTATTATCTTTTAGCATTAGTATTTTTAGAATTAATCTACTCCATTAAAATTTTATCTGAAGCACTAACACGAATCGTTCAAACAATGCCAAAGTGTAAAAATGAAGCTTGGTGCACACGGTTGTGTAAACCTTGGTGTACACCTACCATTTTTGCAATTTTATTTAATGTTAAAAGTGTGAGGCTATGATATGGAATAATAATTAAAGATGCATGCCTATTGTTCCTTTTTCTGAATTTGGTGCGAACAATTACATAACTGCTTTCAGGAACCAAGAGGACCAAGCAAAACAACAAGAAGATAAAAACGCTCAACAATTCATGAAGCATAATATCAATCGAAGTGCAGGGTCAGAAACTTAGCCGTTTCTTTTCCTACACCTGAACCATTTGTGATAAAAGGGTGCAAGAGCAGCTGGCTATGAGCTGGACAAGGAAAAACCGCAGAGAGTGGAAGCTTAGTACTTCTAGGAACATAGGTTGCATAGTGCAGAGAGTAAAGTGTAGTTTGTTGATGTTAGAGGCTGGTGCAGCTCAGACAGGGGTCCCTGATAGCTTTGAGAAGCTAAACTTCTTAAGGGGATTCTTCACAGGGCTTGCCCATCGCTTCTCACAACTCCCACATTTGATGTCCACGATTTCAGCTATGCGAGACCCCTTCCTGGCACCCTTCTGTCTGACAGGAGTATCATCCACAGAACAACTTTCAGATTCTAGAATGGGAATTTCATGGGTATTCCTGGTGTAGTTCTTTGTCTTGCGCGTGACTTCAGGGCTATCATGGTCTTTTCCACTGATGGCTTCATTTGATGATGGCAGTGGTGGTGTTTTGGGTGTCATTCGTTTGGTAGGACTTGTAGCAGAACCAGCAACAAATGAACAGATCGATGGAGGAGGAAGCTTCTTTCTAACTGGTCCTGCCGCCGTCTGGGGAGAAGATTTCACACCATCTAATTCTTTTGAAACAAGAGAGCTTATTGTACCTGTGGTTCCGACTTTCATGGACCCTCCACCACCCTGGATCGCCTCCAATGTTGGAACCATCTCTTTCTTTCTCAGGTTTCTTCCCTACACAGTGTAACTAATCTAATTACAGACCTTGAGAAAGAAAGTTATGACATGTATATACGTGTAGTTTGACAAGACGATTTGGATGAACATTTACCTCATTCATATACATTAACACAAAGGGAAAATTTGGCAATCGTCGATATTTAAATTCATGCAAATCATAAGATCCATTTGATGAAGAGCCTATTGGAAGGCTTTCAGCTTTCAGAATTTGAAATTGGTATTTAACCATGTGAAAAAGCTAATTTTAGTGTTTGGTATTACCTAAAGAGCCTTTTAAGAAAAACTCATTTTTATAAAATCTTGAAGTTGAAGCTTTTAAAAAGCTTTTTGAGAGTGCTTCCTAATGGTACTACCTTGTTACCCTTAACCAAGTGATTCCAATTAATGCCTTGTTCCCATTAAACAAGTGATTCCAATTATTGCCTTGTTGTCCTTAAACAAGTGATTCTAATTATTGTCATAAATGTCATTTTTAAACATGTAGCAATAAATGGTTATTACCTCCCTCCAGAAAAAAAAACCATAGAACAATCATTCCAACATATGGTTAAAATGCTCATATAAAGAGCTAATGGCAAATCAAATTGTTTCAGGTAGGAAAAAGACGAGAAAAAAATCCAAGCAAGCATAAAAAAGGGATCCATACAACAGAATACTTTCCATGGATCTGAAAATTCAAGCGGACTCTAACGGGTCAAATAAGGAAAGACAATGAAATAAAAATAATGAAGTAGCTCTCTTGGACTGCACAGATCAAAAAAGAACATTAAAATGATTTGCACTTTCTTCACAGTAGATATTTAGCTATAACTCTATAAGTGGTTGTTTGATAATTTCAAGGAAATGTGGTCAAATTTGAATTTAACTTAACATCAACTCATTCAATTATTCATGGGAAGCCATAGAGAGTAAATGGACTTTTAAGCAACTTGGACCACACACAATGATGGAAATTGATTATTGGTTGGGGTTCCTAACATACAACCTAATCCCAAAATGTTTGTTAGACCTGGGAAAGTGACTAAATTCCATCATAAATAACACCTTATTGCACCGGAGCGGGGTGCGTGCCCAAAGGGGAGCCGCTGTGGGTTTCCCTCATCATTAAACAACCAAATGCCCTATGCATTGAAACACTGAAGCTGTTATGGAAAGAAAACAAACACGAGTACTATGGAATTACTCCCTTTGTCCCGAAAAAATTTCCACATTTTCTTTTTGGTTTGTCCTAAAACATGATTTCACTTTCATTTCAAGGAAAAACATGTGTGGTTTATATTATTTGTCTTTTCTGAATAAAATTGCAACTACACAATTTCACCTTTCTTAAAATTCATGTTGTGTCAAATTGGAAAGTTATTTCAGGACGAGGGAGCATTATTTTCCATGAGGATCCTTAGAAAATAAAATCATAATCGGAGATGATCATTGGAATTCAAATCTCAAATGTGAACTATATTGGAATTTAGAAGAAAGTCAAAGCTAACCTTGTTATGAAAAAACAAATATCCATGGCACTCTACTGCTGCCCCACCAGTAAAAGGAGTAAAGAAAAAAAAGAGCTTTGAGTAAGCCTTTTTCCACTTTCCAGATTTAAAGCAAATAAGCTTTTGGAGTTTTAATACTTTTCATTTTAGCTGGCAAATAGCAAACAAATGGCAAAAGGGCAGATTGTACTTAAACCTATAAAGAAAGTTGTTTTTATTACATAAACCCAGACCAATTATATAATGTTCGATCAAAAAACTGCTGGTAAGAAAAAAAACCCAATTACCACTACAAAAACCCCATAAATTACGAAGAAGAAGAAGAACAAAAAGACGGATCTATACAAACACGACTATTGAAAAATTGTTTGGAAAGCTAAACAAGAAGTATATTGAGATTGCGATCAGAAATTTACCAGCAAAGGTAGCAACGATTGTCCGGCTCAGAAGCTACTGTGATGCCAAAGAGCCAAGACGATGCAAAAACTCACACAATAGAAGCAATGGTAGAAGCAGAGAAATTTTCAGTCACTATAATAATGGATTCTATCGCTTTCACAAATTCAACAGCTAGAAGCATCCGTCTATGGCAAAATTTGATTTCTCGGTTTCTGTCATTTCTGTGTCTTTAAAGAGCAACTTTAGAGCTTGTCCTGCGCGTGAAGAAGAAAAAATGGACGGTTTATGAATGTGGGAGGTGGAAATTCAATCTCTGGCCACATGGTTTTATTCCAACGGAAAAAGAAAAGCAAGGCCTTGTTTGTTTTTCGAGCAATTCATAAAGTGCTCTATTATGATTTATGAATATTCTGATCATGTGGATCGTTTTTTATGATGATGGTTGACATTTCCACTATGCTTAGACTTCACCCTTAAACTTCACAATATTCAAATCATATTTCCACAAACTTTTATTTATTTAATATTTTTAATTAATAAATACGAGTATTTATCTTAAAAACAAACAAATGCTTATTCAGTTTATATACTCCCTCCGTACCTAAATATTTGTGACACTTGTATTCCCGAGGTAAAATATCAAGTTTTTTCAATTCATTTTTTTTACATATTGTTATAAAAATAAAAAATAAAATTTACATATCAAAAAACTACATGAAAAGTCTTCGAAATCAGAAGTGTCAAAAATATTTTATTTTATCAAATAACCAATGAAAACGTAGAAATAAACAAGAGTTCTCGCGACTTCTGAAAAAGCAAGTGTGACAAATATTTTGGGACGAAGGGAGTAAAAATTTACCATGAAATTTAGATTGATGCAAGAATTTGTTGTAAAGTGGTTTAATATAGAGTAAGGGGATTCAATAAAAAAAAATTTCTTTTATAATTCTTTCATAGATAATGACGATGAATATACAAAAATGGTCAACGTGTATATAGTGTGTGAAACTTAAAATATCTAGCTGATTATCTTATCATATTTATTTTTTATGTTAGGGTCCAGACGAATGAAGCTCGATCACAGATGTACATGAAATATGTTCCTAAACAAAATCCATAAATAAAAACTTCTTTCTGCATTTAATACCCGTTTAAAGCATGTCCTTTTTCATCTTCTTCTTGACCTCCTCACCAATTCTCCCTTTTGTTCTTCTTTCTGTTGTACGTATCAATGGTCTCCCCACCACCATCACCATCTTTGTCAACAGCGTCTTCTTTATCTTCTTTTTCTTCAAATTCATGCAGTATGAACCTGCCACCTTTAGTCCAGGTTCCACTCCTCAGTCTTGACAGCCCTGCATCAGAAGAAGAAAGGAGTAGTTTGGGGAAAAATGATTGTGAAGAACGTAATCGTAAACGTAAACGAGTAATTGACAAGTTACTTCAATTATGTAAAAATGGCAAACTTCAGCGGGCTGCATGAAAGAGGTTGCTGCAGAATTCAACATCTCAACCAAAACAGTTAAAAAGATATGGAGTATAGCTAAGACTCAAATGCAGGAAGGTCTACATGTGGATGTGCAGTGCAAGTGGTTAGGGAATTCTGGAAAAAAAGGGTTATTGTTGACATTCAAAAAATGTTAGCAGTACCCTTTCACAGAAGGAAAAACATGCGTGCCTTAGCCTATGCAATGGATGCTTCAAAATCAACCGTCCAAAGGTGGCTAAAGGGCAAGGACATAAAAAGACATTCTAATGCCTTCAAGCCTTTTCTCTGTGAAAAATTTAAGCTCAAAAGACTGAAATACTGCTTGGATCATAATACTGACCCATCAATTCCCATAAACCCCACATTTCATCATTTCTATGACTACATTCATATTGATGAAAAATGGTTTAACATCACAAAGAAAAAGATAACATTTTATGCACTACCAGAAGAACCAGACCCATACAGAACTGCTCAATCAAAGGCTCACATACCAAAAATCATGTTCCTAGCAACTGTTAGTAGGCCTAGGTTTGGGAATGATGGGGCTGTGCTTTGGGATGGGAAAATAGGTATATTCCCATTCACATATGAAGCTGAGGCCAAAAGGTCTAGCAAAAACAGGCTAGCAGGTACATTAGAGGTCAAGGCAACCACCACTATAAATAGAGATGAAATGAAAAAGATGCTACTAGTTAAGTTACTTCCAGCCATAAAAGAAAAATGGCCTGGTCCAACAAGAGATGTAATAATACAGCAAGATAATGCTAAACCACATGTGGATGTGAATGACCCTGAGTTTGTACAAGTTGCACAGGAGGGTAACTAGAACATTAAGCTTCTATTCCAGCCTCCTAATAGCCCAGACCTTAATGTTTTGGATTTGGTATATTTTAGGTCAATTGATACAATTTAAGACCAAGCAGCTAGGGGTGTTCAAAAATATCCGATCCGAAATATCCGTCCACGATCCGGGCCGATCCGAAAAATGGATATCCGATCCGATATTTTAGCTTTCGGATATTTCGGAACGGATACCCAAAAAAAATCGGATCGGATATGTATTCAATTTCTGGAATTTTTTGGATAATCGGATATCCGATTTTTTTTTGCTATATGTTTTTGGAATTTTATGGATATATATTATGACTATATGTTTAAATGTAATTTTATGTTGATTTTGGAACTCAACCATTTTGGACTTTTTACATTAGCATTTTAGAATCTTTTGTTTTAATAGTGTTTTTTTTGTTTGTTTAGGAAAAATTACCAAAGTTACTCCCAAATTAAATTTGGTATCATTTTTTTATTAGGCCATTACCTAGTGGTGGAATTTTTCTTTTAGTAAATCTATATTGAATTTGATATTTTGGGTTGATTTTGCTATTTTACCTTTTTTTTTGTAAATTTTGGCTAAAAACTCAACTTTTCGGATAATCCAGTGATCCGATCCGAAAAATCGGATATCCGAATTTCGGATATCCGAATATTTTCGGATCAGATATGGAATGAGTTTTACGTGATCCGAAATTTTCGGATATCCGAATTTTCGGATCGGATCGGATCGGATCGATCCGATTGAACACCCCTACAAGCAGCACCTAGGAAGTTAGAAGAGTTCATCAATGTTGTTACCACATCCTTTGCAGACCTCACCCGTGAGAAGTTAAACAATGTTTTTTTAACATGTCAAAGTGTAATGGGGGAGGTCCTTAAATAGAAAGGGGGCAACAACTTCAAAATCCCACACATAGGGAAAAGTAGTCTGGCCAGACTTGGAAGGCTACCAGATAATATTGGGGTAAGTTCAAAGGTCTATCAGGAAGCAAAAACAATCCTTGAAGAACACATGTAGACTTGCAAGTCTTGGAAGTCTTAGTTTTTTGTACGTACAAACTTCATGGGTAAAAGTACAATACTTTAATGTACTCCCATGTAATGACTTTTTTGCACAAATTTTTGTATGGCATGTAATCAGTGTAGTATGAAATTCTGGCATATAGATTGGTCATAGAACGTGATATATATGTACTACCAACTTATGTTGACTAACTTTTGGGACAAAAAAGTGTAGTATCTGGTGTATTATCATTGATGTTTGTGCATAGTGCGATCTGTTTTCACTCAGAAAAAGTGTAGCATCTGTTTTGTTATACTAAGAAGCAGTGTGGCATTTGTTTTCTTATGCTAAGAAGAAATGTAGCATTTGTTCTCTTATGATAAGAAGAAGTGTGGCATCTGTTTTCTTATGCTAGGAGAAGTGTGGCATCTCTTTTATAAAGAAAGACTTATAGAATCTGTTTTTTATACAGATTTTTTTGGCAAATTTTAACAGAGGCATCAAAAATAAACACATGAACACAGGTAGACCAATCCCAGAAAAAATTGATTTTTGTAAGTCTCCAACACAATACGTGGGTGACATTACAACACTAGCAACTCACATATGAACACATCTTATTTGTGTAAAGCAGAGATTTGCATCATTAGTTTGCCAAAATATACTCACACGCAAATTTAAGTAAAAGAGAGTATAGAGCTTGTACTTTGTTTGTAGTGATGTAGTTTTGCAGGGTCTCTGTAGGTTCTGCAAAGAGGAATTCCTCCTCACACATCTCCATTATCTCCACAGAGGTCACTCATTCCCCATCTTCCTCTTCATCCTCTTCCTCTTCATCCTCTTCTTCTTCATAACTCCGTTCAGAGTCAGAATAATAACCACCCCCTAATAGTTTTTGCGGAAGCTCCATGTTGGGTCTGTTTCAGAGGAATCCGTATCTCCTCCATCAAATCCCCAACTATTTAACTCAGCCTTCGATGGAGGAGGGACTCCATATCTAGGAAGTGCATCCTCTTCACTATCACTCAAAAGATGAAAACTGGGCATCGAAGGATTATCGCGAGATAACATCGGATCAAGGCAGAGAAGAAGATCTGAAGTTCAGGACCTTTAGATATATTCTTCGAGAGAGAAGATTAGATTTAGATCTAGAGAAGAGGAAGAACTTAAATTTAGGGAAGAGGAAGAGGAAGAACTTAGATCTAGAGAGAGACGAAGAAGGTGTGGGAATCGGTAAAGTGAATGGGTGGCTTGTCAGGTATTGAATGAGTAGGGTTTGGGTGGAGGGGAAAAAAAGTCATTTCCAAGGAAAAATGAAGAGTTTTTAGGGACGGATAAAAAAAGAAAGAGGAAATGTTTTCTGGGACGGAGGGAGTATTATATTTTCTACTTTTAGGATATTTTGTTTTACTTATTTAAATACTTGTTTTATATAAAATTCATTTCATTTTTGTCATTTTAAATTGCCTTTATAAAAACGGTTGCACCCCGCCCTACTCTTTGCAATAACGGTGCCCCCCATCATATAAATTCCAAGATCCGCCATGCGATGAATAAAATGTAGTGATAAATGATACTCCCTCCGTCCCAAAAACTCCTACTTTCTTTTTTGGGAGAACTCCCTAGATAGGAGTAAAAACTACGAAATAACAAAATATGAGTCATGATTCTTTTAAGACCAAAATAGGAGTTCACACTGTCATTGTTACATTGTCACACTCACCACATTGTCATATTTTAACAGCACACTATTACTATCATACCATATTGTCATCCTTTGCCGCCGGCCATCAGAGTACCGCCACAAATCATCAACGGTTGATTGCTCAGAGTAATATATTACACTTTTATCACTTTTTCATCACATGCGCTACCAACGCGTATTCTTACATCACACTGTCATTATGCTCTTATTTTAGTCTTAAAAGACCTCAGACTCCTATTTTGGTGTTTTGATAAATTGTTATAGAAATCACCCTAAATAGAACTAAAACATAGAAAAAGTGCCAAAATAGGACTTTCATGTCTTTTTTCTCGAAATAGGACTTTGCACTGTGGACAGTGTACATGTGCACATTACTATACTTTTTGGTAATATATATGACCGTTTGGTAATGTAAGTCCTATTCTGGGAATGAAAACATGAAAGTCCTATATTGGTATGTTTTTAGTTTTTAGTCCTATTTTAGTCTTTCTCCCACATTTTTACTCCTATTCAAGGAGATTTCTTTTCCTTCTTTTGTCTCATAATATCCTTCATCATATCTTTTTACTAATAATGTAATATTACATTCTACTTTTACCTATTACATCAAGGATATTTTTGAAATGTCAATACAAAAATATCTCTTTTTTAAATTTTTTAAAAGTCAGAATAAGAATATTTTATAGGAGGGAGAAAGTAATATGTATAGTACGTAGTATATTTGAGTACTGCATATTCACCACAATTCCGTGCTTACAGCATAAGTGTCATTTATTATTTTATTTGACAAATTCATAACTTAATCCTATCATTAAGGATTTATTGTTGACAAAAATACAAAGAAATAAAGAGGACAGCGGTTACCCCGTATTATTATTGAGAAAAAAACTCATTAATCCATTGGACTTGCATTCGTAAAAACGTATGGAGTATTTATTGAATGTGTTTCGCAATGAATGTTTTCTTTTGAAAATAAAATAATCTTGAATGCTTTTGGTCAAGCGAAATGGCAAAACACGTTGTGGTCAAGGGGTATGGGCGCGATTCTCCCATACTATTCTTACTAGTTTTTATTCCGTGCTTCGCACGGGCTCGCATTATAATAATAATAATATGATATGCATTATAATTTGTTTTTTTAATTTGAATATGATATCTTGTAGTAGCAAGACTATTATATACAATACTTTTTGAAATAAAATTTGTATTTTAACAATGATTTCCCTACTCTAAAATTTATATAATTATTGTTTTTGAAACGTAATAAAAATAAAAAATGGTGAATAGTTTGAAAGCTTATTTTTTTTGAATTTTAAACTCTTTAAATGAATATTTATATAATACTAAGAAAATGAAAAGGTTTATGCAAAAGCATTAGCCATTGAATATAACAATAGATATTTATGTGCATATACATATACATGTTTTAACTACTAAATATGATATTTTTAATAGTAGATACAATGAATAAATATATAATAAATGAATTAAAATTTTAACTAATGCTTATGCAATTGTTTTAAAATAAAATTATACTTTTAATAATGATTCAAATATACTACATTTCATATAAATCTATATTTTTAAAATGGAATAAAAGGAAAATGGTGTAAATTTTTTTACAAAGAGTTGTCTTTTAAAAAATTTAATAAATTTTATATAACCTTTAAAAAAGTAATTATTTTATTCTAATATATTAAAATATATTTTAAATTGCTGAAGGACATATTAATATAATAATTAGAATATTAAAAGTTTTATGTATACATATTTATGGTAATTAAATGCAATAATCATGAATATTTTTTTAAATAAAAAATAAACTAATAAATGCCATGTGGACCAATAAAATGATGATACTATGCCATGTGGATTAAGAATTTTGTCATGTCATACGCCACGTGTCTCCACTACAAGTAATGAACTCTCTTTTGCATATATACGTAGTATATAGGATTTTTAAAAATAGTTTCCTTTTCTTTTTTTATTTTCAATAAAAGAGTCACTTTATTAAAAATGAATACTATGGGCCTGATTGAAAACAATGTTAGAGTTTAAAGTTAAACTTTAGAATTAGAGTTTAGCTGTTTAATTTGTATTGAGTTTGGGGGTAACGTTTTCGATTAGCATTAGCGTTTTGGATAAATTTTTAACGGTGCAGATCAACTTCGAAAACACCAATGCTAAAAGCTACCTATAGATAGCCTCTTCAAAATGCTAATGCTAATCTCTAATGTTATTCCCAAATAGACCTTTAGTGATTAGCTGTTCGATATTTTATCATTTAGTTTACATTTATTATTATATATTTTTAATTTTAGGTTAACCATTGAGAAAATATAAATGATTGAATTTTCTTAAAAAATACTCCGTATGAAATATCAATGAACCAATAATTTACTCATGTCCCAAATTTGGTTAGCTGTCTATTAAGAGAATCAAACTTTATTCTTTGTTCTTTTTTTAAGTTACTCGTTTGAAAATGTAATAATCAAGTTCACTTCTTTTTAGAATTTTTTATGTAGTTTTTAATTATGTATATAGAATTTTTATTTCCATTTGAGTTCTTAAATAAAGTTTATGGAAGTATTCAAAACAACTTTAGCTGAAGCATTATAAACCAAAACAAGTATTTTAAATTGGAAAAAAGGAATAATAGTTTAGTAGAATAATAGACCATAAGACTTGAACAGTATATCTTAGAAATAAACTTAATAAGTTCAAAGAAATAATTAGGTATTGAATTTGGTTTTAAAAAAAATTAAAGATTGACCATATATCACACAAAAGTGCATGCTTTTTCATCTCCAAGCATGCTCATTTGTGATTCGTTTGTGCCTCCGTGATGAGTAGTAGAATTTTATTCATTATCAGAAACTTCCTCGAACTCATCATCTTCGTCTTCAAATTCAGAAAGATGAGAATCTTTGCTACCAGTATGTCATCATATGTAGTTACGCAAAGCAATACAAGCAATCACTAATAAAACCACTTGTTTAGGAAAAAGATAATTGTTAAATATATTATTTATATATTTAATATTCTTGTATTATACTGTTACCATAATTGTATTACCTTCCTACTATGTCTCTCCTACCATAATTAGGATTGAGACTCCTTGTATATATACACATGTAATCACCACAAATCATCAATGAAAATATTCTTTCTACATGGTATGAGAGCCACATAAACCCTAACCCTAAACCTTCTCCCCTACCTGCGCCGGCCTCCCTCTCGGCTCCCCCACAGCCGCCTGTCTCTCTCTCTCTCTCTCTCTCCCTCTCCCTCCCCCTCTCTCTCTCGGTCTCCTCCTGCCACCGGTCCTCCTCCCCCAATCAACCATGGCGGACAGCGAGGTTACGTCTCCAAACACCACCTCTAAATTCCCACATCTCGCCTTCACCACCATATCTAATGTCAAACTCCATGTCCCCATTCAACTAAGCTTCTCTCAACCCAATTACAAAAAGTGGAGCCGATTGTTTCTTCTCCTCGTTCGGCGTTTCAATCTTCATGGTTACATCTATGGTTCCATCGTCCCCTCTTCCGACAACAATGATGAGTGGTTCCAACTGGATGCTCTTCTCCAAGGCTGGATTCTCTTCACAATCACCGACAAAGTTTTGGATCTTGTCATCTCCTCCACCACTTCTGCTGCTTCTCTTTGGAAGGTTATTCACGATCTCTTTCATGACAACAAACATGCTCGTGCTATGCAACTTCAACACCAATTTTGTACGACTGTCAAAGGGAACACCCCCATGGATACCTACTGTCAAAATCTCTTCAACATCACTGATTTGCTAGACGATGTGGATGCGTCGGTCTCACAAAACCAATTAGTTCTCCAGATGCTACGAGGATTGCCAGAGGATCTTCAGGCTCAAACTTCTTTCCTCGAGTTTCAAGATCCGTTGCCCATGTTCCTTCAAGCTCGACCGGCCCTTATTCTGTTAGAACAGCAATGCACGCCTCTAGACAATCACGGCACAACGGCCCCCGTTGCACGATCGGGCGGATCACCCCACTCCGGGGGTTACAGCGGCAACCAACTACCGTAGGGCAGCGGCTACATCGGCGGGCACCGGGGCGGTTTTGGCAGCGGCTACGGCGACGGCTCCTCGGGACAATGCAGTAGCTATTGACGAGCTCACGGATGTGGCGGTGGAAACCAGGGCCGAGGTCGCGGACGTGGCGGCTCAAACGGATTGCGGCAACGAACACCCACCAATGGCTATCATACTTGGAACTCACCGCACCCGAATCCCAACTCGGGGCTACTTGGCCCACGGCCCACCCCCTCCCCTCACCCCTACCAAGCATACGCCTACCACACCACAACCCTACCTCCCCCCACCCCACACCCGTACCCTTCCCCCCACCAAAACCCCTACCCGCATCCATACACCCCCTACCCGCATCCATACACCCCCTACCCACATCCATACACTCGTACCCCACCCCACATCAAGCATACCCCACCACCCAAACCCCCAACCCCACGGCCTTAGCACACCACTTTGAAACAATGTCCCTCCGTGAGCCCACTTGGTTTATAGATACCGGTGCCTCTCATCACATCTCATCTGACCCAGGTACTATTTCTCATGTCTCTTCTCAAACTTTACATTCACCACTATATATCACGGTTGGTAATGGATCTAGAGTACGCACTACGGCTGTTGGTAGCCACACCCTCCCCACTGACCCCCCCCCCTTTACCTCAATAATGTTCTAGTCTCCCCCCCATCACCCATAATCTTATCTATGTCCGCCAATTTACCCGTGAAAATAACTGCTCTGTTGAATTTGATGCTCATGGTTTTTCTGTGAAGGATCGTCGGACGGGAATCATGATCCATCGGTCCAATAATGCAGGCCCCCTCTACCTTGTCGGCCACCCAACTCCTGCCCATGCCAATGTCGTCGCTATTGATCCCCAAACTTGGCACCGGCGTCTAGGCCATCCAAGCCCTGCAGTTCTCCGTGGCGTCTCGCACCTTCTCCCTTATTTTTCAAATTACTCCCATACTTTGTGTCATGCGTGTCAACTAGGAAAGCATGTGCGCCTCCCATTTTATAATTCTAGTCGTGTCTCTTATTTTCCTTTTCAGTTATTACATACAGACTTATGACAATCTCCTGTTTGGTTTTAAATTTTATATGATATTATTGGATGATTTTTCTCATTACTTATGGGTTTTTCCGTTAAGACATAAAAGTGATGCCACCACTTATTTAAATTCCTTTGTTGCTTATGTGAAAAATCATTTTAATACTACCATTAAAACTGTACAGTGTGACAATGGAATTGAATATCGAAACTCACCCCTCAAAAATATTTTTAACTCCTTAGGAATTTTATTTCGTTTTTCCTGCCCCACACAAACCAACAGAATGGCCGCGTCGAGCATACCCTTCGCACCCTTAACAACGTCGTATGAACCCTTCTTTTCCAAGCCCAACCCCCCCCCCCCTCGCCCCCCGCCCCTCGAATTTTGGGTCGAAGCCCTTTACATGGCGGCCCATCTTTTCAACATCACACCCACTACCACATTAAACAACATCATACCCCACACCATTCTCTACCGCCCCCCTGAATACTCTAATCTTCGCTTTTTTGGCTACCTTTGTTACCCTAACCTCACCACCATAACACCCCACAAACTTGTGCCACGCTCGTGTTAGACAATGTGTGCAACTCTAGAGGGGGGTGAATAGAGTTGTTGAGAATGATTACCGATTTTCGCAGGATTAATAATATAAACGTAAGTGCAGCGGAAATAAAAGAGAGAAGGCAAAGAACACACCAATGTATACTGGTTCACCACCTCGTGCCTAGTCCAGTTCCCCGAGAGACTCTCGAAGCTACCACTACTTCCGTTAAGCTTACGGGTAGGTGCTTAACAAACCGTTTACAACTTGAAAACTTGAATCCCACAAGCCTCGACACAACCGCTCGTAGATATGCTCTCTACAAGACTTTACAACCAAGACTTAAGTCACATAAGTCTTATCCAACAAAAAGAACAATCTTCTTCAACCTCTCAACATAAACTCTCAAAAGAGTAGAAATGAGAAATGATTAAAGCTCTAATGGATGACAAGAAACCTCTCTTGAAAACAAGTATAATTTTCTCTCAAAATAATATTAATTTGAGGAATGATTGATGGAGGATTAACACCTCAAGAAAGGGGAGTATTGGAGTGTTTCTTGTTATCAAAAATGACCATGAAAGTGTGTTTAAATAGGAGGTGGAAAAATATATCCGTTGGTCCAAGAAAAGAAGCTGTGATGAAAAATGCAGCATAATAATCGATTAATGCATCATCATAATCGATTAGTGCATCACCATAATCGCTTAAAGCAGCTGAAAAAATCGATTAAATTTGCGTGAACAAAATTCCTTCTGCGCGGAAAAGTGATAATTGATTAAAGTCAAAGGTATTAATCGATTAGTTCATTCTGGACGATATATCGATTAATTCTAGAGGTAATAATCAATTATTGCAACAATAATGCCCAAACATGAAGAACACAAGCATGTGGGCGAGTTGGAACGATAAAATGGAGTTTATAGGTTTGTTTCCAACAAAAATATCAGGGGAAGGCTCCCATCACCTCAATTAATATTCAAAAATAATTGTGAATAAAAGAAAGATATTTGGAGTGTAGAATTTGAGTCCCAAAATTATTTTGTGTGTCAAACGATGTACACAAAAATATTTGAATAAAATATTTTTGCTTTCCAAAAATATTTTCTAATATCAAAATAAATATTTTGATAAATGTTTGACACACTATTTTGAAACTGACTCAATAAATATATTTTGAATAGTTAAATGATTTTTCAACTGACTCCAAAAATAAATATAATTTTTATTTTAACTCTCATAAAATTATTTTTGGAGAGAAGAATATTTTTGTCATCCTTACAATAATTCCTAAGACTCAAATAAATAAAAAGTCTTCAGAAAACTTCTACTCCTCTGAGTCCTCCGTTAGGTGCTCCGAACGCGTCTCGAAATCCAATAAAATCTTGTGCACCTTCTTGAATACTTCAAGGAATGACACTTCAAGTCTTCGTGTGTGTCGTTGTAGAACTTTAATCTTGACTTGAATAAATTGTGTTTGTCAATTATCAAAACTTGTGAGTCAACACTTAACAACATAGAAAGGGTTGAACTCATGCATTCCAACAGCTCGGCCCGTTGTATTTTTCTTGAATACCCCTCTAACCAACGTGGTTTTTGCTGTCTAAATCTTGAGACCAACAAAGTCATCATATCTCGCCATGTCATCTTTGCTGAATCCACGTTCCCCTATGCCCATCCGTCAACCAATCACGACCTTCGGTTTCTTGACGACACGGAGAACGACACCCCATTACCCCCTCTACACCTCCCGACCCAACCCACAGCCCTGCAACCGCGGCAGCCCACCCTCAGCTTCCCCCCTAGCCCACTGCCCAGCCCGCCTACAAGCCCTCCCCCGGCCCGTCCCAGCCCACCTACCCTTCCGTCCCTGGCCCATTCCCCACTGCCCAGCCCGCCTTCCCCCCTCCCAGGCCCGTTCGCCCTCCCTGCCTAGCCCACCGTCTCCCCCTCTCTCGGCCCAGCAAACCCAGCTCATCCCCCGAGGCCCAGCTCCGCTCCCCTTCCCTCCTCAGCAAAATGCCCAGCCCACCCTCCACATCAACCCACAACCCTACAAATCCAGCACCCCACGGCCCACCTCCTACCCCCGGTCCAAACGAACATCCCATGGGGTCTTCCATCCTAAACAAATCCTCAATCTCCACACCTCCGGCCCCATCTCATTCTTAATGTTTTGATTAAGAATGACACATGGGAATTAGTACCTCCCCTCCCCCTCACAGAATATCATAACCGGTAAATGGTTTTTTAGACACAAACTTGGCCCCAAAGGTGAGTTATCTAAGTATAAGGCCCGATGGGTGGTTCATAGCTTCAATCAGTGTTTTGGTGTCGACTACGACGAGACCTTTAGCCCTGTCATCAAGCCTGCTACTGTTCGAATCGTCCTTAGCCTTGCCCTATCTCGGGGATGGCCCATTCACCAACTCGATGTCAAAAACGCGTTCCTGCATGGCCACCTTCAGGAGACAGTCTATGCCAGCCAGCCTTCTGGGTTTCAGGACGCCACCAGACCTCACTATGTATGCAAACTCAAGAAGGCACTCTCTGGGTTCAAGCAAGCCCCACGCTCATGGTATCACAGATTTGCAGGATTCATTCAGACCATAGGTTTCCGCGCCTCTAAGGCCGACACATCCATCTTCATCTTCTCCCACACCAGGGGCACAGCCTACCTCCTCCTTTATGTGGATGACATCGTCCTCACTGCCTCCTCATAATCACTCCTTCATAGCCTCATCCACCAGCTCAAGACAGAATTTGCCATGACCGACATGGGGGACTTACACTTCATCCTTGGCATTAATGTTTACCGTACTCCTACAGGGCTCTTTCTACACCAGACCCAATTCATACATGATATACTTGAGCGTGTTGGGATGTTGTCGTGTCGCCCTATCACTACTCCAGTCGACACAAAGGCAAAATTGTCCTCCTCCACAGGCACACTGCTATCAGATCCCTCTATCCACACGTCCATTGTGGGTGCTCTATAGTATCTTACCTTCACTCGGCCCGACATCACCTATGCAGTTCAGCAGCTCTGCCTCCATCTACATGCACCCCGTGACGCTCATCTTATTTCCATGAAGCGTGTTCTACGATATCTGAGCGGCATTACTACTCATGGCATCCATTTGACACCATCTGCCAAAGATATTCTCCACGCCTACTCTGATGCAGATTGGGCTGGCTGCCCGGACACCAAGCGTTATACTTCAGGTTACTGCGTATTTTTGGGGGATAATCTTGTCTCCTGGTCATCTAAACGACAGGCAACTACTTCGCGACCGAGTGCAGAAGCTGAGTACAGGGCCGTAGAAAATGATGTAGCAGAAACTACTTGGGTACGCAACCTACTCCTTGAGCTGCAGCAACCTCTTCAGCGTGCCACCCTTGTCTTCTGCGACAATGTCAGTGCCGTCTATCTCTCAACCAATCCCGTCCAGCACCAGCGCACAAAAGATGTTGAGGTAGACATACACTTCGTTCGTGACAAAGTGGTGCTCGGTCACATTCGAGTTCTGCATGTTCCATCTTCCTCCCAGTATGCCGACATCTTCACCAAAGGACTACCTTCACTTATGTTCCTTGACTTCAGAGACAGCTTGGGCATCAGACCGCTTCCACATCCGACGTAGCCGGGAGCATGTTAAATATATCATTTATATATTTAATATTCTTGTATTATATTGTTACCATAATTGTATTACCTTCATACTATGTCTCTCCTACCATAATTAGGATTGAGACTCCTTGTACATATATAAACATGTAATCACCACAAATCATCAATGAAAATATTCTTTCTACAATAATTTGTCATGATTTTTAACATAGTCCATTTATTTTTAGAACCTCAAATGCTCTTTCAATAACACTTCATAAAGAAGAGTGAGCTTTATTGAATATCTCTTCTTTGCCTAATTCTGGTCTTCCTTGTCAAAAATATGAAAGATGATATCTCTCTCCTCCATAAGATCCCAAATAACTAAGAATTTGAGGATATCTCGCATCAACTAAATAATATTTTCTTGTAAGACATGAACTAATAATGCTATAAATAATATGTTACCATTTACACTAATATAACATTAATATGTAAAACTTTGATCAATATTGTTTACGTGTAACTTTAAAACAAATAAATATATGTTCTTGTATTGGGTGTGGTGGATGTGGGAATTTCCATTTCTCTTGACCTATAGCCTTATAAAAAATGTTTGCATCATGAGCAGATTCTTCCCAACTAGCTAGTACAAAAGTAAAACACATATTAAAGTCGCATACAACCATCACTTTTTGTGTCAGCACTCTTTTTCGTATGGTGTATGGTAATGGATCTAAAATAGGAATAGAAGCTAGGATATGTATGCCATCAATTACACCAATACATTTATGTAATATTATAAATAAAAGAATTAAGCATCAAATATTTATATGTTTCACTTAAGATGTCTGCCATTAACTGCACCAATATTTTTTTGAAGGCTCAATTGTAGGGTTGTTCATTAGGTAAAATCATACCGAATCGAACCAAAATTTCGGTAAACCGAAAATTCGGTTATTAATTTTTTGTACCGAATACCGAACCGAAATTAAATTAATCGGTTTAGTCCAAACCGAAATAAATCGGTTTGGTAAATGGTTTTACCAAAAACCGAAAAAAAAATGAAAAAATCATAAATAAAAAAACTGTGAACATATTGGTTTGGTATATGAATTGTGAACACATAGACAAAAAACTGAAAAAATCACAAATAAAAGCAAATTAGGGAAATTGGATGCAACAAACCAATTAGAAGATGAAGAATGATGCGCGATCGATTGGATGAAGAAGGTAGTGCAAATTCAGTTGGAATTGCCGGCTGAATTCAGTGAAGAGACTTCCTTACTCGCGGCCGGCTAATTCCATCGAATTGAATAATTGATCGAAGAAAAGGAAACCTAGATAGTGATAATTAATTTAGAAGTGGGCTGGATATTAAATTTTTTAATATTGGGCTGGATATTGGTAGTGGGTTGGGTAGAATTATACAATATTCTTAAATTATTTCTGTAATCGGTTTTTACCGAAATACCAACCCAAAAATTTTTACCGAACCGAAAACCGAATTCCAAAAAAACCTAAAACCAAATACCGAATCAAATTATTTGGTTCGGTTTTGGTACGTACCAAAATTTTCGGTTTTGGTACGGTTCGGTCGGTTTACCGGAATGTGCTCACCCCTACTCAATTGCACCAATATATATGCCTTTTTACCTTAAAATATGGTATACATTTGCAATCTTTTTATATTTGTTTTGCCATATTGGCGATCAGATGATTGAATCACATCAGAAGCCATGCTCATAATGCTTTCCAATACGATATTAAAATGTATGCATGCTAATTGTTTCATCAGGCCTTTTGAAAGCGCTTTTGAATTTCTCTATTTGATCCTCCATGTCCCAAAGTGTATAAGAATATTGTAAATGCTTCCATTGTTGAGATATTAATTGAACGGCACATTTTGTACTTATTTTTAAAAGTATGAAGTAAGCTTAGAAATATGTTTTCTTCCATTCTAATTGTTGAAACACGGGTTTATCACGTTTTCGTACTAAAGCTATGTTCGTTTTTATGACAGGTTTTGATAATGCCAAACTGCCGTGAAGTTTGAGTTGTTCTTGAGTGTATATTGTTTACTCAACATCTACTCTTAAACAGAGTCTTGTTCTTGAGTGTTCTTAGTGTTGCAAACACGTTTAGGGAAGCTTGTTTCCCTTGGTTGTACGAAAGAAAGGTATTTCCCTTCGGGTTGAAGTCTTGGAGTGCGGTATCTCCAAGCAAGTGTATTGAGGCTCGTAGGACTCGAGTTCTCAAGTTGTAACGGTTTGTTAAGCAACCATAAGCTTAACGGAAGTAGTGTAGCTCGAGGGAGTCTCTCAGGAGACTGGACTAGCCACACGTTGTGGTGAACCAGTATAAATCTTGGTGTGCTCCCTTTGCTCCTTTTTATTCTGCTCTTTTATCCCAGCGATTTTAATTCAGCAAAAATTTATAAACATTCTCGTGCCTCACTATTCACCCCCCTCCCCTAGTGATGGGTACTTATTCTAACACTAAATGCATTATAAACTCTTCTTTCATGACCATCTAAAAATTCTTTAACCCATGACTCACCACTTTTATTTGAAGTGGAGCAATGTCTCTTGAGAATATATTTTCAATAATACTCTTCAACATACTCCATCAATATGGTTCCTGAATTTTTCATTTCATATCATCATTCAGAATGACTTGTAATTCGCATTCTTCCGTTTCCCCATCTTTCGTCATAGTTTGATCATGGATCTGCAATATTATTTCACAAGAAATATCTCATGAGTTAATTCATTCACAACATTTTATAGGCGTTTCAAAATAATGCTAATACATACCCATCAAGTACATAAATATAAAAGACTATATTAAATATAATTTCAATGGAACGAAAAAACAGACCATAAATATTTCACCCAAAAAAATAAAAAAAATGACTCATCAATGGAACATTATTCAAAGACTTAAGATTTAGATAACTATAAAGAAGAAATATCTTGTTATAAACAAAATGTCCCTGTAATTTAGATTATTGAGAAAAAATTAAGTCACCATACTATAATTCTCTCACATAGAAAGCAAAACCTTAGACACAACCTACGAAAAAAATTAAAATGATTATTTCCTAATAAACTAGTAAAAGTCTGTGCTTCATTTGTTGTTGCTTCACTTTCTACAACGTTCAAAAATAGTATAGAGTCATATATTTTTGAGGCCATAAACTTTTCACCTTTGTCTATGTTCAATATATAGGAGCTTCGTTGCAAATCGATACAAAATGCTATAAGGTGTAATGTCATTCTCCATGGATATTAGCACATCAACTGCTTCTGAATAGTAGGAGGCAACTAGCTAAATCTTGACATAATGGTCTCTCTATGCTTGTCATATTCTTCCTTAATTTTGTCTATTTTTGTTAACATAGAAGCTCCTCCTTTTTTCTTGCACAGACAATGAGTCACTCGATCGTCTTTTTATGGGGTTCTCATTGATTTCAAAACTGGTATTACCGTCTTCAGTGCCTTCATTTTCATGGTCATCATTTATACCAGGAATGCCTAAATCAACAATAACTTCACTAAAACGAGTAGTAAGTGTAAGTTCATGGGAGCGCAGTGGAAATCACCAATTAAGAACTATGCAAAGAAATCAACCATCTATGCTGCAGAGAAGATATTGCAGCCTCACAGTAACAGATGACAGACAGTGTGCTATAGCACTTCTTCTGTCACAAGCACACACAGAAGCAGATGATGCAAAGGGCGTTACCATGCCTATTGGGCAGAATGCTGTAAGTATAAAAATGCGTAAAAATGACACCAGATATGTTTACGTAGTTCGGAGAAACTCTCCTAATCTGCGGGGCCCACGTCCGTGTAATAGCCCTCCACTAAATCACTAAATGCAAGTTACATCGGTACATAACAACATGATGAGACACTTCTCCGAATTGCTATGACAAAACTTCTAATCTAGGATTTCTAACCCGTACCCTGTACAGATCTGCTTCGGCTATCACATCTCCACCGAGATCACGAGGACAAACGTGTTGGCAGCCCTCTCCTTAAGCTCTAGTTCATCTCCTGGATGTCACGATGTGTTTTGGCATTGAATATCTCTTCCTATATGTAGATCGTAATCTTCTGCACGCAAGGGAAGCTCCGGGACGCGACGGGAATGCTCTACATCAGCGTACATTCTTTGTTTTCCCTCTTAATCGCTCCAAGTAATTCCCAGGGACCTGCTGCAATTTTATAGGCTTCTCTTAACACAATCCTAGTAGGAATAGGTTAGTAGAAGTTGGCTTGAACTCAACTTCCTTAATCTTGATCCACAAGTAGCCTAAAGTGTTGGGATTCCTTAGCATGTACAGTTGGATTTATTATCATGTAATCACATTCCCAATAGGTCTCTAATTCATATTGCAGCATAAAATCCCGAGCTCAGACCTCTGATCCCGCACACTGTGTTGCAGCATCGTGTTGTAGCATCTTCTGTGTCAACCTCAAAAACTGCAGCAACTCTAGAAGTCTAAATAAAATAAACCTCTCCTAACAAATAGAGGTTTCTACCTAGTAAAACACCTCGGATACTGTCATCTATGCCCGAGTCTTAGTATACAGTTGCTGCTGCGATTAGTAGTTCTCGTGGGTTTCAAAAACTGAGGTTCGATGAAATCCGTGATGTTGTTCTTAGCGAAAGTATTCGCAAGAGAGAAATGGGTGATTCATCGGGAAGTGCTCTCAGCGTTGACCGAAGGGGTAGAAGCAAGTTCAAGGGCCAACATCGACATGGCTGATCAAAATCAAAGAATCGAGGCAAGTCTCCGAATAGATCCAATATAACTTGTTGGAATTGCGGAGACAAAGGGCACTTTAAGGCGGACTGTAAGAAGCAGAATCAGAAATCTGGTGATGACGGTGATTCTGTAAATTTAGCAGAGGATATTGGGGATTCTTTAATCCTTAGTGTGGATAGCCCTATTGAATCCTGGATTTTGGATTCTGGTGCATCTTTCCATTCGTCACCAAGCAAGGAGTTGTTCCAAAATTTCAAATGTGGAAATTTTGGAAAGGTGTATCTTGCTGATAACAAGGCCTTGGTTATTGAAGGGAAAGGGTATGTCTCCATAAAAACACCAGCAGGGAATCAATGGACATTGAAAGATGTCAAATATATTCCTGGTATCAAGAAGAATCTGATCTCTATTGGTCAGTTGGATAGCACGGGCTATGCAGCAGAGTTTGGGAAAGGTTCTTGGAAAATTGTAAAAGGTGCTATGGTTATAGCACGAGGCACAAAATTTGGAACTTTGTACACCACTGCAGGATGTATTAACATGGTTGCTGATGCTGATGGTGTTTCTAGTTCAAGTTTATGGCATGATAGACTTGGACATATCAGTGTTAAAGGAATGAAGATGTTGGCTGCAAAAGGAGCATTGGAGGGCTTGAAGTCTGTTGATATGGGTCTTTGTGAGAGTTGTGTTATGGGAAAACAGAAACGAGTCAGCTTCACGAAGACGCCAAGAGAGCCAAAGAAAGTACGGTTAGAGATGGTCCATACTGATGTTTGGGGACCATCTCCAGTCTCATCACTCGGAAGATCAAGATTTTATGTCACCTTCATTGATGATTTCAGCAGGAAGGTATGGGTTTACTTCTTCAAACATAAGTCAGATGTGTTCGCGACTTTCAAGAAGTGGAAAGCTGAGGTGGAGAATCAGACTGGACTAAAAATCAAATGCCTAAGGTCTGATAATGGAGGAGAGTATGACAAGTTAGAATTCAAGGCATTCTGTGCAGCTGAGGGAATCTTATTGATGAGAACAGTTCCTGGTAAGGCAAGGCAGAATGGAGTTGTTGAGAGGATGAACAGAACATTGAATGATCGTGCAAGAAGTATGAGGATACACTGTGGGCTGCCCAAAACATTTTAGGTTGATGCTCTGAACACAGCTGCATACTTGATCAATAGGGAACCATCAGTTCCTTTGGGGTTCAATATTCTAGAGGAGGTGTGGACCGGAAAAGAACTCAAGTACCCACACTTGAGGACTTTTGGTTGCACGGCTTATGTTCATGTTGATCCAGAGAAGAGAGATAAGCTTGATGCCAAGGCTGTGAAATGTTACTTCATAGGCTATGGTTCTGATTTGTTTGGTTGCAGGTTTTGGGATGACAAAAACAGAACGATCCTGAGACATTGTGACGTGACATTTGATGAGTCTATCATGTACAAGGACGGAGTACAGAAGGTCTCAGAGACTACGAAGCAAGTGGGAGTTGAGGTTGAGTTGGAGAAAAGTACCCCCATAGATGTTGAAGTAGAAACTCAACCAACTCCAGACACTGTTGATAAAGAACCTGAGGTGGAGCAAGTGACACCTGAGAAGGTGTTGAGGAAATCATCCAAGACTATCAGGGCACCAGATAGGTATTCACCTTCATTACACTATCTTTTGCTAACTGATGAAGGAGAACCAGAGTCCGTTGATGAGGCCATACAGGTGGAGGATTCAGTCAAGTGGGAGCAAGCCATGGATGATGAGATGAGCTCCCTTGAGAAAAACAACACTTGGGTGTTGATCGAGTTACCCGTAGGGAAGAGAGCTTTGTTGAGCAAGTGGGTGTTCAGGATCAAGACTGAACCAGATGGGAAGAAGAGGTTCAAGGCTCGATTAGTGGTTAAAGGTTATTCACAAAGGAAAGGTATTGATTATGCTGAAAAATTTTCTCTTGCTGTGAAGTTAACCTCTATTCGAATTCTGTTGAGTATTGTTGCATCGGACAATTTGCATTTGGAGCAGATGGATGTGAAAACAGCACTTTTACATGGAGATCTGGACAAGGTGATCTATATGCAACATCCAGAAGGATTTGCTGTTCCGGGCAAGGAACACATGGTATGCAAACTCAACAAGAGTGTGTATGGACTGAAGCAAGCACCAAGGTTATGGTATAACAAGTTTGACTCCTTCATGATCAAGAGTGGCTTCTGCAAGGCTGAAAAGGATCACTATTGTTACTTCAAGAAAAACACTGATTCTTATGTCTTTCTACTTTTGTATGTGGATGATATGTTGATTGCAGGATCAAGCATGAGGGAGATTAACAGTCTAAAGGCAAAGTTGTCTTCAGCGTTTCAGATGAAGGATTTAGGTGCGGCAAAGCAGATTTTGGGGATGAGGATTTCTCGGGATAGATCTGCTGGCACTATAATTCTATCTCTAGAGCAGTACATTGAGAAGGTGCTGACTAGATTCAGGGTTAATGATGCTAAACCCAGGACTACTCCGTTGGCAAATCACATGAAATTGTCAAAGGAGAAGTCACCTAAGACGGCTGAGGAGCAAGAGCACAAGACACGTGTTCCATATGCTTCGGCGGTTGGGAGTTTGATGTATGCTTTGGTCTGCACTAGACCTGACATAGCACATGCAGTGGGAGTTGTTAGCAGGTACATGGCAAACCCTGGGAAAGAGCATTGGGAAGCTGTAAAGTGGCTTCTGAGATATCTGAGAGGTACATCCAGTACTTCACTTTGTTTTGGAAAAGGTGAAGTGATTCTACAAGGTTTTGTGGATGCTGACCTTGGTGGAGATATGGACTCGAGCAAGAGTACATCTGGGTACATTTACACCATAGGTGGAACAGCAGTGAGTTGGATGTCCAGGCTTCAGAAGTGTGTTTCTCTTTCATCTACTGAAGCTGAATATGTGGCAATAGCTGAAGATGGGAAGGAGATGATTTGGATGTCAGACTATCTGGAAGAGTTGGGAAAGAACCAGAGCGAGAAGATCCTTTTACTCAGATAGCGAGAGTGCCATCCAATTGGTGAAAAATCTAGTCTATCATTCGAAGACCAAGCATATCAGAAGACGTTACCATTTCACTCACAGGGCAGTGGAGGCTGGTGACATGAGCTTGGAAAAGATTTAGGGTGCAAAGAACCCAGCAGACATGTTGATGTTAGGAAACTGGGGTTGTGCAAGACCTCGGTTGGTCTTCTGTAGTTGTTCACTACAGATGTTGCGGTGCGGTGAAGATATTGATGATGTTGGCAATTTCTGAGATGATTGGATCAGTCTCCAAGTGGGAGAATTGTTAGGTTGTGGAGCCTGATGCTTAATGGTTAAGTTTGCTTAATAGTTAAGTTTGCTTAATAGTTAAGTTTACTTAATGGCTAAGTTTACTTAATGGTTAAGTTGTAATACCTATATATATTCTCCTTTGTAGCTATTTTTTTTGAGTAGAGGTTATAGACAAATTCTCTGTGACTGTATCTGCCTGAAATCATCAATAAACACATCTAGCCGCCGTGGAAGTTTACTCACGGGGTGTTACCACGTCATTTCACTTGTTTCACTTTCTCTCTCTACCTTTACTCTCTTGTTTTTTCTTCACTTTCTTCATCGGATTTCTGTGAGTGTTCTTTCGATCGTAACAGATTGCACAATTTGTTTAAAAATTTAAGAATTTATTCGCTACGTTTTTTACTGATCCGGGAAGCACCATGTCGTCCATAATCTTGTCATCCGCGGCAGAGCCCTTTTTTCTAGCCATATGAGCATATAGCTGTAATTTTAGATCTAAAACTCATAAGGTGTTGGTTGGGACTGCATATATAGTAATAAACGTATTTATTGAGTGCGTTTTGTATTCTTAATTTCCCCAAGTTTTAAATATGGACCATGCTAGGCTGCTACCATGGGTGCACCCATTCTTCGCACAGACAAACACAGACGATAATTGTCACAGACAATTATCGTCTGTGTTTGTCTGTGCGAAGCATGGGTGCATCCATGGTAGCACCCATGTGGTGGCACCCTAGCATTTTCCTTTAAATATACCATTACCTTTTTTAAGGGTTAATTTTATTTCTTCCTGGTTTTGTCAATGACTTCATGTTTACAGTTGGGTAAGCCAAAAACCATTTAGAAAAATTGACTTGTAGAAAAAGTGGCATGCCTTTATCATCTAGGAAAAAAATGAAAATAAATGTCACCATTACCCCATGGCAGGGCTGGATTAGGTTTTTACGATTCGGCTTTTCCCTAAAATCGTTAATTTGGAAGTTCGGTTTTTCAAAAAAAAAGTAAACGATGGTTTTTCGGTTTGGTTTTTTGCGGTTCGATCCTCGGTTTGTTTTCGGTTATTCAGTTTTAAAAAACTTTTTTTAAAAAGAATATCACACTTAAAAAGTTTCTTAAAAAACTACAAACACTTGGAAATATCTATCCAAACACTAGAAATTCCAACCTCAAATTGAGGAAGTTCATAGAGTTTATACTTGTTCCCATTTAAAAAAACCAATGTAACCTCATAATTGTTTATAATTAAGAAACAAGAGTTCAAGAATTCTAGTGAATACATAATTAAAGTCCTAAACATGATTTTCAAACGTCAACTTGTATCTTCAAAATGAAATATGTAAAAAAAGAATTGAATCAATTTAAAGTCTTATACGCAGCACCTTTAAAATTTATTTTTAACATCCAAAATTAAATTTGGACAAAAAGCAGGCTTACCATAACCAAAACAATTGAACTTAGAAAGAAAATTTAAACAATTAAATATACAAAAATGAAACAACTTAAACTAGTAAACCTGCAAAAAATGGAGGCTTACCATAACAAAAATGATTATGTTTTTTCTACTGCCTCCGTCCCAAAAAGATTTACACGTTTTGACTAAAGTTGAAATTAAGAAAGGGATAATTTTGTGTTGACTTTCCAAAAATACCCTTGATGTGATGGGTAAAGTAGGACATAATGTGTACATTATTAGGAAAAAAGTATAATGTGATAGGTAGGGTTTGAAAAAGTAAAGTATAAAAGTGGTTTTTTAATAGAATTGGATAGGAGATTGTGGGACGCAATTTTTTTGAAAGTTGTAAATCTTTTTTGGACGGAGGGAGTATATCTTAGAACTCTTGGTGGTAATGTACTACCTCCGTCCCATTTTAAATTGATTGTTTGCCTTTTTTCTCCGTCCCAAAATAAGTTACCTGTTAGTTATTTTCGTAAACTATTAAAAATAAAATACCTAAACTACCTCTAAAATAAGTCAATCTTCTCCACATTATATTCTCATTCATCATCATCCCTCCTAAAAAGTATTGACAATTTCGGAAAATCAACTCTATTTTTAATTTTCCTTAAATATGCCTAAAAGTCAAAACGGGCAATTTAAAACGGGACGGAGGGAGTACATATTTTGTTTTTTTCCCGATTCGATTCGGTTTTCATAGTCCAAAACCAAAAACGGAACAATTTGGAAAGAGTACAGTTTGATTTTTCGCAATTGATTATTGTTCTTTCGGTTCGATTTATTTTTTGGCGCAATCCAATCGATTTCGGTTTGGTTTTTAGTTTTCCCGACCCACCCCTACCCTATGCTTTCAAAACTTACATTGTTGTCCCTCATGATTCTAATATTGCAACGTTAATGTCCCTCTTGACTAGAATATTTTTCAAATATTAAGTGAATAGCTTTGCTGCCCTCTATGGTTTTCTGCTCATTATTTCATTTCCTTATTTATTTTTTCCTTTTTGATTTTTTTAAAACAATTAATTTTATACCATTTCCTTTATTTTAAAAAAATAAAAAGAATGGAGAATATAATAAAGAAAAAGAAACATATACTCCCTCCGCCCCTAAATAGATTACAATTTTTTTTCTCTCCTCTCGATAACTTTTGTTTGTTTACGCGATTTCATTGAGTATTTGATAAAATAAAATATTTTTGTCACCTCTTATTTTATAGAACTTTTAACGTAATTTTTTAATATATAATTTTTATATCTTATTGATATACCAATTTGTAAATAAAATGATTTTAAAAAATAGGAAATTTTACTCCGTAACCCGCAATTTGTAATCAAATTGGGGACGGGGAGTATGAAAAATACTTTTATAGAATAGAGAAAATTAAGTCATGAAAGAAATATTTTATGCATCGCTCAAAAAAAATGTTACTAATATATACTCATTAATTAACTACCCTATATATTAAAAAGATCTTACTGGAGTATCTTTTATTCTCCCACATGGAATTGTGATTTTTTTCCTTAATTGAAGGAGAAAAAAACATAGTGAATCTCAAGTGGGGCCCCTGTGCATTTCTCCACTAAAATTACTACCTCCGTCCCCAAATTATAATATATGTTCACTATTCACAAGGTCAAACTTTATTTACTTTCTTTCTTTATTTCCGTTAGCAATTTTATAAAATAAATTACTATTGTTACTATTAATTTTGTAGATTTTTTGATGTGGTATTTTAATATGTAATTTTTATTTTTAACTCTATACCATTTGTCATATAAAATGTTTTGAAAATAATTTCAGTGAAACATCGTAAACCGAAACAGACATTATAAATTGGGACGGAGGGAGTACTATTTCTTTGTAATACTTCTCCTTCATCCAATTGATCTTTTTTCTAAGCTTATGTTGTTTGAACAGCAGCATTACGAAGACCATAGCGCTGCATTCCAGCAACCAACACACCGCACCTTGTGCATCGGAATGGAGCCGCCGAACACCGAGTTTGAAGACAGTAATAACAAAACCTGCACACAAATCATAATGGGGTCTTGTTAAATCCACCTTATTCCACCCCTAACAATATTTTCCATAAGAAAATACCCTTATCATCACTTGTTATATAGATGTTCTAATAAATACTATTCATCCCAGAGTATTTGTCCAGTTTTGACTTTTTTCAGTCAATTGTATTCAACTTTTGACCTATGATTAAATAAAATATATTTTGTATATTAATTATATAAAATAATATTTCGAAAATATTTGATATAATAAATCTAATAAATTATTTTTGTATCAATATCTAATATCATTTTTATTTAATTTGAGATCAAAGTTTACCAATTTTGACTAAAAAAGTCAAGTGGACAATACTCAAAGGACGGAGGGAGTATTAAATATGTAAATTTTACATCAATATTTAAATAAATTTAAATGAAAACCATTTCGGTCACATATATCATACACCGAAATGTGAAGTATATCAAGTGCAAAAGAAGTATTATTATATTCGTAGTAAATATGTAAATTTTACATATTTACATATGTAAAATTTACATCAATATGTAAATTTTACATCAATATTTACTATTATTGTACTCAGTAATTATTATATTCGTAGTCCAGTAATGGGTTCCCACGTTCTGGTAATTTCCCATGTTTCAAACCATATATTTGGTTCAGGGAATTTGAAAGAGAAAAGAAAATAAAATGATATGGAAAACAATTTTGCTTGGTCAGGGAAGAAAAAGGAGAGAAAACCTTTTATTTTTCCTTTCTTTTAGAATTAGATGAACCAAACATAGCCTAAGTTTCCTTATAAATAGCTTTTCAGTTCAGAGATAAGCTCTCTATAATTCCTGCAGTCATCACCTTTGTAATGATCAAGAATTATACGGAGTATATGAGAATTGTCCTCTATTTGCCAAGTGTTAACGATTTTTGCACATGTGATAAGTTCATTTAATTTTTGGTATGTATCAGAGCCTTACGGTTCTACCAATTTGGTAGACTTGTACCAATTTGGGGTGTCAGAGCCTTGCAATAATCAATACACGCAATGACGCAATACAGCTCTGTCGCCCTCTGACCCACCAACCCAAACACCTTTGTGCCCGCCATCAAATCCAACTCAAGTTACTAACTTAGAACCACTCACTCAAAATCTTTCTCACAGTGCTAATTGTTTCTAAGCTGTAGAAGCCTGATTTGGCATCCCTGAAGGCTCACGCTAATTGTCCACACATGGGATTAAGTGATTAACAAGTCGAGTGAACTCAGATGATCATGGCCATGAGCATGGTCCAAGGCAACGATGGCACACTCATTGGTCTGACAATCAGGAGGAAGACAACTCATGGGGATACTGACACAACCCAAAAATTTCCTTTACCAAATATGATTTTCTTTTAACCAACACGAGTAGCATATGACAATGAGTTCTTGGCGTTTGTGTTAGCGCTCCAAAAATAGCAGCATCACCTTATTGGAAATAAAATTCTGATCTGCAAAGACCACAGCAGCTTGAAATATTTGCTGGAATAATTCCTAACCACTCTAGAGCAGCAAGTTTACTATGAAGCTCTTACCAGTTGACTTCACAATTTCTTACAAGCCAAGGAAAGGCCAACCAGGGCACAGAACCTTAAACCTGGTTGTTATGGTGGCATCTAAGCTTCCCCTAATCGGTGTGGTGGTTCACACTTCACAGCCTATGCCATGGAGGATGCCTCACCATTTTGGCATTGCTGTGGTGTCTAGGATCGCTTGAAGTTGCTGTAAGTCGTCATACCCGACCCAGATCTGACTGGGTCTATCGAGTTGCTACTCTCACATGGTCCTGACCGAGATTTGTCCTCTGAGTCTGTGTTGTCACTTAATAGTAGTAATATTTTCCTTTTTTCTTTTTACTCCCTCCATCCCGATGAGTTCATCCGGTTTACCTTTTGCACGTAAACCAATGAAAAGGGATAAAGTTGAAAAAGTGGGTAGAGTATGCTTCTTTAAGTGAGGGTTGGGTTAGATAGGTTGGGTGTAATAAATATATAGAAGGGTGAAATAGTCAGCTCAACTTTAGTTATTTTCCAAATGAGATGGACACACACATTTGGACAACCCAAAAAAGAGAAGTGGATAAACTTATCGAGACGCATGGAGTAAAACTTATCACATGGTGCCTATCAGCCTATGATAAGATCCGGATCACTAATAGAAGAAGGCCACCTTAATTATATTATTATGTGTGGGTTAATTGAGTTTGTTACTGTTTTATATTTATTAAATAAAAGGACTCAGGTTATTAGGAGTCTTGAGGCCTTAGGAGTTAGGACAGCTTAGTTAGTTAGAACTTATCACTTTGTTGTTTGATCTTATCAGATCAATATGTTATTTTTGATCTTATCAGTTTGTTAGAGTTGTTATAAATTTCCCAGCTTCTCTATTGCTGAGATATCAAGAAAATAAACCACTAATCACATTGAGATTCTCTTGTCTTCTATTCCTTTTTCATCAGTGAGATACTGATTGAGAAAAGGGAGGGAGAGCTCTATTTAGTCTTAATTTAGATCCTGAATTAATTCTAGTATGTTTCTATCATTTGGTATCAGAGACTCTTTACTCGATCCCTATGGCAATTACTCGTGCAAAAACTGCCCACAGTGAGGATGGTGGATCCAACGAGCAACCAGCAAACGAAGTTAGTCCGCATAACAACACTAGCACAAATCGCTGCCAAGCTTTCTGTGTTAGATGACCTCAAGGCAGAAGTGAATGCCCTGATAGCACAGGCCAGAAGTAACTCTGGAAAGACAAAGATGAAGCAGTATATTGACAATTCTGATGATGAAAACGATCACAGACACCGCCGGTTTCCCAGATCCAAAGTTGAGTTCCCTAAATTCAGCGGCGGAGATCCACGGGGCTGGGTGTTGAAGGCTGAAAAGTAATTCTGTTAATATGGAACATCAGAAGAAGATATGGTTGAGATAGCTGCCATGCACCAGGAGGGTGACGCTCTCGACTTGTTCTCCTGGATCAATGCCAAAAGGACGCTCTTGTACTAGGAGGAATTCATCAAAATCATTGAGGAGATTTATGGACCGCCAGAATACTTGAACCCACACGAACACCTTGCCTTAATCAAACAAACAGGCTCCGTACAGGACTATCGTCAAGAGCGTGCGAGGAGGGTTGCTCGAGTCCGAAATTGGCCTAATCATTGTCTCTTGGGTGTCTTTATTGCTGGTTTGAGAGAGGATTTGAGGTCGGAGGTCAGAATCCACAAACCCAATTCTGTGTTCAGGGCTTCTAGTCTAGCCCTTGAGTTTGAGAAACGGAATACACCTCTGCATTTCAAGACAAGTTCTATGGGATCGAGTCGGGGTGCTTGTTCAGATTCTACCATTGACCCAAATCAAGAGGTAAAAAACTTGACCCAATCTCCCCAGACACTTGCATTCTCTGGATCTTCAGGCTCAACACCAACCTTGCCAGTTTCGAGATTTGGTAGGGACGAGTCAATGAAGCAGCAACGCAGGGATAAGGGACTTTGCTATCAGTGTGGCAATCCCTTTAGGCCGGGTCACCGTTGTTCCACTTCATCCACTACCTTCTCCTTGATGGAAGTTGATGAGGAAGGTAATCTGATGAATCTTAAACACGTTTCCATTGATGGGGAGGTAAAAGAGGAGGAAGTGTCTTTAATGCGATTCTGGGGACGCCAACGTCCGCCACAATGAAATTAAGTGGAAAATTACATGGACATGAAGTTTTTTTGTTAATTTATAGCGGTTCCACACAACTTCATCTCTGAAAAACTTGTGCAACAACTTAAGCTACAAGTTTCCTCTATTCATACATTTGGGGTACAGATAGGAGACATCAGATTTGCGAGTCCGTCTCAGTTAAGCTTCCAAGTTGACTCTTACACAAGATTTTCACCCATTTCCACTAGTTGGAACTGATATGGTTCTTGGAATCATATGGTTAGCCTCTTTGAATACCATTCAAGCAAACTGGAATGAAATGTTTCTGCTTTTTAGGGTTGATGGGAAACGATATAAATTACATGGCATCTCGAAAGGTGATCAAAGCATTAGATTAAATTCAATGGTGTCTCTTAAGTTGCAGTTAGGAGTAGAGGAAGAATCTCCTTTGAATCTGAACGACTTAATACAACACCAACATCCAGATTTCCACCATGAGGACAAGGTGTCTTTCAGAGAGGGGAGTAATGATAGGATCCGAATCACTGATAGCAGAAGACCACCTTAATTATATTATTATGTGTGGGTTAATTGAGTCTGTTACTGTTTTATATTTATCAAATAAAAGGACTCTCAAGTTATTAAGAGTCCTGAGGCCTTAGGAGTTAGGAAAGCTTAGTAAGTTACTCCCTCTGTCCCATTTTAAATTGCCTGTTTTCTTTTTTCTCTGTCCCAAAATAAGTTGCATGTTTCTTGTTATCGTAAACTTTTAAGAATAAAATACCTAAAATACCCCTAAAAAAAGTCACTCTTCTCCCCCTTATCTTCTCATTCATCATCACCCCTCCTAAAAAATAATGGCAATTTCGGAAAGTCAACTCTATTTTTTCTCTTCATTAAATATGCCCCAAAGTCAAAACAGTCGATTTAAAACGGAACGGAGGGAGTAGAACTTATCACTTTGTTGTTTGATCTTATCAGATCAGTTTGTTATTTTTTATCTTATCAATTTGTTAGAGTTGTTATAAATATCTCAGATTCTCTATTGCTAAGATATCTAAAAGAATAAAACATTAATCACATTGAGATTCTCTTGGCTTCTATTCATTTTTCAGATACTTATTGAGAGAAGGGAGGGAGAGTTCTGTTTAGTCTTAATTTAGATCCTGAATTAATTCTAGTAGGTTTCAATCAGCCTATCTTCTTTCTTTATTATTGAGTATTACCGAGGACTATTTTTCTTTTTTAAAATTTATCAGACTTTGCCCTAAGGGGCCAGTTTTAAAATAATAGAACTTCTCTATTTATTATTATGCAAAGAACTCTAGGAAAGAACATGTTTAATGAGGACAAGTCTCCCCTTGGACTTGGATTCGGTGTTTTGTTGTACCAAGCATTAAAGTATTTATCAAAGTATTTATCACAGTCTGTTCTCTTAAATCTTTAGTGATAGTGTCTCCAAGGTATTTAAACCGTGATAAGTAGTGTTGCATTCCCAAGATGTCTGCCATCTTATCCAGCTTGTTCCGGTTAATATTTTTGCTGCAAAAGAATTTACTTTTACTGACTTTGATGTTCTGACCACTAGCTTTGGGGTAGGATCCCAAGACACCTTTCAATATGATCAGATTCCTCAGCTTACCACTGGTAAAAATGATTATATTTGCAAAGGTGAGGTGAGTAGTAGGGCACAATCTCCCCAGCTTGTAACTTTTCAGGAAGCCTTCTTCTGTCTTAGCATTGATGAATATGGAGAGCCCTTCTGCACTGATAATGAAGAGTAGTGGGGAGAGGGGATCTCCTTGTTTTACTCCTCTTCCCATCTTGAAGAGACCAGAGGGTTGACCATTGACACACATTGAAATATGAGTAGTTTCAAGGTTAGCCATAAGTAAATTGACTGTTTTACTGCAGAATTCAAACTTGGATAGCACTGCTCTAAGATAACCAAGAAACTATGTCAAAATCTTTTTCCATATCAAGTTAAATAATGGCATTTCCCCCCTCAGCAGTTACAACCAGATTGTGCAACATCTCACTGGTAAGTAGAATTTGACCACCAGCTCATTTTCCTTTTTGAAAGCCAGCTTGGTTAGGGCTAATCAGTTTAGGCAGTAAGCTACCACACCTTGTTGCCAGGATCCTAGTCTTGACCTTGCTCATGAAGGTGGAGAGGCTTACAGGTCTATAGTCTCCAAAGGTAGTTGCAGCATCTTTCTCAGGTATCAGAGAGATATAGGGTGCTTCCATAAGCCAGAGGTGTCCTAAGAAGAATTCTCGGGCTGCTTCCCAAACATCTTCTCCAATAATCTCCCAATATCCTCAGTGGAATCCCCCATTGTACCCATCTGGGCCACTAGCACTAGTAGGATTAAGGATCCAAACGGCTGCTTTGACTTCATCTTTGGAGGGTGGGGAAGTCATCATGTTGTCCTCATCAGAGATGGTATGGGGAATGTAATGCAGGATATCACTGGGGTCATCGTTGTCAACTTTAGAATATAGTTTTTGGAAATGATTACATGCTAGCCCTTGGATATATTGTTGTTTATTTAAGGTTCTCCCAAGGTGGTCTTTAAATGTGCTGATGTGCAGCTTTCTTCTCCTCCCATTAACAAAGGAGATCCCTCATCAACAACCTCAGTAATTAATTCATTATCCCCTTGTTTGGGGTCTTCCTGTTTGTCCATAAGCACCTCAGTGACTCCCGGGTCCACTACAAGGTGGAGGCCTCAACATTTACATGTTCCTCCATGTGAATATTTTGGCTTAGCATGGTTGTAGCATTAGCCTCACCATATAGTTGTGGATCCTTACTGACATATTTTTTAGTAAATTTGCCTTCGTTAATCTCCTTAGGAATGGGGCCCAGCTTAGGTAAATCTTTTTTTACTACCTGAGATTCCTTTTCCGGCTTCTCATTCCAGTGACACTCTCCGGTCTTGTGACCAAAGATGCGGCAGTTGGTGCAGTAGGAAGGAACAGCCTCATAGCTCACAAATTGAAACAAAGGAACACCACCACTGTCAATGTGATTCTTCTTGTGGAGAGGTTTGGAGTTTGGACATGTCCAGCTCTACACAAACTCTAGCCACCGAGGATCTGCCCATTTTAGCTGTTGCAACATCAGGCTTGAGGGGCTTACCGGGCATGGATAGTTGGATATGATGGGGAACAGAGTCTTTTGGTCATGAAGGTGGAGAGGGAGACCTTCTAACCACACCCAAACTGGAACAAGAGGGTTTTCAAATCTGAGATCAAAATAGGGGATCTACTTCGTGGTAGTCTTAGAACCAAGAATATCTCAAACACGCTAGTGTAAGCATCTTCTATAATCATCCTCCCTAGTGAAGTTGATTACTATGTGAGCCTTCTCCAGCAACCCAACAGAGAAATCGCAGAACCATAAAACAATTAGGGTTTTGCGAATGGTTTCCAAGGAAGGTCTTCTGGCAAGAAAGTAGCCCACCACTGTGGACCAGTTTTCTAGAGAGTTGAACAACCTCAGTTGGGAAAAAGGAGATTGAAGGCCTACCTATATATGCACCAAGCACTGGCTGCGATGGAACACCACCCTAAACAGCATCAGCAAAGGTTTTGGAAGAAAAGGATGAATTGGTAGCAGGGACGGCCACCGCCGTCCCATCGGAAGACGAGCACATCCAAAGAGTTCCGATCAGCTAGATAGAGAACGCGTTTATGTGTGTGTGTGTATGCGTGTGTGTGTGTGAAAATTGTCCACTATTTGCACAGGGTTTAAATTTCTTGCAATTGTGGTTATTTAATTTTTCTCAACGTAGGGCTTTACCACTCCCAAATTAACTTATCATCACCGACATGAGAATAGTTTTACAACAACTAACCCAGGAAAATCCCAATGATGTTGGAGTCTAGGAGGCCAAGATATACGCACCTCCTCTGTAAAAACAGAGAGGTTGTTTACGTCAGACCCTTGATGAATTGCTGCATTTGATAACCAAAATCATAGAAATTAAGAAGCAAGGGGAGTTCAATGTGTCATTTTGATTTAGTCCATTATTTGCCCAAAGCTAAAATGTCATCATTAACGACTCAGTTTAGCTCCATTAGTAATGGACGAACATGAGAATAGTATAGATGTATGTAATATGTTTACCTATGGTGACAAGGAATGGCAAAAAAAGGAAGTGTGGGAGTCGCCTGGCAGATGGGGCATAAGGTTTCATCAGTTGCAGAATTTGAAGATTTGTCCTTTGAGAATGGGCAAAGAATGTTTTTGATGGATGATGAATTTAAGAGGGGAAGAAGCAACAACAGCATTTCCTGCGAATAAAAGACAATACTGATAAAATGATAGTCCCATCACAAACTAATACTTCCACCACAATGTGTTTGTGATGCAATATTAGATAAAAATTCATTACTATCCATCGCTGTAACAGAGGACTTCCCTTTTAAGAGCAAGTCATCTGTTCCATCGAGGAAATTTAAAATTCTACTAGTTCATGCAATCCACTTGTAAAAGCCAGATCGGAAGGACAATTACCGATAATTCATGCCAAACCAATTGATGATTCATGTACTCAAAGCTTACAACTCGATTCATGTTGGGGCTTCCATAGACAAGCCTTGCTCTTAAAGCTCTCTCAGTAAGACTCTTATACCTGCATAATGTTGATGATAATATGTGAGTGAAATCTAAAAATTTATAATACTGTCATGTTGTGTATACATTCACAGGCACTTTCTTGTCAAATACTGAAGTCAATTTGTTATACCCGGGCCTGGCCCTATCATACCCCATGTCCTACACCCTCGCAAAAACCAAAGGACTTACGTTCAAACATTATGATCCGTTTTAGTGAGAATTCCAGGTCCTTCAACCAGAGAGGCCTGAATAACTTCGGACCCAAGGTTTCCACAGACCAAATCCCACTCCTTGCCATTTTATTCATTTCAAAATAAAGCTTTTCCTACTCTTATTTTAGCGCTGGCAGAAAATAAGTGTGTAAAATAAAACCTTTTGTTTGTTGTTATTTTCCTTCTTTTAAGCCTTTTATTAAACAAATAAAGCCCTCCCTTTATTCCATTCATCCCCTGGACAAAATACACTTCACAACCCCAACACAACACCCAAAAAGAGCCAAAATCCTGACCCACCACAAACCACTAATCCCTGCCCATGTTCCCCCACAAATAACCCAAACCTATATGTCCAAAACCACCCCTAATATTGCCCAGCCCTGTCCCCTTTTATTGGCCAAACACAACCCCTCATTTTTACCCAAATAATAGCCTTAAAACCCAGGAACCAACCACTACAAACCAAAGCTCAAAACCCCCACAACCCCAACCCCATCCCTGAATTTTATCCCACTTTGGAGACAGGATTCAATGAGTGTTACCCCATACTTTGGAAGTGGATGTTGCTAGGAAGCTTCCTCATGTTCACATTCAATGTATTATGTATTTTCCCCTTCCCCTCTCCCTATATAACTCAGGCCATATGGCCATTGTAACACATCTTTGAATATTGAAAACCATTTACTCTTTGAGTATTATTAAAATAGTGTGATGCTATTTTAGCCAAATTCCTAATTCTATATCTTAAGAGTGGTTATCTTAAGTGTGAGTTTTAGGTTCTAGATATTTGATTAAGTGTGTAATATCTTAATTGAATTCTAGATTCAAACCCCAAGTTAGGACAAGAGTGTGTAATATCTCCTAACACCAACTTGGTTTTATCCATCCGTGATATTTCTTCCATTTCATATCCCTCCATTTCTCCTTCTTAATCCTATTCTTTTTTCTTCCATAAAATACCAAAAAAGAACTCCTAAAACACCCTCCATACTTTCGCCCACTATTTCCCTTCCATTTTCCTCCGCACATTCGCCACTAAATTATCAACTTGATGAGACCCCCGGTTTACCCCTAACACAATTGTACATAGATACAATTCATGAATGAACTCCTACGTCATAGTTTATAACAACTATAACCCAGTTGGATCTGTTGGGAAATTAAACACACAGCACACACAAATAATCTGCGAGAAACGAGAGAAACGGAACACGGACGACACACAAGAATTTAACGTTGTTCGATTTCCCTACTCCACTGCTGCAATTGGAGGATTTTCTATTCACTTGTCGAGTCTCATCGATTACAAGTACAAGGGCTCAATATATAGGAGAAAAAAACTAGGGTTACATAACATGGGTCGGCCAATAAGTCAAGCCCAAGCCTCCACAAACCCAACATTCTCCCACTTGGAGGCTTGATAATCATTAACTGACATCCGCCACGATTGCTTGTACCTCGAGTAATCTTCCTCAGCTCTCCTGTTGCAGCGGCCCTCTCATCAGACAACTGAAAGGCCCGTCGAAACTCTCCAAAGCACCAACACATCAGTCACGGCCAAATCTGCCCCTGACTCGTCCTCGGTCCCAACCGGCTCCCACTGCAAACGCACACTGCCGGATCCTAGAACATCTTGAGAACAAACACTCTCCATACTCCACAAGAAATTTTCTGGAGATGTTCCAACAGCTGGAATACTGGTTCTCTTGACCCACTGTCTTCTAGGAAACTTGGCTGAAGCGCCTCTTGAGCTCCCACTGTCATAAATACCTCTGGCTAGCCTTCTTGACCCTTTCTTCGCTCATTCATCCTGAGTCTGACATCTTGCATAGACAACCTTATTCTGCCCACGAGATTCTGTGAACCGGACTTCATTTCTCTTCTGAACTGGGACAGTCACTCCCTCATATGGTAACTCGACCATATACAGTGAATCTCTCTTTTTTTCGCAGGCCATGACAAGGGCTCAATATATAGGAGAAAAAAATTATGGTTACATAACATGGGCAGGCCAATAAGTCAAGCCCAAGCCTCCACAAACCCAACCGGATCCCACAGGAGTAGGATGTGGGGAAGGGTGATGCAACATTACCCCTACTTGAAAGTAGAGAGGTTGTTTCCAAGAGATCCCCAGCAACTACTCCATAGTCTATAAAAAGAAGAATATTGTAGAAGTTGAAAGTCCAAATCAGGTGTACCCCTAGCACTTACACTTATGAGCATTCATTCATTTAATTTACTCTTTATAATGAAAAGCCACATTTTATAATGTAAATTACAACAACAAAAAATTCAAGGCAACTTGATCCAATCAAAAGAAGTAAATGGCCAAACCATTGCATTTGAGTTGCTTACCTTCCAGTGTGGAGGAATAGAAGGAGATTGCTGAAAGATGCTGCCTTATAAATCCCTTCTACCCGTTGTATTAACAACCATAGCCAACTTGCTATAGATCTCTACAAAAGTAAGAATAAAGAAAATTTGGTAGAGCAGAAATAAAATTAAAGCATCAGTTTCATTATCACATCCATATAAAACACACTAAGAAATAACATTAAAGCTTCACCAGGTCAACTAAACCACTCCACTCAACTGGATACAAAAACAATAATACCCACGATAATCTCAACTGTGTTGTGCTGCATTTACTACGCAAAACTTTATTTAAAAATAAAAAAGTGAAATGCAAAGGATGTTAAATGTGTCATTCTCATAAAGTCAATTACTTGCCCGAAGCCATACCATCATCAATAATGACACACTTTTGCTAGTAATGGACAGCACGAAGTGAGCTCAAAATTACGTGATCCAAAAGCTTTACTGCTTGTCCATAATACCAAAGGGCTTCTGGGATATGGCGAATATGGGACTGAAATGGGATATTTTGTTCTTAGCATCTCGCGAGCGAAGAAGAAAGTGGCAAGAAAGAATAAAGTCAAAAGGGCGAAGGACTCAAAGTGGGGGGTAAAGGGGATCAAGATTCAAGATTTTCAAAATTTCATATTTGCCACTACTATGTTTTTTTTGCTTATTTTATTTATGTTATTTTTGTATCTTTCATGTAATCAGATTAGGAAAGTAGAATTTTTCCTAAATCTTGAGTATTAGATTTCTTAGTTGTAGTAGCATTACTTAGTCATAATAATAGTAATATAATTAGTTTTCCAATTTCTACTCTTATACAGCCAAGCCTTTAGTAGTATTAGCTAGACATAGTAGAAGTAGGATTAGCATTCATACTTGAAGCGCAATACAACATAATAAGGGTATAATTACTTCTTCTATTTCTACTCTTTGTGTTTTTCTTTCTTTTAGCCTTAGGTTGCTCCTTGTTTCTTTTTTTTTGGTGCTCTGCACTTTCTATGTTACTTGAGTTGGGAGTTTCTTAGAAACACTCCCACTCTCATGCGATTCTACAAGGCTCTTGTTCTTGATTTTTGAATAAGAAAAAACCAAGATGTATTTCTTCAAACCCTTAAAGTTTTTTATCGATCATTGGTGGATTATTCCTTCAGAAGTTTGTGGTGTTACTCTTGGATTCTTTTACAAGTTTCTAAGTGGGAATGGAACTTGTTATAGCCTTGTTCTTTTTCTTATTATTGGAGTTTCAACCATATTCAACCTTTGCTTCCACATTCGCATCAAGTGGTATCAAAAGCATTCTTGGTGATTTCTTAATAAGCAACGCGTGTCATGACAGAGAAGCAACTTGCTATTTTTTTTTCATATTTAAAAAAGAGGAAAAATATCTCAAGCAAAAGACAAAACATGGGAGAGGAAAGATTCAAGCAACAATTTTGAGGAGACCCTTGAAGGGCTTGGGTGGGAAATATGGGGCCCTTTTTGACCGTGCATGGATGATTTTACTACCATGATCCAAAATTGGCAGATGGAAGGAAAAGCTAAAGAGAGGAATAGGGAGCCAAAGGAAAGATATGCCTTCGAAACAGGGGTGGACCCACGTTGAGTCTTACGGGGTCCCATTACCCCACGTTGAGCATAATGAAGATCGTAACATCGTAAGATCGTGACTCGGATCGTAAGATCCTACTATATATATATATATATATATATATATATATATATATATATATATATATATATATATATATATATATATATATATATATATATATATATATATATATATATATATATATATATATATATATATATATATATATATATATGTTTAATGTTTTAATTTAATTTTTATAAAACATAACACAAGGAGCAGAAGTAAGGGTCCCAAGTCGTGACAGAGGACTAGATGTCGCACAAGCAGAAAGAAAAGCCCAGTAGCGATTAGAAGTATATTCGCAGTAGGAGTCTCGATTTCCAAATATATAGAAGAAGATAAGCTATTTACGCTGGTTTCCAATTGAAATTGGGAATAAATAAAAGAAGATGTGCTGGTTTCCGATTGAAATTGGGAGTTGCGACAGACGCGGTTTTCCAATTGCAATTCCCGACAACTTCAAATTGCGATTGGAAGAAGATTTTGAAGCGACACTGTTTGGGCTTCTCACGATCGGCGATTGTAGGCGATCCTGCGTTTTCACGAGCCGAATCGCCGATCCAGACGATCCTATTGGATTTCGCGATTCTGCATCCGTCTCGGATCGGGAAGCTTCCCGCGATCCTCAGACTCGTGCGAGGCAACTCGCGAGTTTGACTACCATGTGTGTATGTATATATATATATATACATACATATATGTGTGTGTGTGTGTGTAAATGTGTATATGTATGTATATATACATACATACATATATATATATGTATGTATGTATGTATGTATGTATATGTATATGTGTGTGTATGTATGTGTGTGTGTATCCATATATATATATATATATATATATATATATATATATATATATATATATATATAAATATATAAAATACACACACACACATATACATGCATATACATACATACATACATACATACATACATATATAGTTCTTTTTTTTCTTTCAATTCTTTGACTCATCCTCGGCCCTCAGCGCCACAAGTCTCCGACAATTCAAGATTCAAAACACACCGCCGAAGTAGGCCAACTGCTAGGCATCGCAAGCCAACAATGCCAATTTGGACAGATCACAAAACTCTTCACTCTTCTAGTGTCAGATTCATTTATAATTAAACAATTTGTTTTCTATAGTTTGACTGAGTATGATTTTTAGTTTGTGATTGTTGGAGTTATTAATTGTTCATTTTTTGTTAGATTTAAAAATCACTACCTTTTACCAGTTTGTTTGTCTAGTTTGACTTTTTTGAGTCAAATTGGATGAACTTTGAGCTTTAAATACTCTCAATTTGTATTCGGGAAGGTTCAAGTGACATTGGAGGGCAATGTCATGGGATGGGCCCGGGGGGCGTTCCAGTGCCCCATTCGTAAAATTGACGGTTCCTACCCCCCCTAATCCCCCCGATAAACCCCCCCAACCCAGCCCCAACCCGAACACACCCCCCACCTCCTTCAATTGCACCCCACAAATTGATTTTGACTTTAGAGGGGTAGGAACCGTCAATTTTACGAACGGGGCACCGGAGCGCCCCCGGGTCATCCCATGACATTGCCCTCCAATGTCACTTGAACCTTGGTGATTTGTATTACACATTAGTATAATGAAATAAAAATTTGAAAATTCTCAATAAGATATCTCTAATATAATCAATTTTATTCAAAAATACATTTCAGTATTATTTAATTGAAGCTCAAAGTTCATGCAATTTGACTCAAAAATGTCAAACTAGGCAAATACAATGAATGGAGGGAGTATGATTTATTCTTATGAATTTGTAACTTGTGAATTCGATTTATATTTTATAAGAATATGAGTATGTTAAAATGATTATGTTATGTTACAAATTTATAATGTTTTTGATTATTTGTATTAACGATTATGAAATAATAAATCACTTTCAAAATATGAAACTACATGTGGGGTGGTTCTTGTGACATTGCCCCTTTCAAAATATGAAACTACATGGGATGACCCGGGGGCGCTACGGTGCCCCTTTCGTATAATTGATGGTTACTACCCCCCCTAACCCCCCACAGTTCCTACCCTCCTAACCCCCCCCCCCCTTCAATTGCACCCCCCAAGTTAATTTTGACTTATGAGTCAAAATTTGACTCTAGAGTCAAAATTAACTTGGGGGTGCAATTGAAGGGGGTGGGGGTGTGTTCGGGTCGGGGCAGGGGGGTTTACCATGGGAGTTACGAGGGGTAAGAACCATTAATTTTACGAGTGGGACACTGTAGAGCCACCGGGTCATCCAATATCATGGGAAGCCCTCCGCTTTTCACCTTGGTTCAAGTGACATTGAACTTCAATGTCATAGGATGACCCGGGGCACCTACGATGTTATGTTTGAAAAATTGATGGTCCCTACCCCCCTCCCTACCTCGGCCCGAATTGAACCGACCACCCCCCCCCCACCCCCTCCAATTGCACCCCACAATAGGAAAGTATCCTTTTTTTCAAAATCGTGTGATTAAAGGAATTACTAATCCTAGTAGTATTACTTAGCCATAATCATAGGGGTATAATTAGTTTCCTAACTTTAATCTTATTTGGTCAAGCATTTAGTAGTTATACATAATAGTAGGATTAACATTCAAACTTCAAGTCCAGCTCAGCCAAAGTCTTTATATAAGCATATGGCCAATATGCTTTTTTTATTGATTGTTGATTCTCGAATATAAAAAACTGTAAGAGTTTCTTCAAACCCTTAGTTCTTTATCAATCTTTGGTGGATCATTTCTTTAGAAGATTGTGGTGTTACTCTTGGATCCTTTTTTTATAGAACTTGATAAGTCTTTACTAATCTTCATCTGTTTTCTTATTCTAGATTTTATCCATATTCAACCTTAATTTTAACATCTCATTTTTATTTGTGTTTTAAGCTTTTGCATTTGCATCATTAAGTAATATGCAACATCAAAAAACTAAAAAAACACTAAATAAAATGCAGGTTGCAGCCTCCTTTGAAAAACCAAAACAAAAGGTTTCTATAAAACATCAACAACAAAACCACTAGAAATCCTACAAAACATGGTCTAGGGAGGGTGTGTGTACACAAAACTTACTCCAACTTGGAAAGTATAGAGGTTCTTTCCAAGAGACTTGAGCTCAAAGAGAGAAGAGCATAATGAAAAAGGAAAGTAGCAAGTAACAAAGTAAGAACACATACAAAAACAAACAGAGATGCAAAAATTGCAAATGTAGGCACAAAAACACACAAGCAAATGCTACAAATTAAGGTCCAAAAGACTACCTACCACCCCAATCCCAAACCTCTACACGATCATATCTAAGGTCATATGCTTCGTAAGATCTTGAAATCGTAAATCCTGTCTAATCACCCCTTCCAACTCTTCTTATGTCTACGTCTACCCCTCCCTATACCCCCTGCCTCAAGCTTATTGCACATCCTCACTGGCAATCTCGCATCCTTACTTCTCCTCGTCATGTGCCCAAACCATCTCAGTTTAGGTCCCCAAGGCTTAACATGCACAGAGGCTTTGGATAGCAGGACTAAAATCACTTTTGTTGATATTCTTGGCATGAGGCTACTCAAGTTTATTGCAACTATGGTATGTTTTACCGAATGGTTTTAATCCATGAACATTATATTTCATTTTTCAAATCCACGCGTAGGGCATGTTTCTGCATCCACTGTAACTTTGCAAATCAAGACTTTAGACAGTAGGAGTCCATGGTTGAACTTATTATACATATTATCCTTGATAGTCAATGGCATGTTTCAGCATGCATAGTTACTTTGCAAACCAAGGCTTTAGATAGTCGCATAGTTGTGAAAAGCGCGCCTGAGGTGCGATGCGCACGAGGCGTAGGGTTCTGCCCATCTGACAGTGTGATGCAAGCGATGTACAGGAGGCGCGCGCATAACCACGCATCATTGCATTTTTCGATGCATGCGCTATAAGGCACGCATCGCGAACCCAGAGTTTTTTATTTTATTATGTTAAAACTAGGGTTGACTACTTAACTCACTTTTCACCGTTCAACTTTGCGTCTCTCTCCTTCCGCATCTTGGACTTCGGCGACTTGCGAGTCTTCCACCCTTTAACGATTGTGTTTCTTCTCTTTCAGGTTAAGTCGCTAGACTTGCTTCTTACTTTTCATATTTTATTTCTCGTTTTTAAATCGATCTCAGTTTTTTAATTGCTGGGGCACTACTGCATTAGTAGCTTCTCAGATTTTCTTTTTGTTTCTTTAGCCCGCTTCAGTTTTTAAATTGCTAGACTTCCATGTTTTTTCATGCAGTTCTGTACTTTTGTTTCATCCATAAAGGAGGTATTTATTTTCATGCAGTTCTTTTTGTTACTTTTGTTTCATGTATTTTTCTTGTTTTTGCAAGTAGCTATTTTTGTTCTTGAACTTTTAGTATTTTTATTTGTCAATGGTACTATGTGTGACATTGATTCTTGGCTACTTTCTAAAATTTTATTAGGTCTTTCGAAATTGTATAAGAAATGTTTCTAATATAGATATGCTATACATTTTATAGGAATTGTTGGTAATTTAGAGGTTTTATGCTCCTTAGAGCAGCTCCAATGGAGATGCTAAAAATGGACAGCTATAAACATAGTTTAGAATATGTACAGTGATTTGGACGTTCTAATTTTCATGTGTTCCAACCATAGCTGCTATTCTCCGTCTTCCATATAAATTTAATATGCTTTATCTTTTTATTTCTTTGCTTTGTGTGGAATAAAAACCAAGTTATCATTGCTCTCTCCACTCAATTAGTTTCCGTACTTAGTTTTATTAATATTTTATTATAGCAGATAACTTTTGGTCTTTTATATATAGCATGTGTAATGTGAAAAATAGATACTTCTCTACTTTTTGAAGGACCTGTTGGAGCTCATTATTATGAATAGTAAAGTCTAAAGTCTCTATGTTTTAAACTATAAAGGCTGCCTTGGAGATGCTCTTATGTTTCAATTTGTGCCTCATGTTCGTAATGCGCGCGCATTACTTGCGCATCGCGCATCGAGGCGCTAGGGACCCTTTGTGCATAAGTCATAGTTATCACAGCATCGCCTAGGCATCGCGGCCCCCTCTCGATCTTGCCTTGATGATTCAACTCGCCTAACTTTCAATTCCTCGCCTAGGGACGACTTGGCGTCCTGGCACAGCGCCTTTGTCGACTAACGCCGTGAACATGGCACTCGAATTCCAGATATGTATCTTCAATACCGGAGAAGACCATACGATTGACTTAGGTTTTGCGATCTGAAAGGCGGAGAAGACCATACGATCGACTTAGGGTTTGCGATCTTCTCGGATCAGATGCGAGAGAGCCAAAAATTAAGATGCTAGCCGACCCAATAACCCGGCCCTTCAATTTTGACAGAATTCCCAGCGACTAACACTATTCTCGTATGACTTTTGACTTTGTATTTAGGCTTTTCAGCTTCTCTTAAATTCCCAGCCATTAGCACTTCCTATTTTCCTTTAAAATTAACCCTATATGTGTTATGTTTTACCGTATATTTTCTTTAATTAGAAGATGTCTTCCATTAGTGTTTTCATATTTTATTTTTTATTTTCTATTTTTGAAAAAACATTAATTTAATGTAATGTGATGTAATGTGATGCAATGTGACATAATGTGATGTAATGTGATGTCATGTAATGTGATGTGATGTACATGTAATGTAATGTAATAATGTACACACACAGGAATATATATATATATATATATATATATATTATTTGTCACCTAATCGTCGCCTAGGCGCTCACCTAGGCGTCATGGTGATACATTGGCGCCGCGCCTTGCCTTGGCGCCGTGATAACTATGGCATCAGTGCGCATCGCGCCTTAAACAACTATGTATAGTCGAATAGTCAATGGTTGAATCCATTATACATAATATATTTGAAAGCAGCAAACATTTAGTGAAAATGAATATACCTGCTCAGAATCACCCCATCTTCGAAAAGCAGAAAAAGATTGTAACCTGGCCCGGAAATATTGTCCACCAACAGTTGCAATACAGTAGCAGATCTTTTGTGCAACAGTAAGTCCGGGTCCCTCCAATCCAGTTCGGACTAAATGATAAATAAGGGTATATATGTAAATTAGTATATCAACATTACTACACCATTTGGGATTGGTGTCAAAAAGAGCTAAATTTGTCCTAAGACTCCTAACACAATACCAAGCAAATTATAGTTTTGTCCAAATCTGTATCTGAAACACCAAAAGCCATGGTAAAGCAAGAGTTAGTCCATGATGTCTTTTGCATTTTTGGATTTGCATTTAAAGTATAAAAAAATCCTTTTAGGCCATTTAGATTTTGCAGAGCACTTTTAGACCTCAATGTCACCCACTTATAACTAGACAGGCAAATGGGTCATATGGGTCATGCACGGGTTGGGTGTACTCGGGGTTGGGTGAAATTTAGGTCAACAGGTTCTGGTTGGGTTAAATATGGTTGGTTCAAATTCAGTCAATGCACTTCAGTTTGGGTTGCGTCAAGTTTGGGTGAAGCTTGGTCAAGTTGGTTCGAGTACGGGTCAAATCAATTTTGGGTAGGTTTGGATTAACACTTCACGCCACGTCGATTTGAATGTGTTTTAAGGTCATTTTTGGGATGTGACGAATCAGGTAAACTTTCAATTAGGTTACTTTTTTAGATGATTTAAAAATAAATTCTAATTTTCCACAGTTTGATGATGTTCGCTAAAGTTGATAAAGGCCTTGTTTGGGAATAGCATTTTCAAATGGCATTAGCGTTTTGGATTCAATTTTAATGGTGTAGATTAATTTTGAAAAAGCTACCGCTAAACATTGCTGTTAGATAGCCTTTTCAAAAGGCTAACGCTAAACACTAAAGTTGTTCACAAACACACCAAAAAACAAGTTTAAAATATATTTTTAGTTTTGTCATTACGATTCATGAATGTGTCATTCTGTTTTATCCAATCTTATATTTCACTTTTAATTCAAAACACGAGTAAACTATAAACAACAACCCGGTTTAATCCCACGAGTAATGTCATATCGCTCATGTTCGTTGATATCTATTTGCTAGTACATAGTCCATTGCATATTTTATAATTTCCTACATAAAAATAATAAAATTTCAAGGAAACTGCCAGAGTATTTAATAAAATTTTGGGAGATCTCTTATGCCTGAAGGACGTGGTCAATATCACTTACACCTGCTGATGGGTTTTAAATCGTACCAATCAAGAGTTTTTTTCAATTATTATAAAGATTTTTTACTAAAGGTGACTTTTGGTAATAGGTTTTTACCTTTTCCTTGCATCTCAAAAGCACGCTCATCTCTATACCGCAAATTCATTAGAGCATTGCCGGGAGTAGGTTTATCAACCCAGATAGAAAACAACCAAATCAGAAACTCGAGGAAAGCATCAAGTTCTGGCTCATATTGAAACAACATTCCTGGCTAATGTCAAAGAAGTGGCAAAGTAATTAAAAACCTACCAAAGCATTCTTAAATTCCTTCTTAGTTTGTTTGTAGAAATAGTTCTTCATGCAACCAAATAATCAAGGGGAACCATATGATGGACAGTGTACCTTCATCAAAGAAAAGACTTTCACCAACTGCTCCTTTAACATGGCTGACATTTCAACATCTAGTCTCGCTGCATCAATCTGATTTACTCTCGATATTGCAATTGGAATAGTTGACTGCCAATCAAAAGAAAGCAGAAATGAATTATCATTCATATCTAGGAGTGGAATATAATGCACATAAAGACTATAAACCACCACCAAGACCATGTCTTAATAACAAAAATATGTTCTATGGCTCTTGACTACAGAACACGACTTAAATAAAAACTTACATAAATTTTTAAAAACACCTTGAATTAAAAAATATTCAAGGTACAAAAGCACAACTTCTTACTACAAAACACTATATAATTACCATAGTTTGTAAGGCGTTGCCTAGGCGATAAGGCGCTGTCACTGGGACGCCTTGTTTGCTCGCCTCGCCTAGAAAATCTTAAGGCGACCAGGCGCTCGCCTAGGCGTCGCCTTACCTCGCCTTGATGCCTTGGGCCCATTTAAAATTTTGAAAAAACCCATTTTTTTAGTGCAGCCCATTTTCTTTTAGTGTAGCCTAATAGACTTAAACTTATCTTCTCTCTCGGTCTTCTTTGTCTCAATCAAGCTATCTTAAAATGTATAAGACTTATATATATATATATATATATATATATATATATATATATATATATATTTGTCGCCTAGGCGATATGAAGGTACATTGGCGCCTCGCCTTGGCGCCTTACAAACTATGATAATTACAAGTGTTGCCTACCATATTTCTGTGTTTAAACCAAAGAAAATACTCCGTGTAGATATAAGAATACGGCTAATAACTGCTAAACACAATCCATTAATAGTAATTACTTCAACTGGGTTAAAAATAACAAAAGAATGCATGGGAGAAGCCGGTGCCTGATGGAAATACCTTTTGAGTTGGAGTTTTTTGCCAGTGACGGGCTAATTTTCGGTAGGTATCAATCCAAGCATCTTCCGGTGGTGGCGGAATTGTGAGGACGGCACCCCTACCAGTTTGGAAGGACCCTGATGAAGCTAGGGTTTCTCTAGCCATTTCTACTACTAGATATGTTCGCACGGCCAATACTTTTTTCGAAAATAATACAATGCCTGCAATTGTTTACTATCTCAAACAACATAGATGAAACTTCAATCACTACAAAAAAACGAGGCAATACCGACAGGGGTAAATATGTTGCTAAAGGTTGGCTTTTACCAACAGATATTTGTTTGTCGCTACGATGTCGCTAAAAACTCTATGAGTAAAAGTATTACCGACAGATTAAATATATTGTCGCTGAAGTAGTATAACAGCGACAAAATAAAGATATCGCTAAAAAGGGGAGAAGTACCGACAAAACATATATGCGTTAAAACATGGATTACCGACAAAAAATAGTGAGGGTAAAATGTTCTTTTCTGTCGGCAATAGCTTGTCTTTACCAACATTAACTTTTATTATAGCTGTCGCTAAAACTTGGATTACCCACAAAAAATAGTGTGGGTAAAACCTTCTTTTCTGTCGATAATAGCTTGTTTGAATCAACATTAACATTTATCATAACTGTCGCTAATGCAATGTTTTCACACCAACATGCTCTATTTCACTTTCAAAGGGATATCAACGTATTTCATTGACAAATAAAATATAAAATTCATACTTGTATTAACAACAAAACATAATACGATAACATTTCAAGGGTTACAACTAACCCATATACGAAATCATATCCTTGTTGGGTTAATTTCCAAATTTGATTCATCACTGGCGTATAATTATCTTTATTAAAAGAATATTGATCATAGCATTGGCATCTACAATATGCTTCATGCATAGTAAAGGTGCTGTTTTCAAAATGATGAACGCACTGATTGATAACATGCTTAGTAATTACTAATTCCCCCCACTCAACAATACAAAAAGGGAAGTCCTATAGAAATTTAAAGCTGGAAATCTTAATAATGTACAACAAATAAACCAACAAATAAACCAGCAAAGGGAAGTCCTATAGAAATCTATATTTGATTTTTGAGTTGTTCTTTCAAGCTCCTATAGAATTTTATGCAAAAGAATTCTAAATTTACAAGCAACTCACTGGAATAATGCTACATAAGCCAAGTAAAGCAATGTTATCACCAATAATCACATATGATACATTAGCCAAATAAAGCAATGTTATCTCTGATTATAAGCAAAATAAGCCAAATAAAGCAATGTTATCTCTGTTTATAAGCCAAATAAAACAATGTTAACTCTGTTCATAAGCCAAATAAAGCTACTGAATGGGGCAAGACTAATCACCAACACATATGCTACATATATGATGATATGAGATGTGACTTTGTTACCAGTCCTGTTCCGGCAATTGGAAAGAGTCGGTGATGCCGAAACCCTGGTTGAGGTTGAGATAGAGGTGGTGATGCACGGAAAATCTCGCCGGAAACCGCTGGTCCTATTCCGACGATCCAAAAACCCTAGGTCGCGCAAACTCTTCTCTGCAAGTATTCCTGCGTCTGTCTGTGAAATCGCCGGAGACTGGCTCTGCTCGCAGGCCGATGCAAGCCGTCGCCGGTCGGTGCTTTGATTGCAGAGAAGATTGGTCTCGGCGGAAGAGAAGCAGAGACCGAGGAGTGGGTGGGGGCTCCGTTAAATCTAAAAAGTTACGGAGTATTAAATCCAAGGGCAGAGATTTAAAATGTCGTACCATGACATTTAAGGTAAATGTCAGTGTTGAACGGCGGTGTATTATTTTTTAGAGGGATGCTAGGGTACATCCCCAAATATACACTATCAACTTTTTTATCACTCATTTTTATTTATTTATTTTTTCTTTAATTTATTTGTTAATATATGTGGTATTGGAGGGGTGGTGTGCATTTAGGATATACTTTTGGGTGGATCCTAGCATTTTTCTATTTTTTACTCTATACCCATGTACCATTTGGAGGCATCTAACCTTTTTCTACATTTTTATCTCTCTACTCTAGGAATATTAAATTACTCAACTTTAAAGCTCGAATTGGTACAGGAAATTGGATTGAATTTAAAAAACAAAATTTAGTATTTATTTTTAGAATTTTTAAATTTTAGTTTTTAGTTTTTGTTTTTTAATTTTTAATTTTAAATTTTTGAAGCATTGAAACATTTTGGGCTCCCTTGTTGTTAGGGCCATAATGTTCGCTACGAGTGTCTGATTACGGCGAGCTACCCTTTTTCGAAAAGCTCTCAGCAAGACGTTAAGGGTCCGTCTTTGACCCTAAATTTTATCGTTTAGCCTATTTAAATTGCAATTTTGGTTTTTTAACCAAATGCACATCATATTAATCTATTAGAATCATGAACTTTTTACACACAATTGTGTATTTGGTTGAAATTATATAAAATTAAATTTAATAGAGTCAAATATAATTAATTTTACACGTAAATGTAAGGGTGTAGATCAAATTTGAAAATGATAAGACTAAATGCTGCCGCTAGAGAGTCTTTTCAAAATACTAATACTAACATCTAATATTATTGACTAATATTGAATAAGTGATTTGGAACTAATCAAATTAACTCCTAGACCAATAAAATTTATTGTAATTAGATGAAATTAGGATAAAATCTAGTTATTCCATACAAGTCATCATATAACCCTTTTGTCCCAAAAAAGAATATCACACATTCACACTTCACTATTTAAAAATTACGGAAATTTTATTTGTTTATGTGTTATCATTTATTATTTGATAAAATAAACTATTATTCTTGTAACATCTCATTTTGTAAAAATTTTGACGTATTTTTTGAATATATAGACATATTTTTTTTGAATTAAGCTAGGGGTACACCAACATGGGGTACCCCAAGTGTACACCAAAGCCAACACAGACACACACAGACACAAAGTGTCTGTGTTGCACAGACATTTTGTGTCTGTGTCTGTCTGTGTTGGCTTGGTGTACACTTGGGGTACCCATGTTGGTGTACCCCTAGCATTGCCCATTTTTTTTCTCTAACAATCTTTAAATAAAATAAATTTTAAAAACTAATTTTTTTTACTTTGTTTTGCGTTATGTAGCATTCTTTCTAAGACGAAGGGAGTTTTTTCTTAAAAATAAGATTGTTTTAATTAGATTTTGTAACTTAAGACTGAAGTCAGTACTATATTTTTGATATAATATCTAATCAAAGACTTAATTTTTTATCAATTTTCATATACTCAAAATTTTCCTCATTCCTTTTCACTTTTCATGTTTAATCTTATCAATTTTCTTATGCCACCATTCAACTCATTTCTCAATTTCAATTCAGCTTCAACTTTTAGACCTATTTTTTTCAATTGATGCTTCACTTTGTTTTTCAAATATTTTATTCCTTTAATTTTGTTAATAACAAAATAGTTGACTTACTTTATTTATCCAAAATTTTATTTGTATAACTTATCTTCAATTTCTAAATATAATAAATTTAAGGCATGAGATCTTGTAATTTTTTTCAAAATGATAATCCATTTTATGAGAGAATGAGTAAGTAATCTAATTAGTTTAAATGGTAAAATAAAAGTAAAAATTTAAAAATATAATTTGCTTATTGAAAGGCAAACATAGTTCCGTATTTATCATTTTAGTTCTAATCGGGTTCGGATATTATCGATTTCGGATCTAATTAGTTTTGGGTTTTATCGGTTTCCGGTACTATCGGTTTCGGCTTTGATCGGTTCGGATATTATCGGTGTCGGATCTAGTCGGTTTGGATTTAAATCAGATATAAATTATTTAGTACGGTTTCGGTTCGATTCGGATCATTTCGGGTTTTCATTTATAGATCGGATCTTTATTTTTCGGATCATTTCGGTTTCAGTTTTGAATAATTCAGTTCGGGTAATCGGTTACGATTCTATTTTGCTAGATCTAACTCAAACTCTCTTTTTAGACAAAATGCTACCAATTCAAGAGGGATTGCGAGAATCATTCCTTTCCTTCTGTTTTCCCATTAAACCAAAACACACCAACTGCACCACTATTGAAAGGAAACTCAACCTTGGAGAATGGAGACTCATTATTTTATTATTATAATCATTATAAAAAAATATTATTTTTAGGAAAAACCAAAAACTATGTTGTTTGAATCTAAAAAATAATCAAAGATATATGGGAACTAATCTTTGAGCAGACATTTACATGAAACATTATCTTAAATAAATCCACCTTTTCATAAATAATCTCACTTTTCACTGTTATTTAACATATTTTTTGGAAAATACCTGTGTTTCAAAAATAAATAAAAGCTGAGATTATTGTGGGAAAATTTTTGGAAAATGCTTGTTTTTAATTTTAACATTTATTTTTTAAAAAAATATATAACATTACACTCTTGTTTGAGATTTGTCTCAATTTATTTCAAAAGATATAACTATTTACAATTTTTTTTATATTCTCGGGGAAATATAATATTGAATTATCAAAAAATAATTCAAAGTATCACTCTAGAAAAAAATTGCAATACAAAAAAATTGCAGTGAGTTATAAAATTTATTAGTGCCGTTTTGGGAAAAAATATTGTGTCATTTTCACAACTTTTGAATTATTATTTTGGGGAAACATTTGTACTATATTATCGAAAAAAATCACAAGTTGGGTAGTTCCATTTTAGAAAAAACAATACAGGTAATAGAAGATTATCAATAAACATTTTGGAGTGTTGTTAATGAAAAAAATTACAATGCAACAAAAAATGTAGTAAGTTATTAAAATAAAAGTTTCATTTCAAGGAAATAAATTATTGTGTTATTTTCACAATTGTTGTAATGTGTTTTTTGCAAAAAAAACATTTATATAGAATTAAAAAAAAATATTCACAAGTTTTGTAGTGCCATTTTAAAAAAATTATAATAGTGTATCCAAAAACAATTCGGAGTGAGTTATTACAACTTTAAAAAAATTTAGTGAGTCATGAAGTAAATATATTAGCTCCATTATGTAGAATACTTTATTGTTCAATTATTATCCGATTATCAATTATTAAAAAGTCATTAGTTTCACTCTAAAAACACTTAAATTTGGTGGATTATTATTTATAAAAACATTTTAAAAAGTACATTTAAACTTAATGTTAGAAATTAAGAAAACAAAAAAAAGAAAATTTACCTAAAATAATATCACCTTTCATTTATTTGTGAAAAACAGGCATTTTCCAAAAATTCTGTTAATTGGTGGCTAGTTTTTTAATGATCCAAACTCACATACATGCGAAAAGATGAGATTATTTCAGTTGACAGTGAAAAGTGAGATTATTTAAAAGATTAGTTTGTATTAGTTGTATAGATGAATCATTCTTATTGATAACGAATTACAAGCAGAAAGCATAAATAATTCACGGTTAATGCCATCAAATTTTCATCTGTAGCTAAAGTTTTATTTTAAATTATGAAGATGGAGTTAATACTCATTTTGGTCTCACGACTCATTTTGGACCCTGTAAGTTCACTTGTGTCAAATTAATCCTTATATATGGAAAAAATGAATCAAGTTAGTCCTTCAAATGGAATGTACGGAGTATGTCTTAAAATTCTAAGTCATCACATTAATTGACACAAGAACAATGATCCCGTGCATTAGTTTTTTTATCCATTAACGTGTTAACTTTGAATTTTGAAAGATAAACTTTGCATGAAGAACTAATTTAATCATATTTCCTAGTTACATCACATGGAATAATTTGATTAAAGTGAACTTACAAGGACCAAATTAACTCGTGAGTGCACTTACAGGGACTAAAACTTGTATTAACTCTATGAAGATGATTTGGAACTCAAAATCATGAAATAAAATAGAAGAAATCAACAATAAAATTCAGATGCATACCTCTGACCATAGTTTTGAAAACTGGACCGGACCGGCCGATTCGAATCGGGCAATCAGACCGGCTTCAGCAACGAACCAGTAGAAACCTGTTAAAACCGGAGAAAACCGGCCGGAACCGATTTTTTTAATATTTTGTACCCAAGACCACATGATAGAAAGGGCCATGCTTCTAACCATCTGTGCTACAATGTTTGGTGTTAACTCGTTGTTATTTGTCTTTAATATTCTTTAACTTCAAAATTCTTTATCAAATACTTTTAAAAAATATAGAATTTTTTAAACTAAAATTCAAAACCCATTGATATAATTGAGATGAAGTGCATATCACACAAAAACTATATATATATATATATATATATATATATATATATATATATATATATATATATATATATATATATATATATAAATTAATTTATTTATTAAAGATGTTTGAACCACTAGTTCAATCACTCGAACTACTAGTTCGACCAGTGAAGGTGTCTTGACCGGTTCGATCACCGGTTCGGTTTTGAAAACTATGTGACGATTAGGAGTGAAAAAGTGACATCCTCCGTCTCCCTCTTCCTTTATGTTGGGAAAATCACGTCAATTTTTTAGCGGAAGCAATAAATAATTTTCCCGTCTTTGTGTTGTCAAAATGGGCAAAATCATATGACCAATCAAGAATAGCAAACACAACGACAAGCAATCAATCAAGCGATAAACGAACACCAAGATTTAACGTGGAAACCCCAAATCGGGGAGAAAACCACGAAGCCTTCTACTAATCACCAAGAAAATCAGTGGGTACACCAAGAATCCTCTCTGAATCAATTAGAGGTACACACAATCATAAAGTAATAACTTGGAACACCAAACAACAATAATCTTCACTCAAAAGTGAGAAAACCCCAATAAAAACGCAGCAGTAAACAGAGTCGATTTTACCAACATCGAGAGGTCAAAACAACAATCCCACCGTTGGATATGAAGAAGAGGATCTCAGGAACAACATACTAAAATTTCATCCCGATCGGAGCTCGTTTAGTCGTCGATCGGAGCACAAAACCAGGCTGCACCTCTCTTTTCCTCTCTTCTTCCTTCTCTCGGCTTCACCCTCTTTTTTCTCTCTCTGTTTCTGCGCTGTTCGGCTACTCAATTCTGTCAGTGACCTACTGCCCGTGTCAAGTAGCCAAAAGGCTTTTGCCTTTACAATAAAGTGGCATTCCCACTTTGACTATTCCCTTTCCTTTTTTTCTTTTTTAATATTAAATGTATTGTTTAGGAACTCATTCCTCCATGTAGGAGTGATACCCCTACACTTTATGATGTTGGTCCAATGTCTCTCCCAATTCTTTTCTCACACACGCATATCACCCTTTTGTTTTACTTGCACTTGAAAACTACTCTGTAATATGGCCAACTAATTCTAATTACGGGGAGTATCATTTTGTCTAGTTAGTGGATTAAACCGTACCTTTTGCTAAAGAAAGAAATTACCGAGGATCAAGTAAAATTATCCGTTGAAAATGAATTTGAATTTTAAAGCTAATTACCAGTATCCGATTTTAAAGATTAATCTCAGGTACTTTATAATTTTTTATGTTTATATTTTGTTTCTCTATTGATATCATATGTGAAGTTCACCTATGATAAGTTGGTCAAACTTTTCGCTGAGAAGCGAACAAATGAATATGTATGGCAGCAATCTGGGTGCAATTTTTCTATGAATGTGTGGAAACATATTAGGAAAAATGAAGAAAATATGCTTTATTGTCGTGTTGTGCGGCACCACGCACAAGAAGGGATATACTCTGTGGTGGTGGATGGGTCGTCCTACATTGCTCAGCGGGAGACATTTACGGTGAACTTAAATGCACGAACATGTAGCTGTGGTCAATGGGCAACATTTCACCTACCGTGCAGTCATGTCCATGCAGTATGTCATTACTGTAGTGTCACCGTGGATCATTTGATTCCAAATATTTTTTCAATTCAATCCTACATCAAGGCTTACTCTGGCATTATAATGCCGCTACCAGATGAGTCTGAATGACCTACTCCAGAGTACGAGATACTGAGGCCAACACCACGACAGACCACACGAACCGACCGATCTACGAGAACCCGCTATCCGAATAACATGGACTATTGACCACGGAGACATCGCAACGAGGAATAGCTATGTCATGAATTTCAATTATGTATGAGTTTATGTATTATTAAATTTTACAAATAAGTTAATCATGGATTGTGTTTAGGCTTTTTCTTTTTTTTTAATAAATTGTTATATGTACTCTAGCAATAAATTTATTGTATTTTGTCTTCTTCTTTTAATCTCGTTATATAAGTATCAATTAAAGTCAATAAATCGTATTTTTTAAAAAATTTTTTTATAATTTATTTTTTACATCTTCTTTATGTATGTTTCCTTTATCTTGTAATTAATTTAGTTTCTTATAAATAATTTATAAGTAACAAAAGTTAATTGGTTTCATTCAAAAACAAAAAAATTAAAATTTTTTAAAATACAGTTAGAAAACATTAAAAAAAAGTTTATCAAAGTGGAGGTAATTTGTTAAAAAAGTTATAAAAGTGGAGTTAAAATAACTAAAAAAGTTTAAAAGAAAAAAATAAATTGGAACAAACAACAATGAGCTCCATGCATTAAGAAAAATTATTTAAAAAAATAATATTAGTGAAACGGATTAGGCTAATCCGTTTAGTAATTAAATAAGTGAAACGGATTAGCCTAATCCGTTTAGAAAAATATTAACCTCCAAAATGGAGTAGCCAACTCCGATTGGTATTATTGGGGAAAATGTATTTTCAAAGTGCATATGAAGAAATGCTATGAGTGTATTTTACACTGATGGGGAATTCACTCTTTGTTTTACTTACCACCTGAAAACTACTTTGTAGTCTGTAATATGGCCAACTAAAATTCTATTTAGGGGGAGTATCATTTTGTATAGTTAGTGTATTAAACCGTACCTTTTGCTAAAGAAATTAGGGAGTATCAAGTATAATTATCCGTTGAAAATTATCCGTATTAAACTTTATTTTTTGAGTTAATTTGTTTGGAAGAAGGGTTCATTCAGCCTTCACGCATCCTCATCCCCCTGTAGACTCTTCACTCTTCATTTGCTTTCCAACTTCTTCCTCTGATTATTTGATTCATTTTCCCCTTTTTTTCACAACATCTTCCGGTGATTTCTGAAACTTCCTGCCGCCTTCTGATTTCTCACATTTCGAATCCTGCCAACAATTTCTTTACACGGCAATCGAAGATGAGTTCTGGAATCAAATCTGCAAAACCCTCGAGACCTCCGAATCCAGCGAGCACAGCGCCTTCAAGATCGTCAACTTCTTCATTATCTTCCCACTTGGCAATGGTGGAACTCAAGCAGCGAATCCTTATATCTCTTTCCAAGCTCTCTGACCGCGACACACACCAGATAGCCGTGGAAGACCTCGAGAAGATCATCCAGACTCTCTCCCATGACGGAGTCCCTATGTTTCTAAACTGTCTCTACGATGCCGCCAATGATTCCAAGCCTGCCGTCAAGAAGGAGAGCCTCCAGCTCCTGGCTGCCCTCTGTGCTGCCCACAGCGATTACACGGCTACTCATTTGACTAAAATCATTGCTCACATAGTGAAGAGGCTGAAGGATCCGGATTCAGCCGTCAGGGACGCGTGCCGTGATGCCATTGGCTCGCTTTCCTCATTGTACCTCAAGGGGGAGGCTGAGACAGGTGGGCTTGGATCAGTGGTCTCCCTGTTTGTGAAGCCTCTTTTCGAGGCTATGGGCGAGAATAACAAGACTGTGCAAGGTGGAGCTGCAATGTGTATGGCTAAAATGGTGGATTGTGCCTCCAACCTGCCTGTTGCAGCTTTTCAGAAGCTTTGTCCACGGATCTGCAAGTACCTTAATAGTCCCAATTTCATGGCAAAAGCTTCACTTCTGTTTGTTGTGTCAAGCTTATCTCAGGCAAGTTCTGTCACTGTTTGTCATATGTAACACGTTGCTAGCATGTTAAATCAATGCTGTTTGTTCCAATTTATTTGTTATTTGTATTTGAATTGATGTTACATTTGACTCTGTGAATTCTGGGTTACTGTATGGAAAAAATGCTGAATTGAGCTAATGCTACCAAGGAGTACATTATTTATAGGTTGCATCTGAAAACTATGCAGGATCAAGTAAATGATACTCTGCAGTATATTCTAATACGCAGCAGCATCTCAAAACTATGCTGAATCTTGTGAATGTTACCAAGGACTTAATTCTGATCTTGCTAGTTATTCTACTTCCTTTTACAGACCTAATAATACTTCGCATCAATTAAGGTGCAAAGTTTAGTTTTGACTAAGTAATAGTGTCATTTCTAATATGGGTGTAGGTTGGAGCCATTGCAGCACAAAATTTTGAGTCATTGTTACGGAGCTTACAAGAATGCATTAGCAGTTCAGAGTGGGCAACACGTAAGGCTGCAGCTGATACTTTAACTGTCCTGGCATTGCATTCGAGCAACTTAGTAACTGAGGAAGCTGCTTCAGTATTGGCCGTGCTTGAAGCATCTCGGTTTGACAAGGTACCCCACAACAACAATTCTGTATTGGAGGATGTTGACACTTACTCTTTATATTTCACCGACTCATTTTACCATGTCTTTTATTATCTTCTTCTATATTGAATTTAATGCTGTGATTTCCAAAGCAAAAATTTCTCTTAGTAGTATTAATTGTTGGCTTGTTGTTTGTTATGTAATGAGTGGCAACATTTATACTCTGTATATTTCAATTTGGAGCATACTGCAAACACATGAAATACTAATCCACTTCAATTTCTCTTTGCACGGGAACAATGACTATCTAAATCTCTGCCATTCTCACATTGATAACTTGATAATTCAATAATTTCATGAGAGAAATATTTATATCATGTCTAATTTCATCTGTGCCCTTGGCAACTTGTTTATCAAACTATAGTGACTTGAGTGTTTTTTTTCCAGATAAAGCCTGTTAGAGATAGTATGTCGGAGGCCTTGCAGCTGTGGAAAAAAATTGCAGGAAAAGGAAACATAGTAGTGCATGATCCAAAATCTAAATCTCATGGTAGTGAAGGCACTATATTTTTTTCCCCCATTTTTCTTTGTTTCTGTTTTTGTTAGTCTTTTTTTCATTTAGTGCTACACAAAAACTTGCCTATCTTAATCTGCTCAAACTAATTAACATTTTTTTGAATCTCATCTACTAACCTTCTATATTTATTTAATCTTTTAGATGGTGAAATTTCTGAATCAGCTGATTCATCAAAGAGTAAGGAGCCTCAAAATCATGAGAAGCAGGAGACAGTGGTTAACGATGCTTCCAGCAAACGTTCTCCAAGTGATTCGTTTTCGAAACCCAAGGGTGGAAACATCTCTGAAAAAACTGTTGGGATATTAAAGAAAAAAGTTCCAACTCTGACTGATAAGGTATGGAACCAAGAATTTTTCCAAAAACTTGAAACAAGGGGTTCAGGTGATTTGACTGTTGAAGTTGTTGTCCCACGCCGTTGCCTTAATACTCCCAATGTACAAAATGAGGAAGGAGATGTGCCCAGTGATGCAGCCAATGAAAGAACAAGAGGAAACTGCCAGGCAAATGAGAAATATAATAATGAAGACAAAGTCATTTCTGGAGGGAGTTTTACAGAGCAAGATAGAGTTAATGAGGTTGATTTAAGCCAAAGGGAGCAGGCGAGCAGTCATGCCGGACTTTCTAAAGGTGCTGCACAGTCAGAGGGCTTTCTAAATAACAAAGGAAACTGGCTAGCCATTCAAAGGCAATTATTGCAACTTGAGAGGCAACAGACTCATCTCATGAGCATGTTGCAGGTATGGTCATTTATTCAGCTTCTTCTGAAAAAGATACATGAATGTTTTTCTCACAAATAGTTTTTAGTGCAGGATTTCATGGGCGGATCTCATGATAGCATGATCACTCTAGAAAATAGGGTGCGTGGTCTCGAAAGAGTTGTTGAAGAGATGGCACAAGATTTATCAATATCTTCAGGTCGAAGAGGTAGTAATTATATTACTGGATTTGACGGATCATCAACTAACAGGCGTATGTTAGTTGGTGGCGGAAAATTGGTGACGGGTAGTGATGGGCGCATTCATTTTGGGGAAAGGTTTGCACAATCTGATGGCATGCCTTCAGGGATAAGGGGAAGGGGTCCGCATTGGAGAACGGAAGCGAATGATGGTTGGGACTTCCATACATATGGTAAGAATGCGTATATGGGCTCTAGAAGAGCTGTGGCTAGTGCTTCCTACGATGGCAGATCTCCTAAATCTGAAAGTGAGACAGATCAGGCGGGAAGCAGAAGAGCCTGGGACAAAGGAGCTCTACCTTTTGGGTTTGGTGAGGGGCCTTCTGCTAGAAGTGTCTGGCGAGCCTCAAAGGACGAAGCGACTCTGCAAGCAATACGTGTTGCTGGGGATGATAGTAGATCTGCTCGAGGTGCTAGAGTTGCTGTTCCAGAATTAACGGCCGAAGCTTTAGGTGATGGTAACAATGTCCATGAACGCGATCCGGTCTGGACTTCTTGGAGTAATGCCATGGAAGCACTTCTTGTGGGAGATGTAGATTCAGCTTTTGCTGAAGTTTTATCTACCGAAGATGATGTCCTCCTTGTAAAGTTAATGGAGAGATCGGGTCCTGTGATGGACCAGCTGTCTAATGATGTAGTAAGTGAGGTCTTGCATGCAGTTACTCAGTTTCTGATGGAACAAAACTTGTTGTACATTGGCTTATCTTGGGTTCAGCAGGTATATATTTTGCTCACCATTCCTACCACTTTCTCTGATTTTTCCATGGCATGATTCATTCCTTGCTTCCCTTCTGCCTGAATAAGTGTATTTTATTTACCAAAAGATATATGAAGTATAACTTTGCTTACATTCCAATTGCCAAATTAAGATTCGCAAAATTACTAATAGAGCAGAAACTCCACAATAATCGTCTCACATTTTAGTACATACAAATTTAATACTCTGTATAGTAGTAACAACCATAGTTTGTTTCCTCTAAGTTTCAATTTAAAGACATCTTTAAACAGGTAGTAGGAGTTGAATGTGCCTTCCTTGCATCCCTTCTTCCTGTATAAGTGTATTTCAATTACTACAAGATATATAACTTTGCTAATATTCCAATCGGCAGGTTAAGATTTGCATAATTGTGTAATAGTGCAGAAACTCCACAATAATCATCACACATACATTTTAGTTTTAACACATACAAACTGAATACAACAATAACAACCATAGTAGAACAATTCACATTTTGCTTCCTCTTGAGTTTCAACCTAAAAAACGTATTGAAACATGTAGTAGGAGTTCAATGTGCTATTAGCACATTAAACACTTTTGGAGCCTACGTGCCTTGTTTGTCCAACACTGTGCCCTACCCCTACTCCCAGCTCCACCCCCTCCCCCAGAACAGCCCCATTTGATGCTGTCACCCCCTGCCACTGTTTACCATAGAAAAACAGTGCCCCCTCCCCTGCTCATAGCACACTCAACACGAATGTGCCATGAACTACCCCCATATTGAACATGTTTTTTATATCTCTAAATTTTAAAGTTTAAACAATTGACCAGTAGAAAATTGGATGGCACATTTGTTAGGAATAAAGGATAAAGATTATGTTCATGATACTACATAAAACTAATCATTATAGTCATCCTTTGGGGTTCTGTGTATTCTGTATATATTACCGCCATGGTATCTGGAGCCCGATTTCTATTTCTATCCTCATCTCTTTTTTGAATATCCCCGGCATGTCTACGTAATGGTTTTGACATACAAATTCAATGCTACAGCAACCCCCTTAACCCCTACCCAAAGAGTTAGGTGTGCTGATAACACACTCAGTACCAGTTTTCCATGAACTGCCCCCATATGAAACTTGCTTTGGTTTCTCCTTGAAAGTTTAAACTAGTGACCATCAGAAACTTGAACGAAACAGTTGGTAGGAATAAAGGATCAAGATTATATTCAGGATACTACTTAAAATTACTCCTTCATCCCAAAATGTGATTTCCGCTCACTATTCATATATTCAAATTATAATTATACCTTCCTTTTTTACAAATTTTCCTTGATTGTTTGATATATATTAAAATAGTCAAGTCACTAGTTTTGTTGAACTTTTGATATAGTTTTTAAATATACAGTTTAGTTAATTCTACACCAATTTTCAAATACATTTAATTGAAAATAATGTTAGTCAGATATCTCATACCGAAATGGGAACCTTATTTTGAAATGTTATTTTACACCCGACTTTGGTTTTCCAGGTCTGGTGTTTGGTCTTTTTTTCTGGCTAAACATTTTAGGTCATAACCATAAACACATCTGTTCGGTATTTATTTTATGTATTCCCTTGGATTTCTTTTTCACTTTCAAATAAACTCAAATTTAAGAGATGAGTGTAAAATAAACAAACAAAAAAAATGTTCCTTGAAATTTTCATGTCCTTCATTAATAGAGACAATGCTAATTTTCTCTTTAGGGCGTGTTTTTCATCATTCCCAACAATTTGTTTATTAAATATGCTAAGTAGACATTTAATTTTGGATGCCCCAAGAATCAAATTTGGAAGGAGAGAGTATGAATTTAGTTTTTTGTAGTACTAATTTATTTAATCTCAAGTGCAATTCAAAAAAAAATCACAATAATGAAAAAAAGTGTTAAAATTTTAACTGCATAGGGTCATGTCTTGGTGAAGACAGCCTTGTCCCCCCCCCACACCCCTCGCCCCTACCTGCCTAAAAGATAGTGGTGGTGCTAAAATTTTGTCAACATAGATTAAAAAAGCTTGTCATCTTCAATTTGAAATGTACGTTAGCGTCACAAGCATATTTATTTTGTTCTCTTCAATTAGATTTTTCAAACACAATTGTGTTCGGATTGCTATTACTCGGTAAGAGACAAAGTTTGTCAAAATGCATAATCATTCTTATGCTATTTAGGGTTTACTTAGATTCCTGTTTTTGGGATCAAGGCTTGTTGGTTGTTGCTCTGTTGTACGCAATACAGAGGTATATATAACAATCAAGGACAAAATCTGAAGGTTCTTATTTGTACAAGCAGAGTGTACTGATGTGTTTGACTAATTAGTCACTTGTGGTTTGTTGACCTTAGTCAGAGATTTGATGGTTTTTTCTTCCATCTCAGCTGGTAGATATTGTAGTAGAGCATGGACCGGATAGTGTGGCTGTACCCGATGAAGTGAAGAAAGAACTAGTGTCGAATTTGCACAACGTGACTTCAACAGTTGAATTTCCCGAGGATTGGGATGGTCCAACTCCAGACCAACTCTTAGTGCAGTTGGCTTCTACCTGGGAAATTGATCTGAAGTAACCTTTGTTGATCTATTCTCATATTGGGATAGCAGCCTCTAAAATGTACACAAAACCATTGTCCTGATCTTTGTCTGTTTACGTTCTTTGTGCGGTATAGTTTTGGCATAGGCATTTGTAAGTAGAAAGTGTAATGTTCGTTTCGATGAGATCTCACTGAGCTTGTTATAACTCTGGCTTTGGATGAAAGTGTCAAATGGATTTTAATCTGTTAGAAACGTGGTAGTGCCACCATGGAAATGAAATGAACAATACATGTAACGAATTGCTGAGCATAAACTTATAAAATGTGGTGCTTATTCAGAGAAATCTTCTCTAATGAGGGATAATGCCTATTTAGTGTACATGTGAACCAATTATGATTCCTTCTTTGTGGAGGTAGGGTTGTCAACGGATAGCCGAAAATCCGATTACCGTCCGCATCCGTATCCGTTTAAAGATGAAATATCCGCATCCGTTTTAAACGGATATTATCCGTATCCAGTAAAGGATATTCATTACTAAACGGATACGGATTTGGTAATTGTATATCCGATCCGTTTAAAATTCGATCGGAATATGCATCCGTTTAAATAACTGTTTCTCTGAATATCTGATCCGTTATATATAGTTTTTAATAATTTTTTATGTTTATATTTTGTTTCTCTATTGATATTTCAAAATATAAGACATTTTTATATACAAGATAAATGTGTAAACACATAAAATATGTATAGACATATAAATATATGTGTATATGTGTGCTGTGTATATCTTCGTATCATATGAAGTTATCGTAAAATATCATAAATAATGAAAACAAAAAAAATAATTATCCCATAACAAATTATAATTTATTTAATAATAGTTTGACTTTAATCTAATTTAAAATTAAAGTATTGTTTAATTTGATTTTAAAAATTGGAAATGGATACAAATATATCCGATATCCGACCAATATCCGACAGATGCGGATACGGTTTTGATTTTCAGGATCCGTATCCGAATTCGATATCCAACAAAAATAAACAGATATAGATTTGGTAATGGCACATCCGATCCGATTAATATCCGTTTACAACCCTATGTGGAGGGAATATTGGATCGTGATAAAAAAATGCTAGAGTGACATACAAAATACTTTCAAAATGTACAAACTTATAAAATATTGAGGTTGAAAAAGACTAAAATAGGTTTTCTATGTTTTCTTCCCAAAACAGGAGTAAAATATTGAAAATATATCAAAATAGGTTTTCTATGTTTTTATCTTTCCAAAATAGGAGTTAAAATATATTTACATCGCCAATCATGATCATGTACATTACCAAAATGTATTATCAAATGTTCATGTACGATGCCACATTACCACAATGCGAAGTCTTATTTACGGAAAAAAAACATGGAACTTTTATGTTGGTACTTTCTCTATCTTTTACTTCTATTTAGGTAAATTTGTATATTATTTTTTTTATTATTTCTTATTGGAATCAGTTCAGATTAGGAATAACTTTAAATATAACTATATTTAGACCAAATCAGACTAGATCAAATTAGATAAAAATTTATTTTAATCAAATAAAAATCATTCAGATCGAGTGAAAAAATTGAGCCCTTATTTCAGTTTTAATTTTTTATATATCATAAATTCATACCAATTTTTCAGTTTTTAATTTTTTTTAGTTTTCAGTTTTTTATAAATAAACTTATAAATATATCATAAATTCAAATCAATTCGCCAAATCAAATAAAGAACATATAGAACCATCAATTCATCCTATTTCATAGCAATTAGCAAAGATTTCTAATTAAAATTCAATAATTAACCCTAAATTTTAAATCTAATGAATGATAAAATGAAAGAGAAAATTAAAAAATTGGAAAGATATGAATACAGAATACCTGGAGGCTGGAGGTATTTTATTACAAAATTACAAAAGTTACAAAATAGGCTTTTTTATTTTATTTCGTTATTAGTTTTTTCCCATTTTTGATGAATTAATTTTTTTAATTTAAGAATAAAATACCAAAATAATTAATTTAAAAACTCATAAATTACATGAATTAAAAAAAGTACACAAGATACATAAATAAAAAAACATGAAGTACATGAAAGAAAAAACAATACACGTAACACTAATTTGATTTTTTATTTTTCTAAAGATACTCTACTCGCGACGTTGGTTTGCGCCCACACGATCTTGATTGATTCAGATTCGTCTTCTAACGACCATATCTTCCTCGTTCTGCCTCAAACTTGTGAAAATACGAGCCGAAGTTTGGACTGCTTCTATAAATATTTCGCCATCACTAGACGAATCGGAAAAAAGAGTGAACAAATTATTCCTCTTTTCGGTATAATTACTTATTTAAAAGCAGGGGATATGTTGACCAATTTTTCCACCCATGTAATTTTTATTATATATGGAAAACATTTTTAATCGTACATAAATAAATGAAGCATAAATAAATAATAGAATTAGGGTTTAAATTAACATAAATACAATAATAGAGACCTTATTGATGGAAAGCATTTTATAACATAAATAATGTGTACATAAATACAATAAGAGGAATGCTAGAGTCACAAATAATTTGGACACATTCTCACAAACTTACCATTTATGTATGTAAATTTCTATTTTTAAATTATTTAAAATCATTTTATTCACTTGGAAAAGTACACAAATAACAAGTTTGTGTAATTTGTGTCTAACTTGTTTGTGACTCTAGCATTACTTATAATGTAATTAATCCTATAAAAATATAATTGTTTAACATAATTTTTAAATACGTAAATAGATAAATAATATAAAATTTTAATATATAAAAATGACACAATAAAATAAAATTAATTATATTAAGTATGGAGTATAACTATATAGATATATATTATTTATTACTCCCTCCGTCCCGCTATATTCGCCCACTTTTGACTTTTGGAACTGTTCATCTAAGCACTTTGACTCATCAAATTCTCTCATTGTGTAAGCCTAAATATAGTCATATGTGATCTTGTTTGATTTGTCTTAACATATAGATTATTAATACTCCGTATATAATTTTTATAATTTTTTAATATACAAATTACAAGATAAAATGAATTAAAGAAGTGTATTGGATGGTGTGTAAAAATGAAAGTGGACAAATACTCTGGGACGGAGGTAGTAATCACCATCAATGAGTGATATTAATTGTATTATTCTTTTCCCCACTCATGTAATTTTTATTATACATGAAAAAAAATATGGATCAGACCTTATTGATCACGGTCAATGAAGTATTTTTTTTAATTGTACATAAATAAATAGACTTTTTATAACAAATACTTTAAACTTCTATATTTGTGAGAATTAGTTCTTACCTCATGCTTCACATGAGCTCGTACAGTTTTACGCAAAATATGTATATAGATTTGATTAAAAATATAAGATTAACAATGAAGAAATAAATGGAACAAGTATTAAAGTTACTATATTACATCACGAGTATATGAAACACATAAATTTCATACGTACAAAATTTCTTGAATTACGGCTTTGTTTGGTAACAGTGTTTTCGATTAGTGTTAGCGTTTTGGAGAAAATTTTAATGGTGCAGATTAATTCTGAAAACGCAAACACTAAAGGCTACTGTCGGATAGCTTTTTCAAAACGTTAACGCTAATCTCTGACGCTGATGTCAAACGGGACCTACTTCTAGCTAGGTGGCTTCTTTGTATCTATTATTTTTAAAAATTTGGTGATGTGTGTAAAATACACATGGATTAACATACTCTTAACCTCTACTGTAATTTTAATGCATTTATATCTTAATTATTTAATTCATATTTACATTTTTATGAACATGTTTTAAATCTAAGTTTTTATGTCAAAGTTTGGAAAGTAAATTTTTCTAAAACTTGTCACTACTTTTTAGACACTAAAATTACTAATTTTGGAATAGTCACATATATGTGCACGCAAAATTTATCCTTTCCTGGAAAACAAATTTAATAATAATGAAAAAAAACATAATGAAAAAAGAAAAAATATTTTTCCAAATATTTATTTATCTTATAAAATTATTTAAAAATTTTGAAAATAATTATTTATTTTCATAGATGTGATTCTTGAACATCTAAAAAGTCTCATTTTAATTACTCTTATTCTTTATATATTTATTTTTAATATCAATAAACACATAATATGTGATATTCATATGGTCAATTACAAAACTTCATATCTAAAGTATTGCAAAACTATACATGTAAGAACTAAAACAAAATTTGGATTATTGCCTATTTTATGTACTTCATTTGTCATGTAAATAAAAGCATAAATTTTTTGTATAAAAATAGAAAATATTTGTACTAAAAAATAGAAAATAATAATTTTTTGAATAAAAAATAGTTTTATGTGGTTCTTGAAATCTTAAGTCTCATTTTAATTACTTTTAATCTTTATTTATTTTTGGTATTAATAAACTCATAATTTGTGATATTTATATGGTCAGTTACACAATGTCATATCTAAAGTATTTCAATACTATACATTTAAACACTACAACAAAATTTGGATTATTGCCTATTTTATGTACTTCATTTGTCTTGTAAATAAAAGCATAAAATTTTGAATAAAAAATAGAAAAATATATGCACTAAAAAATAGAAATTAATAATTTCTTGGATGAAAAATAGTTTTAATAATGACGAGCCTGCATTTAATTCTATATAAATTTATATTTTTGAAATGTATAAAAAATAAAAATGACTAATAGTTATAAAAATTAATATACTGTTTTGTTTTTATAAAATTATAAGATTAAAACAATATAAAAAATAAAATAGTAACATCTCTATGTAGGTAAAAATAAATATGTTGGTATAAAAGTTGGAAAATGAGAAAGATTTATAAGGAGTATATGAGTAAAATATAGGAAAATAACCAAATTAAAATTTTCATGTTTTTATTTCCAAAATAATAATGTCAATAATGTCAACATATAAATACCAAGAATTACAATGAAATGCCTATATATAGTGTCACATTGTCACAATGTAAAAATACTATTTTAGGATAAAAATAAGTCATTTCTATTATGTTAATAAAGACAATATTTTACTCCTATTCTAATTGATTTCTTCAAGGCAAATTTCAAAAAAATACAATTTTTTATTCTTTCTTATTTTTAAAATGTAATATTTTTCAAGCTGATGATAGTACTCTGGTCAATATATAAAATATTTTATCAAAGTATAAATAGTTAAGAATTTGAAACTATAATTCTCTTTCATGTGGCTATAACTTGTAACTTAGTAACGATTAGCTATTGCACGTTAGATTTTCTGCACACTTTTTTTTACTTTATTGATTACGTTGTGCCTAGATCTTCATTGTCACAGATCTTTTTCACACTTCTTTCTATACCTTGATCTTCTTTATCAAAATCTTTTTTACATAAATCTGTGATGTCTCTTAGAATATCATCCTATATTCCTATGAAAATTCTATATAAGATTGCGTAAATGAAGTTGGAATTAAGTCCTCTTTCATTTAAATTTTCCTACCTTTTATGCATAAATATAGTGAATTACAACACAATATAAGTATATACAAAGTAAATGCTAAGTTTTAGCTTACGGAAAACGGTTACAATACAAAGTTAATTATTTTGATTAAAATAGTAAATATTTTTCAACAATGAATTAAGATATAAAAGTTTTTAAACGCGAATATGCTGAGAAATTTGTGTGTAACAAATGCGGAATTCATCTAAATAGTACTAAAACATAATGAATTTTTCAATATATTACAAAATGTTTTTATTTCCTAATGTAGCACCACTGGTCATTGTCCACTGGTCATTGTTACAGTAAATCTCCATCACCATTAGACACCGTTCGAACTAAATATCCACTATTACTAGATATTTTTTCCGCCACTAAGTATTATTCAAATACTATTTAAGAAATAAAAAAGTTTAAGTAATGCATTATATAATAATATAGGCTTTAATACAATTTAGTTCAAATTTCACTTTTTAAAAGCAATGCTTAAAAAAGGATAAAGCTACTTGTACCCCAATGTTTTTGTACACCATTTGTACGCCGCAGGTGTGCACCAACATTTTGTGTTGGTGTAATGCTAATTTTTGTTAACGCACCAATACTTTATGTCAGTGTAAATTTTTGTTAAAGTACCAACACTTTCTGTCCATGTGAATCATCAAAATGTTGATGTATACCTTTGGTGTAAGTTTGGGATACAAATTTGGGTGTAAATGTAACATATCCGCTAAAAAAACTTCAAACAGAAAACGTTCCTGCATTCGATAAAAACGGCGCCTCCTCGCTAGTCAGTACGTAGTCACTGGTCAGTCTTCAAACCCATTTTGCCAAACAAACGGCAGTGGTAGACTTGTGGGAGCCACACCACCTCTGTCCGACCCTTCACTCAACAATGGCGGATTTGATTATGGAGGAAAGAGAAGAGCTCATGGTCTCACCATCAGGTGGAACACCAACTCTAAGAACCGCCCATTTTCTCAACCCCTCAGTAACTTCCCCCGACAGCTCCTCCTCCTCCCTTCCGCAGCGATTCACGGCGGCCGGAAACATGGCACCGCCGCCGAAGTTTGACTTTCGGGGGTGGAGGATTAACCCACTCAAGGAATGGGGGGAATGGGTCGAATCCATGCGCTCCCTGCACGAACCCCTGTGGAAGAAGGCCGGAATCCGCGACGCCGTGATGAACTCGACCTACAGAATCCACCGGCACGACGAAATTGTTCTCGCTCTCGCCAGAAAATGGAACCCGGAGACCAACACGTTCCTGTTTCCGTGGGGAGAAGCCTCTCTCTCCTTGGAGGACATGATCGTCTTGGGAGGCTTCTCTGTTTTGGGCTGCTGTGTTCATTCCGATTCAAACCCTAGAGACCTAAATATTGAAGGGATCAAAAAGAAATTACTCAAAGCTCGATCCGAGCTAAACATGTCTAAATCAAAGAAACCCACCCAAATTGGTTGGATGGTCAAGTTCATGAACAACAACAAGGAATGCGAAATAGAGCACGAGGCCTTCCTTGTGCTCTGGTTGGAGCGGTTTGTTTTCCCTGTCTCCACGCAAGACACAATTGGCACAAAGGTTTTGGACATTGCCATTCGACTAGCCAAAGGCCAGAGAATAGCCCTTGCCCCGGCTGTCTTGGCTATTATCTACAAGAACTTGACAATCATGAAGAAGGCTCTTGGTGGAGTTGGTGGTGACCACACCCAGAATTGTTGCGCGATTTTGGCCCCGTTCCGGCTGGTGCTAGTATGGGTTTGGGAGAGGTTCCCTTCTTTTTTGCACCCAAACAATCCCATTTCTGATAAGCCGAGGTTTGCAAGGTGGGATGATCTTAAGATGGATGCAAAGATTATAGACTTCGCAGGAGAAGAATATCTGTGGCGGCCATACGCGTTGGGGGCCAAAAACTCACTTCTTCTCTACAAGGAGGGAGAAGGACGGTGGGTTTTGGTCACTGGTGGTGGGGATGAAGTGGACGAACTCATTCGCTGTGTGAGGGTGAGTGAGCTGGTGGGGATAGAGGGTGTCATTGAGCAGTACCTGCCTCACCGTGTGGCTATGCAGTTTGGAATGGATCAGGATCATCCCGGGTTTGTGGCGCGAGCAGATGGATCGCCTGAAATTGCCTGGAACTTCTTCTCGAGGCCCGTCTTGGACTTGAAACTCTGGGTTCCCCCGCGCTTGTTTGAGTCCGATGTTACCACTCGGTACTTGGATTGGTTCTCTAAAATTGTTAATGTTCCTGATGATGGTGATAGCTATGATGATGATGATGATGTGCCTCTGGCTGAACTTGTAAGGAAGGAGGGAAAAATTGATGAGAATACTCGTCTTCTTGATGATGATGATGATGACGATGATCATGAGGTTGATGATGGTGTTTCCCTGGCTGAGCTTCTTCGGAAGAGAAGAAAAAAGGATGTTAATAAAAGCCATATCGATGGAGAAACTGGGACGGGGCATGTGGAAGAAGCAGATAAGAATGGAAGAATTGGGGACTCTCAAATGATTCAAGATGATGATGATGATGATGATAAGGGGGAGGAGGAAAAGGCATTCGGGGACGGTTTCGACAGAGAGAGTAATGGAAGAGGAGAATGTGATGCTACTACTACTGCTAGGACTAGAACTGAAGCCCCCGAGGCCGGAGGTTGCGAGAGTCCGTGGCGAACGAGGGCTCAAAGACTGGAAAAGAGGATTAGGGATCTGCAGAAATTGGTTGGCTTGATGGAAAACCGAGACAGAGATCACCCGTGATAGCATCTGGAGATTGGTTGCTTTGGTGAAACTAAATGAATCATAATTTGTTGTTGTAATTTTGCACTTGCTTGGTTGAAATGAACACACAGCCAAACTGTACATTGATTGTTGTAACTTTGGACTTGCTTGGCTGGGCATCCAACCAACCGTCTCAAGCATAAGTATTATTGCCTGCATCGAACTCATTTCCAACAAGAAACAAAAAAAAAAATGGCCGAAGGATGAAGGCTCAGGTCTAAAGGGGAAGAGTTACCTATCAGGGCAAAAAGAAAAATTGTCAAGGACCTACCACATCTAAACTCGTACGGAGTACTTCGTTTATAGCATGAAGGAAAAATTGTCCACAAAAACATGATCAGAACAAAACAAAAAAAAAACTGTCCACAAAGACATAATCAGAACAAAACAAAAAAATTATACCGAGTACTATCTACTAGCATTTGTTTCACACATAGTTTTTAAAAGAGTAATTTATCTAAATAGGACTAAAACATAATGACTTTTCCAATATACGACCATATGTTTTTATTTTCCAATGTAGAAAGTATTGATCATTATCTATTAGTCATTATCTAACTAAATGTTTAGCATTACTTGGATATTATTCTTCTCACTAGTCATTATTAAGTCCTATTCAAGGAATAAAAAAGTTTAAGTCATATATTGGGAAATGACTTATGTTTTAGTCCTATTCAGTTCAAATTTCACTTTTTAAAATCGTGCACAATGTACTCTTATGTCAAGAGGTAGCCAAGGGATATAATAGAAAAGGGATATCCCCGAGGTGCATGATGAAGCTGGACATACAAAAAGCGTATGACTCAGTGAGCTGGAAAGCTGTCAGAGGTATTCTCTATTTTCTCAAATTCCCTGAAAAATTTATTAAATGGGTTATGTTCTGTGTTACTACTCCATCATACACCATAAACCTTAATGGAGAGCACCATGGATATTTTAGAGGAGGGAAGGGACTGAGGCAAGGAGACCCAATATCTCCTCTTTTATTTGTTCTCTTAATGGAATACCTAACCAGATCTTTCTCCGAAGCTGCTCAAAAAGAAGGTTTCTCATTTCACCCTATGTGTAAGGAGCTGAAGATCATCAACATCTCTTTTGCTGATGATCTTATAGTGGTCTGTAAGGCTGAAAGAAGGTCAGTTCAGTGCATTATGAAGGTTCTGGAAAGGTTCAAAAAGACAACGGGCCTTAGGATGAACACACAAAACAAAAGTCTCATATTGTCTTTGGGGGGGGGGGGGGGGTGAATCAGCAGAGGAGGGAAGAGCTACTTAAGCTTACTAGCATGAAACCAGGTAAGCTACCTTTCACATATCTTGGTTGTCCTATAACAACAGCGAGACTAAAAGCTGCAGATTGTGAACCCTTGATAATAAGCTCACTAACAAGATTACTGCATGGGGGACAAGACATTTTTCACTAACAAGATTGATGGGAGGCAGGCTGCAAACCAAGGAGAGGCTGAGCAAATTCCTTCCAATAGGGAATGCCATTAACTGTACTTTATGTCACAAAGAACCTGAAACAGATGAACACCTCTTTTGGAAATGTGAAGTTGCCAGAGGGTTTATAAGGAGAGTTTTGGTAACTTTGGATGGCATTATCAAGCTAGTTCTTTAATGCACTTTGGGGAAATCCTACAGCTAACTAAGGAGAAAGTAAGAAGAATGAAGAGCTATGCAATCTGGGCTGTTTGTGTGTATGGGATCTGGAGAGCAAGGAACAATGCTTTGCATAAGAAGATTATTCAAGAAGAGGAAACCATTAAATACATTATAGGCTACTTAAATAGTTTTTTCTCTTATAAAAGCCATTAGAATGATCTGTTGTATGCCTTGGTTGTAAACTACTTAGATGAGCTGGGTAATAAATTGTGTTTATGGTGCAAAAAAAAAAGCTGCATGCATCTGAAGAAGTAATGCTTTAAACACACACACAGATATATATATATATATATATATATATATATATATATATATATATATATATATATATATATATATATATATATATATATATATATATATATATATATATATATATATATATATATATATATATATATATATATATATATATATATATATATATATATATAGACACACACACACACTAATATATAACTTTGTATATAATAAAAATAATACTTCATTTGTTTGTATATAAAAATTATGATGTTTGATTGGAGTTTTGATCGATTTCATTTATTTTATTAGTAGAATCAGACTTGAAAATAAAAATTGCATAATTTAAATGAAATCAAAAGTGTTACTCCCTCCGTCCATGTAAGATGTTCTCAATTTGATTTTTCACGGTTTTTTAGGAGAGTTGAAAAAAGGTGAAAGTTTACCAAAATACCCTTAATGAAAATGGGTGGGGTGTATTAAATAAAGTGGAAAAAGGTGTAATAAATAAAGTAAGTGGGGGTAGTTGTGGTATTTTAATTATAAAAAAAGGTAATGAGAAGATCTATGTGGGACAAATAAAAAGGGCAAATGGGAAGATCTATGGGGTACGGAGGGAGTATAAAATAAGAGATGCATTCATTTGTTCACATATTTTTTCAAATATATTCCAAAAACATTGAAATGAGTTTTTTTTACAAATACCCTGTATTATTATCAATTGTGTTTAAAAAACTTTGAATCCTAGGTATAACATCATATTTATCAAAGTTTTAACAAAAAAAGAAATTTTTGTTGCATATTATGCTTTTAATTATATACTATATATTACTTGAAATAAAAATGTAACAAAAATCATTTTTGCGTAGCTGATGTACATCTTGACCTAATGTGTAAGAGGTTTACAGTTTGAATTCTACTGATGGTAACACTTTTTGGCCAATTATTGTATCAAAAAAGCTGGTTTAGCCGCCGGTTAAATTTGCTGGTTTTTTCTGGTTTGACCACTTTGAACTGGTTGAGAGTACGATGCAGTCTATGGGGTTGGCTGGACTTGTTCGACCTTCGGTTCACCAGTTTTGACAGATAGAAATTCTGTTACTGTATTGATTTTTACTTTTTTAGCATCCATCAAAATCCGTATTTTAATTTGATATCCTATGAAAATAAACGGGTATCCTAGGAAAATAAACAGAATCGAATCTGGTGATAGAACATCCATTTTGTCATCCATTTTCTTTCATCCATTGTGTCATAATCTATTTTGATAAAAATTTTCACATAGTCCACGCTTTATTTTCTCTCCTCCTCCCATTTTCTCACATATCCAAACAATTGAATCACTTATTCAACCCATAGTTTTGAAAACTGAAACGGCCTGGCTGGTTCGAATCGTGATCCGGTGAACCGGTGGTCCAACCGGTCTGGTCCGGCCATATGGACCGCAATAAGATTCAAACCGGTCCGAACCGTTGTAAACAAAAAAGAACCGACTGATCAAACCGTTCAGACCATTTTTTTATAATTTTCTCCAAAAGCATACGGATACGAATCTGGTAATAGAACATCCATTTTGTCATCCATTTTCTTTGTTCCATTTTGTCATCATCTATTTTGATAAAAATTTCACATAGTCCATGCTTTATTTTCTCTTATCCTCCCATTTTTCTCACATATCCAAACATTTGAATCACTTGGGGGTGTTTGTTTTTTCTGCAGGAAAAGGTCTGCAGTCTGCGGACCACTACTGTAGACATCTGCAGGAGAAGTGGTGGAACGAAGATCTGTGATCTGCAAGAAGAAGACTGTTTGTTTTTTAATGTCTGTAGACTGCTATATAAATTAATGGTGGTAGTGTACGGTGGTGGTGTATGGACGATTGTGGTGGTGGTGGAGGGTGGTGGTGAAGGGTGGTGGTGGATGTTGACGGCGGTGGTGGTGGATGGTGGCGGCGGTGGATGGTGGCAGTGGTGGTGGACGATGATGGTGATGGTGGACGGTGGTAGTGGTGTACGGTGGCGGTGGTGGTAGACGACGGTGGCGGTGATGGTGGACGGTGGTGATGGTGGTGGACGGTGGTGGTGGTGAAGAGAAGTAGAAGAAAAAAATGGAGAAGATGTTAGAAGACATAGGTTAATGTCTTCTCCAAGAAGATGCCAGGAAGACCTTTTTCAGTGATATGTCTTCCAAAAAACAAACAATCTGCAGAGCTCAGCATCTGCGCGCGTCTGCGCGGCACATACAAAAGAGGCCAGAAGCTCTTCTGGCCAAAAAACAAACACCCCCTTATTCAACCCATAGTTATGAAGAATGGACCGGACTGGCCGGTTCGAACCATGAACCGGAGAACCGGTGGTTCAACCGGTCTGGTTCGGCCCGATGGACCGCAATAAGCTTCAAACCGGTCTGAACCAGTGTGAACCGGAAAGAACCGGCCTATCAAATCGATCGGACCAATTTTTTTTTTTGCAATTTTTTCCAAAAACATACCACCATGAGGATTTGAGCCAAAGATCTCTTAGTCATTTATTTGAGTTCTTAACCATCCAAGCTACTGTGTTTTTTGTTACAAGTTCACTTAATCTTTAATAATATTTCATAATTAAAAATATCGTATAAAAATTCTTTTTTAGTTTAAAAAATATAATATTATAACTATGAGTCAAATACAATATCATTGGTATAATTGATATTGTTACAAAATTTTTATCATGTAAAGATTTCATTTGAGTGTTTTTTGAATATTAAACAATTTATTTGAAAAAAATAAAACCAACTCTTCCTTTATAAAATTTTTAATATTGTTTTTTAAATATGTAATATGTAAATTTTATTTTTTAACTTACAAAAATAACTCAAGTATATTAATATAATTTTAGTAAAATGTTATAAATTAGTTTCTTTAATTCTTTTTTAGTTTAAAAAATATAATATTATAACTATGAGTCAAATACAATATCATTGATATAATTGATATTGTTACAAAATTTTTATCATGTAAAGATTTCATTTGAGTGTTTTTTGAATATTAAACAATTTATTTGAAAAAAATAAAATCAACTCTTCCTTTATAAAATTTTTAATATTGTTTTTTAAATATGTAATATGTAAATTTTATTTTTTAAATTACAAAAATAACTCAAGTATATTAATATAATTTTAGTAAAATGTTATAAATTAGTTTCTTTATGTATTTATAAATGAAGGAGTGTATGTCATATATATGTGTGTGTGTGTCTATATATGTTTGAAAATATGTTTGAACCACCGATTTGACCAGTTAAACCACTGATTCGACTAGTGAACTAGTGACCAGTACTTTGATCGGTTTGGTCACCGGTCTATTGCGATGCACGAGATGAAATGATTTTTTGTTTGGAATTTGTAATTTTTCTTTACTACAACATTTTTCAGAAATCGAACAAAATAAAACGTTAATCTTAAAAGTTAATATAATGATAAAGTATATAACATTTGCTAATGATAATTTTACTATATACATTTGAAAATTAACAATCAAAGTGTTAGCTAAATTAGAATAATTTGGAAAAAAATTGAGGTATACAATAAAATTGTATAATGTTATAAAGACATCTAAAGCTAATACTTTCAACTTTACTTTACTTTGACTTGTGAAACATTAATGTGTATAACATCGATATTAAATTAATCATTAGTGAATAGCGACTTGATAAAATACAATCCTGTAAATGACAATGTTTGGCACTTACTTTAAATTATAATCATAACAAACCATAAACTTTTTAAAATTATAATTTTTGAAGCTTCAAGGGTAATCTTATATGAAACGAACAAAATTAACTTAGGTTGTGTAACCTTAACAACTTTGTTTCCTAATATTATAATTGCGTGGAAGAAGTTTTTTTTGCAATTCTTCAACGATCAACCTTATACTATTACATAATTCAAATAGGTAATCAATGTCCCAAATAACATAATGAGCAGATCTTTCTTCAAATTAAAATTACTTTGTGGCTTAATATTCCTAAATATTTATTCTCATTCATAAATTCAACTTTTATACAACCGCCTTTAATGATTACAAAAATGATTCTCTTCACTCCCGGATTAGTTTAGATTAGAAAAAAATGATTCATCTATCCGCATTAATATAATTTTTCTCCTTTGTATTAAACAAAATTAGTGATCCTGTATTTATTCTCCTTTGCATTAATTAAAAACTGTAATGTCCATCTTATAATTCAAAAAATATGATTCTTTTATCCTGCATCACCATATTATATTTGATTAGTGAAATAAGTACTCTTCCACATCAAGATGATTCTCTTCCCTCACATTGATTAAAAATGTTGTGTATGATTACTCTCTTATTGCATTATTCAAAAAAGAAAATCTTTCATTAAAATTCTATAATTCAAAAAAATCAATTTAAAAAAATCATTGAAAATCCAACTATTACACTCCCTTTGCATTAGTCAAAAAAATAAATATAAAAACTATTGGCAATCCTATGAATATAAGTAAATATTAAAAAAACATTTGATACTTCTTTATAAATACATTTAATTTAAATATTTGATTGTTTTAAAAATAGTGTAATCATTTGTAGTATTTTAATATAGAGATTAAGATATTTTTTTTGTTTTTTATTTTACATCATTATTTAAAAAAATAAAATAAAAACTATCTTTATTTAAGCATATATGTCATAAACAAATATTTACTTTTTAGAGGTTAAGAAAATATTTTTTATTAAGGAAGGAAATTTTATTTATTCACTAAAATTTTTATTAGAAATGAAGGCAAAAATATAAATTATACAGTGCATTCTCATAAAAGCGATGATCTTTATTCTATTATTAAATTAACTCAATAATGTTAAAATCATAAAGAATGTTACTGTAAACATAATGTGTCATGGTGAAACACTTTTGGTTCAAATATTTTCTATTTTTCAATTAAAAATATCATATCATAATCGATAATTAAAAACAATAAAATTTAATTTTAAACCATAAGTAATTATCTAAGGACTATAAACCATACATTTTCTAGTAAATTCAAATCATAAAATAACTATATTCGAACTATGAGATTATGTATGATATTTTTTCTATTTTAATAAAATTATAGACCACTCAAATCTTGTTTCTTTAAAAAAAATTTTTTTACATCAATATTGCAATAAATAGAATAAAAACAAACTTCATTTTAACATCATACACTAATATACACTTATTTATTAATTAAAAATTTTATTATACATGAAGAGATCGAAGTAAGAAACTTTGAATTGGAAAAGAACATTATTATAAAAATAATTTTTTCCATAATTATACTTATTCAAAGATTTAATTTCAAAATATTTATTTCACATTTTATATACGTTAAATTATTCGACATATTAGGTGTCAAAACAAATATAAAAGTTTTTCATAAGTAAAAAAACTATTTTATTTATTAGTTGTCAATATTTAAATAAATATAATCAAACTAATTAAACTAATTAATAAATATAAAATCTAATTACAGGTGAGGAGAGTGTTTTATTTGTGTTAAACAAAGAGAAAAAATAGAATTTGGAAAGGATATTATCATAAAAAGGAAGATTGTTTTCCCATATTTAAATTTATTCAAAAATATTTACCAAAATTTTAATTTCATATTTTTTCACATCAAAATTTATGTGACATATTAGATGTTAAAAAAGGCTGACGAGTAAGCAAAATGTCAGCTTCTTAGTTACCTGAGTCTGATGTTTATACATAAAGATTAAAAATTATATATATTTCGTAAATTTTTTATGTTCATTATATTTATATATTTGGCTAATTTAAACATATTATGTTTGTATGAGAATAATATTAAACATAAACTTATCATTATTAAAGTTTTACTTTTTTCCTTAAAATATTTTTTTTTAAAATTTGCACTAAATTAAAATTTATACTGAAAAAATATACTAACTCCGTCCCAGACTATTTGTCCACTTTTATTTTTACACACCATCCAATACACTTCTTTAATCCATTTTATCTTGTAATTTGTATATTAAAAAATTATAGAAATTATATATTAATAATCTATATGTTAAGACAAATCAAACAAGATCACACATGACTATATTTAGGCTTAGACATTAAGAGAATTTGATGAGTCAAAGTGTTTAGATGAACAGTTCCAAAAGTCAAAACTGGACGAATACTCCGGGACAGAGGGAGTACTTAAATTAACTAATCATCTACTTGTGTTCAACTTTTTCTTCTTTCTAAAAATTATTGTCAAACTCGACAATAAATATTTTGATCTAGTTTTTAAATATTATATTAAATGTATGCGAAATATATATAGAGGTGAAGTGCATATCTTATCTCTCATTATAAGTTACATTGTAAATTAAGAGAAACTTTTATTAGTTTTAAGTTTAGTAATCAATATAATTTTTGAAGGAATATTATATTTATTTTATATTAAATAAAGTTATTATAATAATAATTAGATCAAAATGTTATTACTAAATTTTAAAAGTTCTCATTTTGTTTTATTTTGCTTTAAATTATTTTTTTCTATAAAAATGATTTAATTTCCTTTTTATTCAATTGACTAATTTTTAAGCTTAATTGGAATCCGAGCAAAATATTATAGTAAATATTTTACTGAAAATTTTGTTAGTTAAAGAATAAACTTTTCTTTTTTCCATTAATCATTTTATTTTATGCAATACCATATTTATGTTTCACTAATTTTATTATGTTACATAAAAAAGATCTTCCTGTTTCATTTTTGCGCATTCTATAAAACACTTCTATACACATCTAAAATGCCTAAAATTTACCACATTTCTCATTTATTGTAAGTAGAAGTTGTTTTGAAAGTTTTTTTTTGCATTTGAGGCGGGATAGAAGTGTTTTATGAGACGCGCAAAAAATGAAACAGGAAGATCTTTTTGGGAAGGAGGGAGTAATAAATTAGTTGAAGGAAACTTTGAGTTAATGTTCTTGATGACATGTCGTATATAAAGATTTTAGTCAAATGTTATTAATTAGTTTTTTTATGTATTTATAAATGAAGGAGTGTATGTATATATGTGTGTGTGTGTGTCTACACACACACATACATACATACATACATACATACATACATACATACATACATACATACATACATACATACATACATACATACATACATACATACATACATACATACATACATACATACATACATACATACATACATACATATATACACACATATATATATATATATATATATATATATATAGACACACACACACACACATATATACATACTTTCTTCGTCCACAAATAAATTTTTTGTTGCGCGTTACGATGCTTGAGTGAAGTTATTTTCAAATCATTTTATATGAAAAATGGTGTAAAATTTAAAAATAAAAATTAACATATTAAAAAACTATAGCAAAAGATCTACAAAACTAGAAGTGACATGACTATATTATTTTATCAAATGAGTGATGAAAATAGGTCAACAAAGTAAATAAAATTTGACAATGTGAATAGTGAACGATAAGTTTATTTTTGGACGGAGGGAGTATATAAAATTTTTAAAATATGCTTGAACCACCGGTTCAACCAGTTAAATCATGGTTCAACCAATGAACTAGTGACCAGTAGCTTGATCAGTTCGGTCACCAATATATAATATAATTATATAATTTTTAAAATATGCTTTAACTACCTGTTAACTCCACATCTCCCACTTTCAAATCCACGAACTGAATTTTCTTCGCCTTCGCTAGGAGGGAGACTACGCAGAGGGGGGTAACAAGCAGAGAAGAGGGATGATTAAATTCAGAAAGCGGCGCATTACAGGGGCACAAATGCAAGGACAAAAGGTAACCCCCTTTTACTTTTTCTATTTTAATTGTCATTTGGCTTCCTCATTCTAATCTTCTCTGAACATGTTTGGAGGTGTCGCCAAAGGATTTTCACCCTGGGCTCGGCCATGAGAGCAAAGATGCTTGACAACACCTGCAGCAGGGTTCTGGGCTACGGGACAACCATAAACCTGTATCATATCCAGAGTTTGTTTCTATGTCAACCAAGAGTTAACTCAAGTCGTACTACTATTGACCGGTAAAACCACCACCTACAGGTCTTTTCTTCTTCTTCTTCTTCTTCTTTATCTTCCATTTTACGGATTTACTTAACCATATGTCTGAATTTGTAAATTAAAATGGAATTGGTTTGAGCATCTAGATTTCTTGAGCAATGCTTAATATGTGTTTGGAGAATTGCCTCAACGAGATGGAGGGTCTAACGGTGAGCAGCCGAAGTGAGCACAGGATGAAGGAGTAGCCAAAAGGATGTCTTGACACGTGGGATTTAAAACAATTCGATAAAAATTAAAATTTGTTAATTTTAAAACAACTTGGTTAAAATTTACACACTATTTTAAAATACATTGATTAAAAATGGAAATTTTATGATTTTAAATGGAAGTTAGTTAAGTTTTGTGTGGCAAAGTATATTTTTGTGTGAAAGTGTAGTTGTGGTTAGACTTAAAAGTTACTATCTCCGTCCCTGAGTATTTGTCCAGTTTTGACTTTTTTTGGTCAACTATTTTCAACATTTGACCTATAATTAAATAAAATATATATTGTATTTTAGTTAAATAAAATAATATTTTGAAAATATTTGATACAACAAAACTAATAAAATTCTTTTTGTATCAATATTTATTATCGTTTTTATTTAATTTGAGATTAAAATTTACCAATTTTGACTGAAAAAAGTCAAAAGTAGACAAATACTCATGGACGGAGGGAGTATTTAGTAAATTTTTATCTTTAATTTTACACATAATTGATAGATGTCTCGAGAAAGACAATGATAAATATGACATATACGAATGATAATGAAGTTATTGAAGGAATCAATAATAGACGTCCTAATTTTTTAGATGTTATTCCTTGGCTTTCAGTTTTGGCTCTTTATTTGGACCATCATAGTCGAATGAAGTTCATGGGATATGAAGAACCACTTCAAATTTATGGCAAAGTTGGTTTTGGATTAAACCGGTACATCAAATTTTCCATGTCAAAGGATATTATTATGCAAGTAAGCACTTTGCTCTTATAGGTTATATGCATGCTGAATTGTATCTTCTATATACTTTGAAGTTTCATTAAAGATGATAATGATAACTTACAAAATTTTGTTGATCCTCATCTTACTAATGCCTCCAAAGTCATTCAGAATTTTTTTAATGGAAGCATAGCAATCATGATGTTTCAAGTAACTGTGCGACAGTAAGAATACAATGTAAGCATAAAGTGTAAGATTAAGGGGTTGTTTGGCAACTTCTGAATCGGTAAGTGCTGAACCAGTAAGAGCTCTGAACCATTAAGTGCTGAACCAGTAAGAGGTCTGAACCATTAAGAGCTAGTATATTGCTTAACTATTTAGAGGCAAATGTCTGATCAATTCAGATAAGAGATCTTAACCATTCAGACTCTGTATAATACTTAACCATTCAGAGGCAAATCTCTTAACCATTCAGACATCTGAACCATTAAGAGGCTGAAACAAACAGTCTGAACCATTAAGTGCTGAACCATTCAGACATCTGAACCATTAAGAGGCTGAAACAAACAGCCCCTAAATTAAGTAAACACTGCCCAAGTAAGTATATTCATTTTGATGTTCTATTTCTTATTCATATTGTGTTGAAGAGTCTTTAGTTGCTGCTGTTTAAATGGACAAAGAGCTCCATAGTTTCCCATGTAAGTATGTTCCTGAAATGCTTACTTCCAGACCCGGACAGAATAAAATTAAATTAACTAAAATTATTTATCACTAGATATCTAAATTTTTTTAGTCATGAAAAAGGATTCCATATTTTGTGATGTTCAAGCCGGCTCTTTAGGAAAATTCTATGAAGAAAGAACGCTGTGGAGCAGCATTAAGAAAAAATGAGAAGAATAACTTGATAGAGTATAACGAATCGCGTAAAAATGCTTTCAGATCAAAGTTATTTTGGATTATACGAAATCCTTCAATCGGATAAGACGCTAATCAAGAACAGGCCTTTCGAATCCACTTTCAATCATACCACAGCGTCTCTACTTATAGAGACGAAGATCACCTATCAGAAATGATGTTTTGCGTAAAGGTTTGCAAAATTTTTGCGCGGTAGGGATAATCGCTAACTTCCAATTTTGGGATGCAAAAGTTCGTAGAATTTTGGTCAAAATCATTCTTTATTTGAAATCTAGGACTTTCTAATATTTCAGACTCCGTTCACGAAAATATAAAGAATTTTCATAAAGAAATAATGTCCAACTCTGGCCTGGGGCTCTGCCCCTTGTAGCTGCTAGGGCTACCACCCCCGGACCCCCGTTATGAATTTGTAATATCGTTGAACGAGTGCGCACTCCGCACCTCCTAACTCGTTTGACAATGTCTATTCAAATTCTTGTCTGATCTAAGTAAACCCAATCACACAAAATAGCTGATGACACTAAAATTGGGTCTTTTGAAAATAGCCTCTCTACTTCCAAGTAAGGGGTAAGACATGCGCACACACACCCTCTCAGGCCATACTTTTGTGAGATTCTACCGAGTTGTTGTGAAAAGTGATTCTATGAAAACATCATTTTCATTTAAGAGTTGAGCTCGAACATTTCTTAGAATGATAACGACATGACGGACATGTATTTGACCGAAAGGTTTCTGCAACAACATGAGGTCATGGGAAATCATTTCATTTTATATCTTCTTTGTAATATGGCAAAAGTTCTAGGGGTGTTTGAGGTAGATGACAGATGTTATACACAATTTTATCATACATGAGTTCTTTTTCTAAGAACCTATAGTGTTTCTTTAGATGGCCATTTCGTTGCTTTGATAAAGCTAAAAAAATTTCATTTTCCTTCAAAATATGTAAAAGTATATTTTGTCGTCTAAACAACTCTATTTTGGTGAAACTTCGCATGGACCTTCTATTAGTCTCATTGGTAAGTATGCCAATGCCTTTTGAAAATGAAGCCATGATTTTCAATATATATGGTCCTTTGGTTGCAGGATCAGAATGCTCCCACCATAGAGCACCTCCGATCAGTCTCAATGTTGTGGTAGTTTTTCTACTATGTAGAAAGTAAATGAGTAGAGTGGGGTGAGCTCAGTAGAAGTAAAATTGGATTCTGTCCCATTCGATGAAAACTAGAGATAATAAACTGATATAGGATAAGTGGGTTTTACAACTACCTCAAAAGTCTAGCGTGCAAGTGGAGAATTTAAGATGTGATGTTTCAACTGATAAAAAAGAGGGAAAGGAGTTATTACCTCTTTGCTCTAGCTTATGGAAATCACGCGGAACAAAGATGTTATACATCACATATTCCCATGTGCTGGCAAGTTTCTACGGATGGGTCCCTCCGTTTTAGATTTAACAGGAGTGATCCAGATTGTGAGAACACAGAGGGAACGAGAGTGGCCAACACTTTGAATCTACGACATGCTCTGCCCCGAACAATGGAACGAAGCACATGATTTGAAGACTAGATTAATTGAAACAAAATCACGACAGTGATAAAGGAAAAGAAGTGCAAGCAAGATAGAAATCAAAGAATTAGTTATCTCTTCACAAGCCCTATTCTGTAGAGGCACTGAGGTTCTCACTTGGAAATACTCAAGTCCTCTTTTCAAAGCATCAAAAGTCTCCCCAAGACTTTGATGGTCTTCTCCACGGGGCAACCAAGTCCTTTCTAAAGAGACATTGATAGCCTTTCTAATGAGGTACTTGATCACCTCCACTCGAGACTCCGAATACTTCTCCTGTGCAACCTAAAGTCTTACCCATGAGACTAATAGAACGTGCACGCGAATTATATTCCCAATCTTTATCCTAGTTTGAAACACTCTCCATACACACCCTACCCCATATGACTATTTTTTCATGCATGCTCTTAGTTATAACAAAAATAAGATTGTTGTTTTTGTTTACAGATCTCAAGATGCATTAGTTCAATGGAAGTGTGCAAAGAAGTTGGGGATAGCAGCTTGGCCTCATGCCTGATTTTCAAGTGGTGGAACAGGCCAAAGATTTTCCAGATTTTAGGGGGGAGACTAATCAAAATCATGCTAGGTAGCAAATGGAACACTTTACTTTTGAGCTCAAAAGGGCTGAATTAGGAGCCTACATGAGCTACTATGCATCCCCATTATTGAAAGTACAGAGTAGTTAATTTTATATCACTAGTTATTTTTAAGGGGTTGTATGATTGATGACTGCCAAGATATTTCTATTTTTTTTTTGGGTGAAATGCAAATACGGAGTAATACATTAATAGTCCAAAGTGAGTACAATGTGTGAATACAAATTATTGGAGTGTACCTATCAAATGATTGAAATGAAAGTCAAGTTACGACCAAATCAAACAAAGCAACAAGAATCAAGAAATGCTAAGTCAAATAAAATGTAAGAGGAAGAAAAATTCTAAGCGCCTACTTCTGTTTGTAAAGAAACGTGCATTACGTATTACGAGTTTGATTGGTTTTATCTTCAATTCAATTTATTTGATTATATTAGTAAAATTTTAAAATAAAATATATATAGAAAAAAAGTACATGAAAAGTTCTTTGGCAAATGGAGGAAGTACTTCTTTGAATCACAACTTCAAATTGAAACAATGCCTGGAAACAATAATAGGTGGATTTCAAACCTTCATGCTCTATGTTATAAAAATTTTGATGAATTTTCTTTCTATGCAACGCAAGGATTAGTATCGATGTTCTGAAAATTGGACCGGACGTCGACCCGGATGACGGACTGGGTCAAGGGCTAACCGGTTGAAACGGGGTCAATTCGGGTCAACGAACTGGTTAATGTATTTTTAAATACTCATACTACGTAGTATCTTAAATTTATGTCTAACTGATTGAAATGAGAAGGAAATAGAGGAAAACTTATTACCGAGTATATTCTAGCATATTAAATAATAATAATTAGTAAATATCTAGGGGTATTATTTAATTTTTAAAAATAGAAATGAACTTTCAAGTATAAATGATTTATGTTTATTTTTAAATAAAAATAAATAATGATTTTTTTTCTTTAAAATAAATACTACGTAAAATAAATAGAATAAGTACTTTAAAATGCATTTCAGAATTAATTTTTCTAAAAAAAAAAGATTTGAATTATAATACTCGTAGATAATAAATGATTCGGGATATACGTAGAAGGTTGCATCACAATATCAATAAATGGCATCCTTGTTTAGTTGGTGGAGGTGCTTGTCACAATTGCATGGAATCCGTCCAAAACCCGCGTCACAATACTTGTTTTTTGAAATTTAGATTGAATAGGACTAAAACATAAGTTATTTTTCAATGTAAGAATTAAACTTTTTTATTTTTTAAATAAGACTTAATAATAACTAGTGAGAAGAATAATATGCAAATGAAAGCATATAATTCTATATTGACAAAAAGGAATGGTTTAGGCTTATTTAGGCCCAACCCAAAGTCCAAACAATATCTACCTAGTCAGTGACAAATTCAAACCAAAAGATGAATGTGGAAAAGTCCTCCACTAGTCGTCCGTTCTAGGCTTCTAGCCAGTTGGACTTTCTTCTTGTCATCTTTAACAATTAGTTTCGATCTGTGTAGAATAAGAGAGAGATTAAAAAAAAAAAAAAAAAAAGTAGTAGAGTGATGGAAGTAGTAATCGGTGTTGCCGCCAAGATGGCAGAAATTACGGTGGTTCCCCTATTCACCCCCATCCTGCGCCCTCTCCGACCTTATTGGGGATACCATGACAACTTCCAAGCACTGCTGCAGAAAGCGGCTCATCTGAACGAGAGAAGCGCAGAGATTCAGGCCTCGATTCGGAGCGGGGCAAACGTTCCCCAGGAGTTCAAAGATTGGCAGGAGAGAGTGACCCTCATCTCCAACGCCACCGTCCCCGACCTGGGCAGAGAGCGACGACACAACAGCAGCACGGGATGCGGTTGCTGCTGCAATGTCATGATCAGTGCCAAGCACATGAGAAGCGTCGCAAAGGCTCTTGGGGAAGCGGAGCGAATGGGGGAAGAGGAGGCCGGGTCGGGGCATTATTGGAAGTGGTTGATTTGGCGCGAGAACGCCAGGAGAATCGGAGAGGAACTGAAGGAGAGAGTCGCGGGCGTGCAGCGGGAGATTGGAGCCGGGGAAGTGGCGTTGAAACCGGTTCAGGATTGGATCGAGGAAGCCAACGCATATCTTGTTGATGATGATGTGTCATCGCCTTCAACGCTCGACCACAAAGCGAGTGTCGGGGACGCGCTCCTTCAAAGGGCGGACGCGTTCGTGGAATTCTCGAGGGAGTCGGACGAGAGGAGGTACGAGAAGACGTACAGGGAACTGGGGGATCTGGTGAAGGAGCTGGAGGTGAAGGGGAGGAGCGTGGGGTGTCGGATTGAACCAGGGCACGAGGCGCTGCCTGACGTTAAGGATTGGCAGGAGAGAGTGGAGAAGATGAACGCAGATGCGGTGGCAATGCTTCGTGCCGGCGGCGGCGGCGGTACTGAATATTATTGTCCCCAGCAACACGCCAAACTTGACCAGCTTTCCATGGAGGTTCGTCGGCTTTTGGAGCAAGAGGACAAGTTTAAACAAGTCTCCCGTCGTTGCCCTCCACAGGTAATATATATTTTCATGAATAAAGCTATTATGCCCCAAAATGAATCAACTAACTCCAAAGGCACCCCATGCCTTGCATACATACACACTCATATCTCTATGGCACATCCTCCATCCGTCCCAAAATATATTACAATATTCCCTTACATTTTTGTCCCCAAAAAATTTACAAAGTCAATAACTTTATAGTGATTTGACTCTTTTACCCTCCCCTTTTCTTTTCTACCAGCCACTATTCACACTATTTGGGGGGATTTGGAGGGTAATTTGGGGGAAAAAAATTTGATTTGACTCTTCCTTAATTTTAACTAAAAGGGAATATTGTACTCCCTCCGTCCCATTTTAAATCGTCCCTTTTGAATTTTGGGCATATTTAAGGAAAATTTTGAAGTCAACTTCAATTCTACACTTCCTTATTTTAGCATTTGGTCAAAATGGGAAGTGCTTTCAAGAATGGAGAGAGCATTGATTTTAAAAAAACATTATAAATAAATTTTTATAACTATCGACCATTTATTTCATATTATTATTTTTCATAAATAGTATTCCTTCTGTTTCAATTTAAATCGATTGTTTTGATTTATGTCGTTTTACTGAAATTATTTTCAAGATATAATTTGGGAATTGTGATGAAATTAAAAAATAAAATTTACATATTTAAAAAATTTTTCAAAAGTTCTACGAAACAAGAGGTGATATGACTATATTATATTATCAAATGACCAATTAATGAAAATAGAAAAAGAAAATAAATGAAGTTTCACTCTGTAGATAATAAACATGCAACTCAATTAGGAACCGAAGAAGTATGCCAATTTTAATTTTAAAACGTTGTAATGTCTTATTTAAATTTTCTTTAGTAAAAATTAATTTCATTATTACTACATTCAGTGACCATTAATTTTGTGTAAAACTTTGATCATGTAAGTGTTATAAAAATATTCATTTTATCATTTTAATTATTTAAATCTACATAATTATTGTAAGAAGACTTTTATACTCCCTCCGTCCCAAATTAAAATGTTTGTTCACTATTTAAAGAGTCAAACTTCATTTACTTTCTTTCTTTATTTTCGTTAGCAATTTGATAAATAAAGTACTATTGTCACTACTAGTTTTTTAGATTTTTTGATGTAATATTTTAATACATAATTTTTATTTTTTAACTCTATACCATTTGTTATATAAAATGATTTGAAAATAATTTCAGTCAAACATTATAAACTGAAACAGTCATTATAATTTGGAACGGAGGGAGTATAAGTTATATGGAGTATTTTTCTCCTATAAAAAACCAAACCTTTGTTTAAATTTCTAAAACTACTCACCATTTTAATTCTTATTATTTTGAAAACACAGATGTATAGAAACCTTAATTTCTTTGCATCATTATTAAAACTACACTTTTTATTAGGAAAAAGATAGCATATCTAATAATTAAAAAATATTTATATAACGCATACATATACTAATTATAAATCTAAAATAAATTTATTAATAACTTAAAAGTAGTAAAAACAATACTAGTAGTAGTAGTAACAATTTTTCAATTTTATTTAATTATCTATAATATTATTATATTTAATCGTATGTAAGATTAATTTAATTTGATATGACATTAAATAATGTTACATACTTTAGGTTGCATTCTCTTCGACTGGTCTAATCTGATTTGAATTGAATTGTTTAAGACTAATTTAATCTTATCCAAATGAATCCGATCTGATCTAAATGCATTTGACATGAATGGATGTGATCTGATCTAACCTGATCTGAATTGATCTAAATAAATTTCAAATAATTAGAGCAATAATAAAAATTTATTATTAATTGTTATTAATAAATATTATTAGTAATATTTACAATTATTATTATTACAAATTATTAGTTTTATGTGTTATCGTTAATGATGATTATCATCATTAATAATTAAAATTATAATTAAAATAATAATTAATTTTAAAGTCTATTATTATTAATTAAGAATAATTATTCTTATTATTTTATTTACGAATAAAAATTATTATTAATTTTTATTATCATTATACGTAATGTTTAGTTAATAATAATAAGGGTTTTAATCATCTGAACCATTATTATTAATTACTATTATGATTTTAATTAAGTATGATGATAATATATTGTTATTATTATTATTAATTCTTATTAATATTAATTATTATTATTAACTAATAATTAAAATAATATTAATCACTATTACTATAATTTTAGTTATTATTATTTCTAGTTAATAATAATGATGATTATTATTTTAATCATTACTATTATTCATTTATTATTATAATAATAATTATTATTATTTATTTTAAAAAGTAATTTTCTCATCAAAATGGATCTAATCTGATTTGAATGAATATGATCTGAATAAATTTGATGTGATCTGAACTGATCTGAATGGATCTTGATGTGATCTGATTCTGATAAGTATAATCGATAAGTAATAAAAATAAGTTGAAGAGAATGGTACCTTAGTCGTATAGTAAGTATTTTGTGTTATTTAGTCATAGACAAAACATTAACTTTGTTTCCAACTTTTTTTATTTGAATGGATCTTGTACATAGTGGCGGAGCCAGAGAAGACTTCGTGGGGGGGCAAAAATTCATTTAATAAATAAACAAAATTCAGAATAGTAACTACTTTAAATGGCAAAGTGCAACTAAACATACCTTCTATTTGTGTAAAGGGGTAAGAGTTGTTTGAGGCTGGAGAAATTTTTTTCGAGATGCCAACTTTTGAAAACGCTGCATAATAACTTCATCATCAATGCTTCTAAAAATTTCTTTCTCAAAGTAGCACAACATACAATCTGATAAAAGCTCATCTCTCAAACGGTTGCGTAAATCAGTCTTGACAATATTCATGATTTTAAACCACAATGTTTTTCCCTATAGAAGAAGAAGTTTCTGTTTCATTGTCTCTACACTTACAAATTCTGAATTCTTCTTTTGTCTTATAACAAATTTATCCATCTCATGTCTCAAAATTTCCTGATTCAATAATAAAGTAACAAAATAAAATATCAATAACCTTAAAACAACAATTTCATATATCTTAATCTCTAAAACTTGAAATTACATTAACATTTATCAAATATTTAAATATCAATAAACACAATAGAACCACAAAACAAAATAAATATACAAAATTCAAAACATATTTTAGCAATATTAAAATTTTTAAATATTAAGAAACAAATCTCGAAATTGGATAATTAAAATTTACATATAATACCTAGAAGAACAGATGAAGAAGCAGAGAAAAAGAGCTCAAGATTGGAATCTTCCTTCAACCTTCTGCCCTTCTGGTTTCGTCGTTCCATCCTTCGGCCTGCTACCCTATCGCCTTCTGAGTTCAATCGAATAAGCCTTCTGCCTCCGTATTTCTTTTCTTCAATTAATTCCATTTTCTGTTTTTTTAAGGGTAATTGGGCTACTCAACTACTGGGTCGTGGACTGGGTCAAAGAACTGGGCCATTTTAAATTTACAAAACGACGTCGTTTTGTTTCTATTATTTTTTTTCGAGAATTGCTTCTTCCTATCGTCTTCTTCGATCGGCTGGACTGCCCTGGAGTAATCGGCTGCTGCGACAGATCTGGGGGGGGGGGGGGCAAATCCGGCCTCCCATCACTGCCGATTGGTACCGTACTCTAATGCTATTTCGCCGGACTTTCGCCGGGGGGCACTTGCCCAGGCGTGCCCCCCCTCCTCCGCCCCTGAGTGAGTTGTACATGCACAAGCGCCAGGGAGGACTTCATGGGGGGCAAAAATTCATTTAATAAATAAACAAAATTCATAATAGTAACTACCATAATTGGCAAATTGTAATTAAATATACCTTCTATTTGTACAACGGAGTAAGAGTTGTTTGAGGCCGTAGAAAATTTTTCCGAGATACCAATTTTTGAAAGCGCTGCATAATGACTTCATCATCAATGCTCCTAAAAATTTCTTTCTCAAAGTAGCACAACAGACAATCTGATAAAAGCTCATCTCCTAAACGGTTGCGTAAATCAGTTTTGACAATATTCATCGCAGAAAAACTCCTTTCCACTGAAGCTGTTCCAACAGGTAATATCAATGCCAATTCTATGAGCCGATATATCAAAGGAAAATATGTGTGATAATTCTTCTCCACCATCTTCTTTGCAAGACTTCCAAGATTGGGAATATTAGCAAAAACTTCATTCGATCTCATATCAGAAATGTAATTTTGAAGTTCATGAATAAGCTCAACTCGATCACTAGAACTAAAATCTTCTGAATATAATGCAGCAAGTTCCAATAGTCGATCTTGATCAAAACTCGCAAAGCAATTAGAAGGATCAAGACACATTACACATCTTAATAAATTTGTATTTGTCTCTGTAAAGTATCTATCCATTTCCACAGTAAGAGTATCAATGACCTAACATCAAATAAAGAATAATTATAATAATCATAATAACTTATTTAATATGTTATGATATTAAAATACTTCCAAAAAATGATATTAAAATTTAAAATTAATAAGAGTACTATACCTTTGCAAAGATCTCTCCACGAAAATGCACATAATTTGTCATGGGTTCACCACCTACCATCTTCTTTCTTGATCGCCCACGAATATAATCTTCCATGTTAGGTACATCAATTGCATGTTCTTCACAAAATTCACTAACTTCCTTCAAAAAAGCATCCCAACCATGATATCTAAAATCTTGTAAGTTCTTTTTTACTACACCAATCATATTCAAAGCACAACTAATATTTTGATCTCGTGCTTGTAATATCTTTGATAAGGTGTTAGTCATACCTAGAACTTTTAACATAAACTTTCCAATAAAAACGAACTCAAAAGAATCCATTTTATCAAGAATGCCACTAGCACTGTTTTTAATTTTGAGTGTTTCACCATGCTTGTGTAACGAAGATAGCACTGTACCAATAGCATTCCACATGTCAAAAAGACGAACAAGAGTTTTGTAGTGAGAGCCCCAACGTGTATCACCTGGTCGAGCTAAAAAATATATATCAATAACCTTAAAACAACAATTTCGAAACCTAATTTAGAAATATTCAAAACCTTCAAATATTAAGAAACAAATCTCAAAAATTAAAATTTACATATAACATATAATACCTAGAGAGAAGATGAAGAAGGAGAGAAAAAGACCTCAAGAATGAAAACTGCCTCCGTCTGGTTTCGGTCCTTCAGCAGCCTTCGCCCGGAATCTGGAGTACTGGTCTTCGCCCTTCGGTCTTCCGTGAGTTCCCTCTTCTGCAGTTCAGCAATCGCCAATTGTGTTTTTTGGTTTAATCCTCATCCTCCGTTCTTTTAAGCTTTTGGGCATTTAGAGATTTGGGGCTTTGGGCTACTGGCAGTACTGGGCTGTGGGTTGTTGGGCTGGGTTACACAGATTTTTTTAAACCCATTCATCAAAAACGACATCGTTTTGTCTTCTATTTTTTTCTTCCGCCTAACTTCATCTTCTCCGCTGGACTCTTCCCGTTTGCTGGCTGGACTTCTTCGCTGCGACTGGGGGGCAAATCCGGCGTCTCATCACCGAGGGTACCATAATCCTATTTCGCCGGGGGGCACTTGCCCCGGCGTGCCCCCCCCCTCCTCCGCCCCTGTGCACAAGTATCGATTGCTGACCATGTCGGTAACACCGTGTGTTGAAGTAAATCGGATGGGAAAACATGAAAGACCTATGATTTTGACAATGACATAAAGTTTCGGTACCACGTAGAAATATGAAATATGTTTAAATTGAATTGAGGTCTTATTAACAAGACAATGTATCTCCTTAAAAAGATAATGTATTAGATCTAGTAATACCCAATAATGCTATTATACGCTAACACATCTAAAGTGATGTGGTTTGTTTAAATTTAGTTTTAATAAAAATAAGTAATAAATAAAAAATATATGTTAATAGAAGTTAGAACGGATCATAACTAGATATATTTGATCTATTTCACTATACGCGATTGGACATCTCCAATCTTTGCATCACAAACCTCTTAATTTCTTATGTGATCTTTAATTAAAATGGTAAAGTTTTATACCATACATTCGGATGTATGATATTTTCTTACATGTGCATAAATACTCATTGTCGAGTAACTAAATATTCATTTTCGAGTAACAGAATATTTATTTTCAAGTAATTGAATGCTCATTTTCTAACATAACTGAATTTTAAAGAAATGAGTATTTAGTTACTCGAGTATGAGTATTCATTTGCTCGAAAATGAACATTCAATCACTTACTCGTAAATAAGCACTCTTCGTGGGTGTAAGAAAAAATATCGTACAATCGATTGTATGATATATATTGCGCATAGTTCAAGAAGTTATTGCGCAAAGTTCAAGAAGTTGTTGATCTGTAGTTGGATCGAAGTTTCAGAAGGGAGCAAGTGAATAAACTTCTTAACTTTTATTTACAATAAGAATTCTATATTAAATAAAGCTAAATGATGTATCATTGTAACATACACTCTCCGTTCACCAAAACATTTCCTCCTTCATTTTTTTCCACCAAAAACTTCAAGTTTCTATTTAAAAACCATTTTTATTCCAAGTATTTCTTATGCTATTTATCACAACATATTTTTTCAGTAATAATATATCCATCACTTTTTATATTTACTCATCATATCAAAAGCAAAATTAGAAAGTCAATTATAATTTAACCATTCCTTATTTTGGCCTTTGGTCAAAATAAGATCTATAGTGTTGCAATTACGATGTAGTATATCTTCATACTTTTCTTAACCTTATTATGTACAAAGAGCCAATGTTTTCGCCTCCGCTAGTGCTCGAACATGAGTGAACTTTCCCATGAATCTTGAGGATTGCGCTTTCTACTACAATTTTGCATTGTATATTTACATCTTATGATGTTTTTTTGGCAATTCACAATATGATAAATCTTATTTTGATACTACCTCCGTCCTAAAAAGATCAAACCTTATTGTTTTGATTTTTGTGTTATGTAGTGACACTCTTTCACTTTAAATAGTGAAAAAATGCATTTCATTATAATATAAATTAAATATAATTTGGTTCATATTAGGTTATTATTTTGATGTATCAAATTTTTATAATAATTTTTATTTAAATTATATTTAATTTGTAATAAAAAACTATGATATTTTTGGAGAGAAAAATCAAAGCAAAAAAAAGATGGATAAAGTATAAAAATAGTTTTTATTTCAATTCAGTGCATGTAATACTCCCTCCGTTCCTAAATCGTTTACACTTTACGTAAAATGGAATAACATTCCTAGTTTTTTCAATTCATTTTAATTATAGATTCGTGTATAAATAAAAGATTAAACTTATATATATATATATATATATATATATATATATATATATATATATATATATATATATATATATATATATATATATATATATATATATATATATATATATATATATATATATATATATATATATCTATGTATGTATGTATGTATGTATGTATGTATGTATGTATGTATGTATGTATGTATATATATATACCAAAATCTTATTTCTTTAATAAGATCACATTCTCATATGAACCAAAATCTATATATATATATATATATATATATATATATATATATATATATATATATATATATATATATATATATATATATATAAACAAATATTTTCGTAATTTCTGAATATTAAAGTGTGTAAATCATTTTAAAAGGGAAGAGTATATTTTAGTCATAGTTTTTTTTTACTGATATCCACCTATATATGAATGGATTAGGTAACCATACAATCTGAACTAGTGGGAGGTGGAGGAGGTAGTCCTTGGGACTTCGACTGCAGCAGAGATGCAGCCATAAAAAACATATTAATCAGCTCCGGCGTAGTCATAGATGCCGTCACTTTTACTGCCATCGATCGTAAAACCAAACAAGTCATTGCCACCCAGAAGTTCGGTGGTAATGGTGGCCACACAAGTAGGGTAAAGTCATATGTTCTACCATTCATTCTTACAAAAAAAAAAAGAAACAATTGTTTTATGCGTACTCCATATTTAAAAAATAGGATTACCTACTATGCGATATAAGTTTTTTTCTTCATTAAATTCAGTTTATTTTATTTTTTTTGTAGATTGATATTGATTGGCCTGAAGAAAAATTGATGATGATTAGTGGAACTACAGGTTCAGGTCCGTACTACATTGTAACTGCGGATGGACCAAAAGATATATGTCTCATTACGTCTCTAGCTTTCCATACTAACAAGAGAAAGTATGGTCCTTATGGTAATGGACAAGGCACTTTATTTAAAACCCCGATAGAGGGTGAAATCGTTGGGTTTTTTGGACGTGCCGGTTTGTTCATTGATGCTATAGGTGTTTATAGCTATGTTTGGTAGAATTTTTCAGAGCGCTTTTGGTGTTTTGAATGAGTATTGATATTGAGTTTGTCTAGGATTCATTGGTTATCATTTTACAAGAACATCACAAAGATGTACACCAAATTGATACCAATTTTTTTGGCATTTTATATTTTTATAGACCTAAATGTTAAATATAATTACTATATTTAATATAATAATATTAATACTATGATAGTTTCCATATTATAACATGATCTAGCTTTCTTTTGTGAATATTGTATTTATGTATTACGATTCCTACCATGTATAGCCCCGGGAATCCACATTATATATATATCCACCTCTTGTAAACACTTCTTGATTATTATCGAATATATGTAATTCTTCATTGTATCAGAGCCGTATTAATTTTTGTTAATTACGACGACCATCTTTCCCCTCGGTAGTCTCTCCCTTTCTCCTGTCGTGCATCCCCGGCGGCTCTCTCTCTCACCCTCCCTTGCCGACGACTCCCCCCTTCACTATGGCCGACACCTCTTCTACAACCACCACCATGCCTACCTCCACCAATCCCCCAATTCACCCCATCTTGCTTTTAGGGCAATCTCCAATATCAAACTTCATATTCCGATTCAACTCAGTATATCGGAACCAAACTACAAAAAATGGACCCGACTATTTCTCCTATACGATACTTCAACCTTCATGGCTACCTCTCCGACGATACCTTTCCGACCGGAGCCGAAGACATAGAATGGGTTCAATTTGATGCCCTTTTCCACCATCTCCGATGAAGTTTCCGATCTGGTCCTCACATCTTACTTTATTGCTATCGATTTGTGGAAAGGGATTTACCACCTCTTCCATGACAACATGGTGGCTCGTGCTATGCAGCTCGAGCAACGTTTGCGGACGACCACCAAAGCCGCACCAAATCCATGGCGCATTATTGTCAAACATTGAAAAATCTTGCAAATTGTCTTGAAGATGTGAATGCCCTAGTCACAGAATGAGCGCTGGTTCTTCAACTTCTTCGAGGCCTTCCCAAAAATCTCCGAGCACATGTCACCTTTCTTCAGAATTAAGTCCCGTTCCGGACATTCCTCAAAGCCCGATCTGACGCCCTTCTCCTCGAACAAGACCAAATGGATTTGGACACCACTGATGCGGGATCCACGGCTCTGGTTGCTGCTAGTAATTAGACAAAAGTTCAACTCTAGAGGGGGGTGAATAGAGTTATTCGGTAGAATGTGCGTTTATCGCGTGTGTGGTAATGAAAGAAAATCACAGGAAATAATAAAGAGTAAGGGAAAGGAGTACACCATGATTTAAACTGGTTCACCACCTCGTGACTAGTCTAGTCCTCCGAGAGACTCTCTCGAAGGTCCTACTAAACTTCGAGCTTCAACGGGTGCTTGAAAAACCGATACCACTCGAGAACTTGAATCACACAAGCCTCTACTTCTTATAATAACAAGACTTGAGTCGTCGCACAAGTCTTAACAACAGCAAGACTTGAATCACACAAGTCTTAGCAACACTCAAACAAGATTGAGTTTACAACACAGGAATGAAAGCTCACACAATTGAGCAAGTAATGTTTGAAAGATTAAAGCTCTTTGGATGACAAGATCTTTAGCACTCAATAAAAATATTTCCAACCACTACGTCAAAAACAGAGGCTGACAACTGTTTATTTTAGTAGTCTAAAGTTGATGTTTTCTGTAGTCTTCCGAGCAGCTATCTGATGGGATGCTAGACCTCGGTTTAGAACTGTTGTGCAAATCCAAATCTGACACCGGTGTTTTGTAGCTTAACACAACTTTGAGTATTTGTGATCTGCTCGTGATTGAGCCTACGATTTTGTATATACTCAGACAACAGTTTTATTGTGTTGTTTGTAGAATTTCAGACAACTACTTAAAAACAACTGTCTTAATTAATTGTATATGGATTATTACGACAATGGTTTATTGTAGTTGGGATTGATGTGGTTACACTATGTTTTCCAAGTGTAGTCTAATGTTCTATTAGACAGCTGCTCGGAAGACCACTATAAGTAATTCCATCAAACCTCTGCTACCTTCTGTTGTATATACAACGTTGAGACTATTACTTTGGTCTTACCTTAAACAACTTTTTTGTTTGGTTGTATGCCATCTATTAACACTCCCGTTTTTGTTTGTTGTCCTTTAAACATTGACACTATACTTTTAAACAGTAGTTGAATCTGCTACCAGACAGCAGCTCGGAACACCACTATAAGTATTTGCTTCAAACAACTATTGCGTTGGGTTGTATGTATGATGTTCAGAATATTATTTTGGTCTTATCTTAAACAACTATTTGTTTTAGTTGTACGACATGTATAAACAGTACTGTTTTGGATCGTTGTCGTACCACCCATTCAAACAATATTTTGGGAGAGTAGTCAAAATTGTTATCAGACAACTGCTTGTAACACCACTGAAAACATTTGCATTAGAGAACTGTTTTTTTGTGGTTCATTCCACACAATTGCGAGTAGCAGATGTCTAGCAGCTATTACCTCTACTAGTTTATATAGTTGTCCGTAAAATATTTGTAATATGAACTTAGTAAGGTTTTTTATCAGTCAAGCGTTTTTTTGTGTTGACTATCATGATCAGAGGCTTCTGTTTTATGTCGTTGTGTTGCAGATATTCAAACTATTGTCATTTGGTGTTGTGCCTCAACCATTCAGAGTACTGTATTTGGTGGATGACCATGTTTGTTGCATTCTAATACAGTGGTCGTTCAATAAATCATACAATAGAAAGACTGATCAAGAAAGACTGATCAGAAAAGAAATATAAATTCCCAATACATGATTCAACAATCTAACAAAATAAAACATACAACCAAAGTCCAAGGGTAGAACCATTCAAATGGCATTATGACTCATAAAATACTTTGCAAATTCGACATTTGTTTGATTGATGTCATCCTCGGTGTATTCCAGATTTCCCCGACGTGCCCACTGAAAATCGTAGAAAACAACCAAATATCTAATTAGCTAATCATAGAAGTGAAGTAAATTCCAAAAATATAGGATGCAACACATAAGAACTGATTTGTATGAAGTACATTATTCATGATGACCAACACTAGAGAACTGACCAATAATTAATACTCAAACCTTCACTTGCATTGAGTAGCACACATTATTAGTGAACTAGAAGAGGCTCTACTTAATCTTAAAGTCTCTTCTGATTACAAACATCAGAACTGTACACAACACATGGCTTGTCATGTTCTTTTAATGTATTGTATAGGGGGATAGTCTTTACCTTTCACCCACAAAAACAAATATGATGCATCAACCATTCTTTATTTTAAGCAGTTTGAGTATAAAAAAATAGAAGAAGAGCATCATTTTGCATATATTATTACTTGCGCATATAAACAGTTGATATGCTGCATCATATTAAAATATAAAACAAAGGAAAAAATAGCTTTTATGAAATTCAAAACCCTCCAGCTTCACAAAATAAAAATACTCTGTACAGCGCTATCTTAGCTTCAACTTAAATCTGTGTAAAGAGCATGTAGCAGAACTTGCATTTATCTAGAGATTCAAACTATAAAACATACTCCTAAATGATACACGGATGCAAAGAAGCACTTAATAGAGAACACTCCTAAAAGCAACAAATCAAACTTTGCAATTCAGTAATGGTATGATAGCATACAATACAGTAAATATCCCCAGAATAAGAGAAAGGCACAATTACTGTGAAGCAAAAGAAACAAGAAAAACTACATTTAAGACAACAATATTACCTTTGAAGCAAATTGAACCTCCTTATCATGACAGATCTCTTTCATGTATCGCATTACAAACAAGCCACAGTCTATATTCCCTTTTTGCATTGGGGTGCCCTAAAAACAAAAATATAAAGTACGTAATACAACACTTCTCATTCAACCTGCATTACATACCAAAAAATAAGAATCATATAATACTGCCATGTTCTCCCAGGACACTTTCTTCTTCAACATAGGTTTGTTCATGGTACTCTTGTACAAAACTATAGCACTATAAGGAAACCAAAAAAGATAATTAGAAAAATGTTATAAGCAAAAGTGATAGCAAATACCAAAGATTTTTGTTCATTGAGTGACTACTTACTTATCAACTACTTCAGTCCACTCCTGACTATCTATACACCATTTAAGGGGGTCCATGTAGTACACTACCTCTTCATTAGGTTTGACAACAGTCAAAGCCCAATGATTCCTACAAATAAAAACATATATGAATTACGACATTCACACGAACTTAAAGTAATTTGCATTTACAGAAGTGCATTAACAAAGCATTACAATGCAAATTGAATATTAACTTCACATTGAAGAAACAATTCAGAACATCAGTTCTTGACATGAACATATTAAAGATACTCACACGTCATTGAACGGTATTAGAAAGTGTTTTCCATCACAGGCCCCCTTAAAGCGATCAGCAAGCTTGCATGACCTCTGCCCTATGTTCCCACATGCAAGCGTCCCTATCATGCTGGGATCCAAGAAAGAGATCATCTGAAGCATTTTGTTCTTTTTCACAAGCTCATACAGGCAGCTACAAGGGTAACTACTTGATAGTTATGTCACTTGTCGATAAGAATATTATATGAAAAGGCTTTTAACTATTAAAATAAAATCTGTGTGATGACATTCTTACTGGATGTATATTGCAATTATGCTTCCAGCCATCTCGCCACGAGCGCACAGAGCATGTATATCTGTAGAATTTTAGAATTGAATGACTTGTTTGTGGATACAATCTACATGTGTATATATACAACAATAGTTTCCAAAACATATTAGGAAACATATATGGAGTCCTACTTCTACAAGGAAACAAATTAAGATGAGATATGTACAAACATATTCCAATACGCCCCCTCAAGTTGGAGCATGAAGATCAATAATGCCCAACTTGGATAGCAGAAATCGGAAGAGTGGGCCAGAAAGTGCCTTTGTAAAAATGTCAGCAATCTGAAGACGAGTAGGAACGTAGGCCGTAACGACGTGCTGACGGAGGAGACACTCACGAACAATATGGCAATCAATATCAATGTGTTTGGAGCGTTCATGAAATACGGAATTGGCAGCAATGAATAATGCAGATTTATTGTCACAGTAGAGCTTGGGGATGGCGACGCACGGCACGGATAGGGCTCCAAGAAGGCCGCGGATCCAACGAAGCTCAGCACAAGCGTTTGCCATGGCTCGATATTCTGCTTTAGCCGATGAGCGTGACACGGTTGTTTGTTTCTTGGAACGCCATGAGATCGGCGAACCTCCAAGGAGGATGAAGTAGCCAGTAACGGATCTTCGTGTAAGGGGACAACTTGCCCAATCAGAGTCGGAGTAAGCGGTGAGAGCCAGATTGCTGTCACTGCGGAGGAGAATGCCTTGACCAGGATGTCCTTTAAGATAACGAAGAACACGGAGTGCGGCATTGAGATGATCGAAACGGGGAGCCTGCATAAACTGAGATAGCACATGAACAGAGAAACAAATATCCGGACGTGTCACGGTAAGGTATAATAAACGTCCAACTATGCGTCTGTACTTGGAAGGGTCACGAATCTCTGGACTTGTGGACAAAGCGAGATTGTGACCCGGTTGAATGGGGGTAGCTACGGGTTTGCACCAATAAGGCCGGCTTCCTCAATGATATCCAAAGCATATTTTCTTTGATTCAATACCATTCCTTCCCTAGAGCGAGCGCATTCAATGCCCAAGAAATAAGAGACGGGGCCAAGATCTTTGAGGTTAAAACAATCATCAAGATACTGTGTGAAGGATCTGCATAAAGAGCCATTATTCCCTGCAACAAGAATATCATCGACATATACCAGAACAACCCACATATCTCTCCCTTTGCGAAAAACAAACATGGTGTGGTCTGCATGAGCTTGACGAAACCCATATTGACGCAGTGCTTGACTTAATTTTGAGAACCAATTGCGGGGGGACTGGCATAGACCGTATAAGGACTTGCGAAGGCGACATACCTTCCCTGGGAACGCATGACCATAGCCGGGAGGAAGTTTCATGTATACTTCGTCTCGCAGATCGCCATGTAAAAAAACATTATTGATGTCAAGTTGATGAACTTCCCAGTTGCGTGCCACGGCCACAGATAGGAGGACACGAACGGTTACTAGCTTAGCAACTGGAGCAAAGGTTTCAGTATAGTCGGTTCCCCATTCCTGATGATTGCCGAGGACGACCAAACGGGCTTTGTCACGCTCCTTTGTACCATCAGATTTATACTTAGTACGAAACACCCATTGGCAACCCAGTGCTGATCGATGGGGGGGGGGGGGCAGATCCGTGATTTCCCAAGTGTTGTTACGCTCTAGCGCTGAAAGTTCTTGTGCCATGGCCTCCCGCCATGAGGTATGTTGGACCGCCTCCCGGAAATTTTTGGGTACGGTTTGAGTATCAATAGCCCCAACAAATCCCTTATACCTGTCACATAACTTTTTAGTAGAAACAAAGTTAGTAATTGGATACCTTGTACCTGAAGAGGAAGACTGGACAGGGGAAGGCGATAACGAAGTGACGGAATGAGCTGAATAACAGATGAAGTCGTCGAAACGGGTAGGAGGGCGTCGTTGACGGGGGGCTGTGACGGGGTTATTTGTGGGCTGGGGTGGCACTGCTGGTACCGACTGTGAAGTACTGGTCGGTACCGTGGCAGTTTGAGAGGGGAGGGTGATGGTGGGTTGGTCGGGCAGAGACGCCGAAGGGGTGACAGTGGGTGGGGGTTCCTCGGCGGGTGACAACGGTGTGGGGAAGTCGGAGGAGGAAGGGGAATTGATGGGTTGATTATGGGACGACGAGGGAAGCTTGAATGGGAATTGGGATTCGTCGAATGATATATCCCGGGTATGGAAGAAACGATGGTTTTCAAGATCATATACTCTCCACCCTTTTGTACTGAAAGGATAACCAACAAACATGCATTCGATACTTCGGGGTGAGAATTTGTTCGGTGGTTTGGATACGTGACGGACAAAACATAGGCATCCGAACACACGTAGGTGACTCAAATCGGGTATTTTATTTGTGAGGATTTGGAGAGGGGATTTCCCGTCAAGGAGCTTGGTTGGGGTTCGATTGATAAGATAAACAGCAGTTTTGATGCATTCTCCCCAAAACTCTATTGGAAGAGATGCTTGGAACATGAGAGAACGGGCGACGTTTAGGATGTGTCTGTGTTTACGCTCGACCCGCCCATTTTGCTGTGGGGTTCCGACACAAGAAGTTTGAATACAGACCCCTAGGGACTCATAATATGTGCGAAAAGGGGTGTTTAAGAATTCTGTCCCATTGTCAGATCGGACTATTTTAATAGTTTTCTGGTACTGAGTTTGAATCATGACAAAAAAATTTTGGAGACAAGAGGTTACTTCACTTTTCTCTTTTATAAGATAAACCCAAACAGCTCGTGAATGATCATCAACAATAGTAATGAAATAATGTGCCCCAGATGACAAACAAGGAGAATATGGACCCCATAAATCACAATGTATTAAGTCAAAAATTGCGGCAGCTTTATTATGACTAATGGGAAATGACGAACGAGTTTGTTTGGATAGAAAACAAATATCACAACTTTGTAGTTTTTGAACAACAGAACTATTTTTATGAAGTGAAGATGTAACTTGTGGAGACGGATGACCCAGACGCTGATGAAGAAGGTGAGGGTTGACACTGGTACTATGGGCGGCGGCGTGATGCTTGAAGAGGAAGACTCCGTTGCGCAGTTCACCCCGTCCAATCTCCGTCTGCGACAAAGGGTCCTGTATTACACAACTTTGATCAGTAAAAAGTACATGATAAGTATTTTGATGGATAAGTTTCCCAACAGATATCAAATGGCAATGCAAATTTGGCACGTATAACATAGTAGTGAGTAATAAAGTAGGGGAAAGGCAAACTTTCCCATGTTGGGTTGCCTCAATGCTAGAACCATCGGGAAGATTAATTTTACATGGCGGTATGGGTTCAATGTCAAACATATGAGACAAGTCACCCGTCATGTGGTGTGAAGCTCCGCTATCGATCAACCAATCCCGAGAAGTAAAAACCTTACCATTATACTGACTTGCATTGGATGATTCAAGCAATGACATGAGGCGGGCCATTTGATCGCTGAGATTAGGGTTTGACGTTTCGTCGGTTGCGGCGTAGGCTACGCTTGTATTGTTGCCGACGGATGGTGTCCCTCGGCGGCCTCCTCCACGTCCTCCGGTGGTTGTTGCTCGGCCCCCAGCACTGCCTCCACGTCCGCCCCTACCTGCGGACGGTCCTCTATTGGCAGAGAGGCGGGTATAGTGCGCCGGAAACCCAACAAGTTCGTAACAAGCATCAACGTTGTGGTTTGTACGGCCACAGTGTGTGCAGAGAAGTTTTTCCGAAGGTGGAGGAGGACGTGTGATCCGGTCATCCCGGCGAGTTGCAAAGGCCATAGCATCGGTTTTGTCATCTCGACTGCGAATGATGGTGCGATTCCGTTCTTCTTGTGACACGAGATGAAAAACTCTATCCAAATCTGGTATGGGTTCAGTCCCCAGGAGGTTGGATCGGAGAGGACCGAACTGTTCGTCATCTAATCCAAGAAAATAGCCTTGCCCCGTCCTCCTAGAGCATTACGTATGGCTTTTTCCCAAACCTCATAATTATCACTTTTGAGTAGGTATTTGGTCAAGGCGTTTCCAGCGTGTTCTGACGGATGAAGATAATAAATCGTGGATGGATCATGAATTAACCATGTCTTCTTGGTTGTTTCGGTTGTCATGGTGTTGGTGATGGGTGGCTGCTGAGATGTCAGCGGCGGACGAACGGCGGCGATTGGAACGAGCGGCGGCCGGATGGACGTGTATGGGTGCGGTAGTCTTAGGGTTGTCCCAAGAGTCGCTCCGATACCATGTAGAATTTTAGAATTGAATGACTTGTTTGTGGATACAATCTACATGTGTATATATACAACAATAGTTTCCAAAACATATTAGGAAACATATATGGAGTCCTACTTCTACAAGGAAACAAATTAAGATGAGATATGTACAAACATATTCCAATAATATCACTCAGAAAAACCGATAACTTCTTTTCCACCCCAAAGGCATCTTTATTAAGGACAAAAGTATGTGCTCTATCATCAGACAATGCTTCCTTAGCCCACAACCATAGCCGTTTCAACTGCAGTGGATACTCAGGACCAAATTCTACTTGGAACTCTTGGCCACAATCTTCATCGTCTGGAACATTTGCCTTTTTCAATCTTTTAGGGGCCTTTTTCTTTTTGACAGTTTTTAAATTGCTCTATAAAAATGTGCATGTGGGTAAATATATCATCTAAAAGAATCAAGTAGACATAATAGTAGATATATAATAACCTTTCCTTTAGGAAGCACATCCAAGACTATCAGCTCCTTAGGCCATGCTACAAAAGTTCCTTTGGCTTGTTCAACAGTAAGTACTTCACCGGGGATTGGGACTGGAATGTCAACATCTGGAAAATATCAAAGATTAAAAACATGAGTACTTCTAACAAGGATGTGCATTTCATCCTTAGCTTATACATTTAAAATATTAATAAGTTGCTCATGCAAACCTTGTATTGCTTCTTGTTGGAATTTTTGGCATTTTTAATAGGCATTAAATGGACCAACTTGGGTATATTTATCAATAGGTCCACTCACGGTTTTAACCGTTAATTAATGGGCGTGTGTTCTCTTAAATGAGATAAATATTTTGATATATTATACGCCAAAAATGGTAGAAGGGTGAATGAGAAATTGATTCTCAGAGTTAACCCGTTAATAAAAGAATATGGTAAGGATTGCAATTTTTTGCAATTTTACTGAGCCAATCTTCTATTATTAATTTTACGTATTGTTTAAAATTAGTCCTTTTTACGGAGTTAACTGGCCATTAATCTCCAATTATTCGGGACAAATTTTAAACGGAGCGTAGCGTAACGGGCGTGTTAATGGCTAATTAATCACCATTAACACGTCATTATTGTGCCACAAATGCCATGGATTAATGGTGTAGGAGTTACACTTTTTAAAATTCCTTAGTTATAAATATCAAGGGCTCTCCATTGTTTAGTGTGGTGTGTTTTGTGTGTGCCATACGTGAGAAAGAAAGGGAAAAGAAAGGGAAAACTTTCTTGTCAAATATTTAGAGAGAGCTCTTGATTTTCCGGCCATCTCCCTTAAAGTTTTTTTTTTGTCGTCAACGTTCCTACGTTGTTATTGTTCGTTGGTGTGTGGTTGGTCCGTACAATCTCCACACACGATAGCGGTTTTATCCTGGGAGGAGAGTGCCCACGTTTTCCGGTACGGTAGGCGGGCACTACTACCTTAAGGACAGCTCCGGCGACTCCGCTGTCCTTCACGGTGTTTTGTTTTGCAGGTTTAGTTCATAAAGACCTCGCTGCATTCTGCCCTAGTGCATAATGTTCTCGCAGCCCAGTGCATAATGTCCTTGCTGTCCAGTGCATAATGTCCTCGATGTCCAGTGCTTAATATCCTCATACAACAAGGCTGTTTGAAGATATATAAATTTATTTTCAATTCTGTTTATCTTGTAATATTCTGAATAAGTTATAAATTCGGAATTTTATTTATTTTTATTTTCCGAGGCCGTTCATCTTCCCCGTCCGTTGTAATCCGTATAAAAATTGTAACACTTCTATAATGGACACCTTTGCATATTGTTCACCCAATTTTTCACCATGTAGGGTGAGGTCATCCATTCGGGAGAATCCATACACCTTAGCATGTGCAACAATATTGTCCACAGAACCAACATCAAGCTGTGACATTTGGCTTTCCCCAAAAAATATAAATCAACGAAGACATCTTTTTCTGCTTTCTCCTCTACTTTTAGTCCTCCAACTTTCACAAGCTTCTCCACAGTATCAATTTCTTGATCTTCACTCTCATTCTTTTCTCTTTCTTTTTCATTTTGTTTCTCATCAACATGCTCAGCCACAGACAGTTTATGATTACACTCATCACCAATGTCATTATTCACTGTGAGTGGTTCAAGTTCTACATCAAATGAGTTCTTCAGATTCTTCCTTTCCACTTGTTGATTCTGCCCACCTTCCCTGAATTTAGGTGAGCAGCTAGCCTCTTGGGAAGGGACAGCGGAACTCCTGAAAATGAATCGGAATTCTATCAATAAAATAGGAGCGGTATAGAACTCAAAATTTTAACATTACACTAAAGCATCAAAGGAATAGCCATTGGATGAAAAACAAAAGGGGTGCTGGGAGTAGAGACAGACAGCAACACACCTGTGCAAGAACTTACTAATTTACAAAAATGATTCAAAAACTTACAATTTCCTCCGCCTTCTGTTTTGTAGATTCACTCTTGAAATTTCCTTCTTTGTCCTTCCTTGCAAGGACCCACGTAATAGATTGATCAATGGCTGACTCATCTCTACTGTGTGTTTTTGCCTGCATGTTCATTTAGTGAGTAATGTATCATACTCAAAATGTACATGTAGAAGAGTAATACTCCTAACACAGAAATTTGCATAAATCAGTGAGTACTAACCCATTCCTGTTCCAGGTTTGCATAGCCTTTTCAGGACAAGCGATGAGGATCTTTGTTTTCCTTAACTCTCTTCACATGCTCATCATGGACTTTCTGCAGAAAAAGGACAGTGCATCAAAAGGTAGTATTTTAAATAAAGTACAATGTAAACATAGTCTTACCAAGAACTCAGGGCTTAGATGATCAGCAACAAAAATATCCCAATGATTCTTCTCTAGGAAAGAGAAGTCCTCTGGTGGAGTCCTCAGCTTCTCAGGTTCATCTCGAAAGGGAAGAATATATCGACATGTCAGGGTACTCTTGAATTGTTTCCACTTTGAATTCACCGACTGCAGCACAAGTTTTCGTGCAGAAGGGGGGAGGTCGAACCCCAATTATATGCATAAACATGGGAGGAATTTACTAGTCTAAGTTAGTTGGAAAACATAGGTATATAATTAATGATCAAGTCATTTATTTTGTAAGGACTAGTCAAGTGTTAGTATGGTTATATTTACCGTGACAGATTTCCAAATCTTGTTCTTGATGGTTACCGGAACTTGCCTCCAAGTGTCAAACCATATTGGAGCTTTAGTCCTGGCCAAAACTCCAATATAAGATTGCATCTCTGCAGCAGCCACACCATACGGTTGTCCCTTATCATTAAACTCAACCGTTGGTTTCTGTCCATTTATCTTACGTTTCACAACGCGGTGCATTGAAACACATCCACGTTTTCGAAGTTTCAACCCACCCCCAGAAGGCTTGGCCACACTTTCACTTTCTACTTCTTCCCGTTTTCTCTTCTGCTTGATCTGTTTTTGTACATTGTCAGATATAGGCTTTGGCTTTGGGGTGACGGGCAAGGGAGTAGAACGACTTTGCACGTTCTTTGACCTTGAGCCACTTAATGCCTGCACCACTGTCAAAGTGCTCGGCCGATCTTTTCTTTTAAGCCTGGGAGATGTTCGGAGCTCAGGTTTTGGAAAACTATGACATTGCAGTTCATTACGGTCTAAAAGAGCTCAGGTTTCTTGTGCCTGGGAGAGGACCGGAGAATTGGTTTTTGGATTGCACGTCCAGCCTGCGAACGTTGTTGAGTGCTGCCATATTCTGAAAGTGAGTGAAGTTGAAAAATTTCAGTCTTTACGTGGTATACAATTATACATCAAAAAAATGTTGCGTATAATGAACCAAAAAGGCTTTAGCCTTTCTTAGGTGGGTTCTGCCTCAATTCTTAGTTGGGTTATCACAATCATTTTTTAGGTTAATTTTGAGGAGTTATTGTGATAAGGGACACTAAAACAGTAAAATAATTTTGATGTCAAGCATTACACAAACAACAAAGGTCTGTACCAAAATATTGAGATAAAAAAATGTATTATCTTTAATATTTTTTAAATATATTTAAAAAAGGATTGAATGAGTATTGAGTTGACTCTAGATAAAAAAATTGTTCAGTATTGCTGCTCTCATGTCACATTCAACGAATTAAGGAATTGGTTGAACCCTTTCTGGTAACCTACATGGTGAGTATTTAAATCCTGGAAGCAACCCTTTACAGATAGTAAATTAAAAAGAATAACAACAAACTAATGAAGTTTGACTTCAATGGATTGAGAAATTTAACCCTGACCTCTTTGGGAGGGATCTGAGCAGCGAGGTAGACGCATGCAAAGAAGAGGCCTCAGAGAATAACAGATTTGAGGTTTACAACTTACCTAATTTTAGGGTTTTCAGCTCCAATCTCGGCAAAAATGGTAGGTTATGGCTCCAGTATCGTAAAGGGAAGTCAATCGGAGAAGAGAAGGTTGAGTGAGGAGGCGACCGGAGGTAGGGATTGAAGTTCAGAGTACAGTGGATAATTGATTGAATTAGGTGAAGTTAATTTTTGGAGGCCTTCTCGATTTCTGGAGGTACAGGTACAAGCTACGTGGTGAGCTTCCAGCTGAATTTTGGAGGGTGGGTGAATTTTTTGAAATATTTTGGCCAAAATTTTAGAGGGAGTTTCCTTGGCACGTAGTACATTTTGGCCAAAATATTAAAAGTTTTGGCCCCTTCTTTGCCAATATTTTCGCACAGAGTAGATTTTGGCCAATATTATGGCAAAAATTTTAAAAGTTTTAAAAAGAATCTCGAGTCCTTTTTTTCACATGTACGTAGTAGATTTGACACGTTTTTTAAAAATAGTAAAAAAATGTAAAGTTTTTAGTTTTAGAAATGAAATCCTTGTTCAATTTAATTTTTTTTCAAACTCCTACGATTTTGTTGACTAATGTTTGTTATTTATTTGATAAAATAATAAATTTGTGTCATATCCAGTTTTGCATATGTTTTGATATAGTCTTTTGATATGTAACTTTTTTTAAAATTTCATACCAATGTTCACATAAAATTATTTAAAAGAACGGGAATCAAGGATCGATATTATATAGTGTTATTATGGACAGCGAGAGCAGTGGATGAATTGTGAAAACCAAAATATTTTTTAGTGTTATTCTTAAATTAAAAACTAAGTTTTATCATCGGAACAAGTAGAGTACGACTAAAGATTGACTTTGGTTATCGTTACATGTAGCAGTTGGTTACTTTGCTTATACTGGTACCATACCTGCTGTAACAACTGAAACAAGGTTATTAGTACGTATATTTAATAGTGCGTTTGATATTTGTAATTATCCCTGAACGAGTGAAGATTGAGTTAGGTTGTCGGTACATGTAAGATGGTGAAGAGTTTGGTTATCTTATGGTAACATCCAAGACTCAAACCTGGGTTATATGTACGGTATACGTAACAGTATGTTTGATATTCGTAATTATCCATGAACGAGTCAAGATTGAGTTAGGTTGTCAGTACATGTAGCAGTTGAAGAGTTTGGTTATCTTGGTAACATCCAAGACTGAAACCGGGTTATTGGTAAAACCAGTATGTCTGATATTTGTAATTATCCCTGAACGAGTCAAGATTGAGTTAGTTTGTCGGAACATGTAGCAGTTGAAGAGTTTGGTTATCTTGGTAACATCCAAGACTGAAACCGGGTTATTGGTATATGTAACAGTACGTTTAATATTGTTAATTATCCCTGAACGAGTCAAGATTGAGTTAGGTTGTCGGTACATGTAGCAGTTGAAGAGTTTGGTTATCTTGGTAACATCTAAGACTGAAACCTGGTTATCGGTATATGTAACAGTACGTTTGATATTGTTAATTATCGAGTACGAGTCAAGATTGTGTTGGGTTGTCAGTACATGTAACAGTTGAAGAGTTTGGTTATCTTGGTAACATCCAAGACGGAAACCGGGTTATCGTTATATGTAACAGACGTTTGATATTGTTAATTATCGGTATATGTATGTAACAGTACGTATATGTACCAGAATTTGGTAACTTTTATATTCTGTAATAAGAATGCTTTAATGGACTATGCTACACTTACACCAAAAATTGTATGAAATTTGTAAACCGCAGTTATACACAAACATGGAAGGGTTTACATTGACACAGGTTTTGGTGCGTTAACAAAAAATTTACACGGAAACAAAGTTTTGGTGCTTTAAAATTTTTTTTACACCAACACAAAATGTTGGTGCAAACCTGCGATGTACAAATGAGATACAAAAGTTTGGGGTACAAATAAATTTATCATACTTTAATAACAAAATTCAATTTGGACATGAGAACCACTCATCTACCTCCATCCACCACCAAATAAAATCAATGACTCTTGTCATGAACTGAACAAACTAGAGCCACTCATATCCCTTCCCCTCCTTATCCGATCTCGCCGCACTCCAGAAAAAACCCTTCATCTCCATTCCAATGGCCTTCTCATCCGAATCTGTTGGCGGCGGCCATGTATCTCAGAACGAAGTAATTTTCATTCAAAGCGACGACGATGGTGTGGACGATTCAAAGGAGACTGAAGTCATCTATTACCATGAAGAGGAAGACGTCATAATCATTGCTGGGACTGAGAAGACACAATTGATGCTAGACGACGGCCAGAGGTATGAGATACTCGCAATGGAGATTTCTCCGGGGATCTTCAAACCTTGGGATCCGAAGATAGATGTGATGAAGTTCATGCAACCCTCTTGAGATGTGAACTCTTCGGTTACAGAGATCAAGTCCAAGTATGTCATTTCACATCCAATTCCTAAGATTATCGAATTTCATTTGTAATTTGTGAAATTTATACTCCACTGATACATGTGTGTTGTACTTTAACCTACGGGGATTACCGTATCAGTGTTCACTTCTAATTACCGTATCTAATCTCTACTACACTAATGTGAATGTGTGATATTGTGATTGCTTAAATGTCTTTTGAATGATCTCACCAAATTAAGAAACAGACAAGTATTATGTACAGGACCAGATTTAACCCAGTTTTAATTTTATTTTGAACAACTTTTTAAGTCCCCTTTTGATACTGACATGGAACCAAGAGCCGGCAATTCCATGGCGTCTCTCCTAAAAGTGAATTATAGTTTAACCCTGGCAATTCAATGTCACTATCTTAACCTACGAAAATAATTTCAGTGTGCCTGATAACTTGGTTAAGGAGATGCTGGGATAATGTGTTATATGCATAATACCAATTTGTTTAATTTCTTCTTACAACTGTGTTACACTGCGTGATGATTAATTTCAAGAGCAACTCCTGACATAAATGTGATTGTATTTAGTTTGTTGTCCAAGGAGTAATGTGGCCATGGCTGAAGGCAGCAGGAAGAACAAAAGGAAAAAGAAGAAAGTCAGTGGTCGCTGCAATACCCATAAAAAGAAAAAGAATGTGTAAACCAATGAAGACTCCCTGCATTCCAACTTTCTTAAAATGGTGGCGTGGTGTTTGTAATGGAATGTTTTTGTACGGTTTTTTGGGTGGCCAATTAAAACCAAAACGTTATTTTTGGTATGTTATTATATGTCTTGTTTTCGGAGGGAAGTTTGGAACAAAATGTTATTACATTAAGATGTTTCTTTTGGTATATATGTTATTATACGTCTTGGGATTTATGTATTATTTAAAAAAACGTTTCAAGGTATTCCCTTATTGCAGCAAACTAGGGATGGCAATTCAACCCGAAGCCGCGCTTAACTGACCCGACTACTAAAATAACCTAACCCGAACCGAAAACAATATAATCCAAATCCGTCCCGAAATTTTTTACCCCAACCGAATTTTTTTTAAAGTCGGGCCGGGTTTGGGTATAGTACTATCCCCCCTATTCATCTAAGCATGAGTTATATTTTGGTGACATATAAACAAAAACGGTTGAAATTGCAAAATTTTTAAATTAACAGGCCAACGTATAGAATTTGTTTGTTTTCAAATTAACAAACCAATATATATTCCAGTACTTCAAAACATATTTTATCACTATTAGAAAATTAAAACAACTAAAATTATGTTTATAGAACCAAAATTATGTTTAACCCTATGAATTTTTTATGAAACACTTAGTATTAGTTTTTTTGTAGTCAAAACTTTTTGCATAATTTTTTTTGTATAATAAATTTTGTGTATAATTTAGTTATATATAATTAATAGAAGTTTATAGGCCATTTTTTAGTTTGGGAATTTGGTGACCATTTTATTTGTGAATCTAACATTCATTTTTTAGGGTACGTTTAGTCAAATTTAGGATCCCCTCCATGGCTCCATGCCTCCATGTACTTTCCATCTCATCAGAAAAATTTAGGTGAAGTCTAGCACTGGAAAAAAAGGTAAAGTCAATGTCCTTTTCCTTGGGAGATGCGGAATCAGCGAGTGGAAACCCCATGGGGATCGAGCTGGGATGAAATTAAGCCTAGGGTGAAATCCAACTCTTCTGTTCAGAAATGGCAGCGATTAATTTCAGCCATGTTGGACATGAGTTCAAACCCCTTTATTATTTTTTCTGGAATATTTTTGTTTTGATAAATGACAAACAGGATGATGAAATTCAAACGATGATCGAAAATTTACTTTTCGTACCGAGAAAAGAAAAGAGGCGTATCAAGAAAGTTACGGGATAAAAATCAACGGTCCCCCAACGCAGTTTTTTGAAGTGATGTGAAGACTCCGAAGACTTTTTAATTTTTATTGAGTCTAGGATTCTTGTAAGGATGACAATATCTTTTGCACAAAACAATTTAATTTGTGAGGGATAAAAATTATTTTTGAGTCAGTTGAAAAATCACTTTTTCTCTGTCTAAAATATTTTAGGGAGTCAGTTTCAAAATAAGTGTGTCAAAATTTCTTTAAAACATTTTTAAAGTTACACAATTTTCTTTGGTGAGAAAAATATACCTTAAATATTTTTCGTGTACATCATTTGACACACAAAATAATTTTTGGACTCTTTTTTTTTTCTTTTCTTTCTCCCCTACTCAAATTAATTGAGTAGGAGCGTCCGTTGTCCTTTGATATTCCCGTTGTCCAAAACAACGAGTTAGAAGCCAAAGGCTTCCAATCGCGCTTGGCTTGGGCCCTTTATGTTTGCGCATTATTTTTACTTTAATCGATTAATTATTCTAAAATAATCGATTAGATCCAATTTCACAGCGCTGGATTTCTCAAGCCTTCATTATTAATCGATTTTTCTTCTTCATTTAATCGATTAATTCTCACAGCGCAGACTAATCGATTTTTCCTTCAAAATTAATCGATTAAGATTGCTTTTCTCGCTGAAGCCTTTTTCTTAAATTAATCGATTAATCTTCTTCATTTAATCGATTAGTTGAGACAGCGCCATCTAATCGATTACTTTGTCAAAATTAATCAATTATTTTGCACCCTGCGCAAAAGCCTCTTTCGCTTCTGTACACTTTAATCGATTAAAATTCATAAATTAATCGATTAATTCTGTCTGGTGCATATCATCAGCTTTCTTCAACGGCTTTATTTTCTTCAGCCTATTTAATCCCTCATTCTCCTTCATTTCAATACACCTCTTGCACTCCAATATATTTCTTTGAGCTATTCATCTTTTGCTTCATCTTCCTCATCAAATATTATTTTTGAGAGTTAGAAATATTTTTTCTTTGAGTGCTATAGAAGTTGTCATCCATAGAGCTTAAATCTTTCAACACTACTTTGCTCAATTGTGTGAGCTTTCATTCTTGTGTTGTAAACTCAATCTCATTTGAGTGTTGTTCTTAAGACTTGTGTGACTCAAGTCTTGTTGTTGTAAGAAAGTGAGGCTTGTGTGATTCAAGTTCTCAAGTTGTACCGGTTTTTCAAGCACCCGTTGAAGCTTGAAGATTAGTAGGACTTTCGAGAGAGTCTCTCGGAGGACTGGACTAGCCACGAGGTGGTGAACCAGTATAAATCCCGGTGTTCTTCTTTCCCTTACTCTCCTTACTTTTTCCTGCGATAATTTTTACGAAAAACGTACATTCTTGAAAACAACTCTATTCACCCCCCCTCTAGAGTTGCACATTTGTCTAACAATTGGTATCGGAGCAGGAAGTTCTTCGAATACGTTATTTTTCAGGAACTAAAAGATCAAATGGCATTAAGGATGTTCAACGCAGGAGTGACCGAGGGACAATCAACCACGAGGCCACCTTTGTTCGATGGAACAAACTACTCGTATTGGAAGGAGAGGATGAGAATCTTTATCCAATCCAACGACTACAAGCTATGGTTAATTGTGAAGAACGGATGCGGAGTCCCGATGAAGAAAGTCAGTGAAGTCAACGTTCCCAAAACCGAAGAGGAGTTCACCGACGAAGATTGCAAAAAGATGGAGCTCAATGCAAAGGCAATAAACATGATTTATTGCGGTGTTAATGCGGATGACTACCGCAAAATTTCGCGGTGTGAAACCGCAAAACAAATGTGGGAGAAATTGGAGGTCACCTACGAAGGAACCGCGCAGGTTCGGGAGGCCAAAATCGACCATCTTACTCACGAGTACGAACTCTTCTCAATGAAGGAAAACGAGAAGATTGAGGAAATGTTTGAGAGGTTCTCTAACATCATTAATCCTCTCAATCTTCTCGGGAAGACCTACACCGACCGAGAGCTCGTGAGAAAGGTGCTACGAAGCCTATCCCCCAAATGGCGTTCAAAGGTGGACGCAATCGAAGAAGGTTGTGACTTCCAAACAACGACCTATGATTCTCTTCGAGGTAATCTTATTACCTACGAAACCACCCAACTCTCAAAGGTGGTTGAAGAGAGGAACAAGAGGTCTATTGCTCTACCCGCAACAACATCAACCCACAACAACGTTGATGAAGAAGATGATGACAGCGACGACACCGACCTCGGACTCTTTGTCCGAAAATTCAAGAAGATGATGCTCAAGAAGGGAGCCAAGAAGAACACTCCACCCAAATGCTATGGGTGTGGTGAAATTGGACACATCAAACCAATGTGTCCGAAGCTCAAGAACGAGAAGGACAAGAGGGCACCGAAGAAGCAACGTGCCTACATCTCTTGGGAGAACGACGGCTCCGGGAGTGAAGACTCAGAAACGGAGGAAGTGGCCAACTTATGTCTCATGGCCATTGAAGATGGTGATACATCAAAAGAGGTAAGTGATCAAGAACCTTCTCCCAATGATTCTTTAACTCTTAATGATGTTGTTTGCATTATAGAAGATTTAGTAGGAATGTTCAAAAAGGCTTCCAAAGAAAATAATGAAGTTAAACAAAAAATCCTGATTTTTGAGAAGGATGTAAAAGAACTCAAAAATGTAAATGATAAACTTAAACAAGAAATTATATCTTTTGGAAAAAGGCCACAAGAACCTTCAACTACTTCTTCTTCTACATGTTCTAGTTGTACTTCATTAAAAGCTAAAGTTGCTACTTTAGAAAGTAAATTGGGAAAGTTCAATAATGCTTCAAACACCTTAAATAAAATTCTTAAGCAAAAAGTTAGTAATGGTGAAGGACTTGGATATAAGAAAAACCAACCTAGAAAAACAACATTTGTTAAAGCTAGGGGGAATAAAAATGCTAGGATAAATAATCAAACTAGAAGAGCACATCCTAGCAAACCTAGAACTCATTACACTCAACCATATAGGATGAATAATCCAAATGTTATTTGTCACTATTGCAATAAGATAGGTCACATTGCACCCGTGTGCTTCACCAAAATTAGGCATTTTCAACAAACGCACACACATCGCACATATGCTAACAAAAAAGGACCCAACAATATATGGGTACCTAAACCGTCTCCTTGATATCTTTTTGTAGGTGTGCTTGAAGGCTTCGAGTACCTCTTGGTATCTCGATAGCGGATGCTCCAAGCACATGACCGGAGACGCATCCAAATTTAGGAGTTTAGAGTATTTCAAAGGCGGCAATGTCATTTTTGGTGACAACAACAAGGGAAGAATCATTGGAAGTGGCACCGTCGGAAGAGACAATGCTACAACCGTTGAGAACGTTCTTCTTGTTGAGGGCCTCAAGCACAATCTTCTTAGCATTAGCCAATTGTGCGATAGAGGTAACCGTGTCATCTTTGATTCTAATAAATGCATTGTAGAACGCTTGTGTGACAATAGGACTATTCTTTGTGGTAGTAGAGTAGATAACATTTATATGTTTGATCTTGAAAATTCCCCGTCTATCTTAGCTAATTGCCTCATTACCAAAGAGGAAGAAACGTGGCTATGGCATCGTCGGATAGCTCACGTTAACATGGACCATCTTAATAAGTTGGTTTCTAAAGACTTAGTAATTGGTGTTCCTAAACTTAAGTTTTAGAAGAATCTAATTTGTGATGCATGTCAAAAGGGGAAGCAAGTAAGGGCCTCGTTTAAGTCAAAGAACGTTATTTCTACGACTAGGCCATTACAACTTTTGCACATGGACCTTTTTGGACCTTCAAGGACCATGAGTTTAGGAGGTAATTACTTTGGCTTTGTTATCGTTGATGACTATTCGAGGTTTACATGGACACTCTTTCTTGCTCATAAGTATGATGCACTTAATGCTTTTAAGAAATTCATTAAATTGGTTCAAAATGAAAAAGATTGTCACATTTCATCCATAAGAAGTGATCATGGGGGAGAATTCGATCAAGATGGTTTTGATGCCTTATGTGACGAATTAGGCATTGAGCATAACTTCTCGGCCCCCCGTACACCACAACAAAATGGAGTGGTTGAACGGAAAAATAGATCTCTTGAAGAGATGGCTAGAACTATGCTCAATGAGGCAAACCTTCCTAAATATTTTTGGGCGGATGCCGTGAGTACCGCGTGCTACGTGTTAAACCGAGCCGTCATTAGACCGATACTCAAGAAAACGCCCTATGAACTTTACAAAGGAAGAAAGCCTAACCTTTCCTATTTTCATGTCTTTGGATGTAAAGTTTTTATTCATAATAACGGAAAAGATAACTTGGGAAAATTTGATGCTAAGTCGGATGAAGGAATTTTCTTAGGTTATTCTCTTCGTAGTAAGGCATATAGAGTGTTCAACAAGCGTACTAAGACCGTAGAGGAATCTATTCATGTTGTCTTTGATGAATTTGATGCTCGCTTGGCGAAGAAAGGTATTGTTGATAATGTTGCAGGTTCTTATGATGATGAAGAAGAAATCGTTAAGGAAAAGGAACCGGAAGAAGAAAAAACGCAGGAACAAACGGAGCTTCCTAAGGAGTGGAGAACATTGAAGAACCACCCGATTAAAAACGTTATTGGTGAAATAACGCAGGGAGTTTCTACTCGTAATTCTCTTAGGAACACAATTAATCACATGGCCTTTGTTTCTCAAATTGAACCAACAACCGTTTTGGATGCTATTAATGATGAACATTGGTCTATGACAATGCAAGAGGAGCTTAACCAATTTAAACACAATGATGTTTGGGAATTGGTGCCTAGACCTAATGATCATTCCGTTATTGGCACAAAATGGGTGTTTCGTAACAAACTCGACGAAAATGGAGTAATCACTAGAAACAAAGCTAGGCTTGTAGCTAAAGGCTACAATCAAGAAGAAGGCATTGATTATGAAGAAACTTATGCACCGGTTGCACGTTTAGAAGCTATTCGTTTATTGCTTGCATTTGCATCTACAATGGATTTTAAACTTTATCAAATGGATGTTAAAAGTGCCTTCCTTAATGGTATCATTCAAGAGGAAGTGTATGTCGAACAACCCCGGGTTTCGAAGACTATGAGTTTCCCGAACATGTCTTCAAACTCAAAAAGGCGCTTTACGGTCTCAAACAAGCACCTCGTGCTTGGTATGAACGGTTAAGCAAATTTCTTTTGGACCATGAGTTCAAACGGGGTCAAGTCGACACTACTCTTTTTATCAAGAAAGATAACCAAGACATCCTTTTGGTTCAAGTTTACGTAGATGATATCATATTCGGTGCTACTAACGAAGTTTTGTGCAGGGATTTTTCCGATATGATGCAAAGTGAATTTGAGATGTCGATGATGGGAGAATTAAAGTTCTTCCTTGGGCTACAAATTAGACAATGCAAAGCAGGGACATTCGTGTGTCAAACGAAATATTGCAGGGAGTTGCTTAAGAGATTCGATGTTACCGAATCCAAATCCATTGACACACCGATGAGCACCTCTTGCTATCTTGACAAGGATGAAAAAGCTAAAGAGGTGGACATCAAACGCTACCGAGGTATGATCGGCTCTTTACTTTATCTTACCGCGAGTAGACCGGATATCATGTACTCCGTTTGTATATGCGCTAGGTATCAATCTTGTCCTAAGGAGTCGCACTCGGTTGCGATCAAAAGGATAATGCGATATCTCGCGGGCACGTTGAACGTAGGTCTTTGGTATCCCAAAGGTTCGACATGTCATCTTGTTGGCTATTCCGACTCGGATTTTGCAGGTTGCAAACTCGATAGGAAAAGTACCAGCGGTACTTGGCACTTATTCGGTCATTCGTTAATCTCGTGGTTTAGTAAGAAACAGGTTAGTGTTGCACTTTCCACCACCGAAGCGGAATATGTCGCTGCGGGAAGTTGTTGTGCCCAATTTCTTTGGCTAAAACAACAACTAGTGGATTTCGGCCTTATACTTGATCACATCCCAATTAGGTGTGACAATATGAGCGCCATTAGTCTATCGAAGAACCCCGTTCTTCACTCCAGGACTAAACACATAGAAATTAGGCATCACTTCATACGAGATCACGTCCAAAAGGGAGATGTCACAATTGAGTTTGTTGAAACGAAACATCAATTGGCCGACATTTTCACGAAACCCCTTAGTAGGGAGAGTTTGTTTCACATTCGGAATGAACTTGGCATTTTGGATATCTCTATGAACTAATTTATTCTTTTTATTGATGATACTAATTTGAGCGTCGGAGGCGCAATAATTCTTTTTGCAGGGCTTTTATTGTAGGTATCTCTTCCCTTGGTATTCAACCTAATTGGACTTGATATTTTTTTTCTCTCAAACAAATTTTAATCGATTATTCCTCAAAGAAAAATCGATTAGTCGCCTCTGTCTTTCTTAATCGATTAATCGTTTCTGTTTAATCGATTAATATGCAAAACGTCTTTAGCGCTGATTCACCTTTTAATCGATTAATTTTGTTCAATTAATCGATTAGACTCATCTGTTCATATTAATCGATTAACCTTCTCTGATTAATCGATTAATATCTTGAAAAGAGACGTTTTGGCTCTGCTTCTTCTAATCGATTAATATGCTTCATTTAATCGATTTTGCCTCGGCTGTGTTCCTTAATCGATTAAATACTTTATTTTAATCGATTAATATTCGATTTTCGCCCTATATCCAGCGCAGGCTTCGTCTTCTTCGCCATTCTCTGCGCCATTCTCTCTTGAAGGATCAGAAACCCTAACACTTCTCCTCTTCAATCCCTCTCAATTTTCTTCCTTTTTCTCACCAAATTCCATCAATATCAAAGAGGAAGGATGCCAAGGTGCAAGAACGCTTCCTCGGGTCAAGAAACCACGGCAGAGGAAAATGAGAGGCCATGGCGACGTGAAGGGAGCAAGTATATTCACATTCAAACGGGTCTCGCCTTCAACACTAGAGCTTCAGTCGAGAGGTTCCACAACATCTTCCTCACGAAGGAGATCGTCGCTCCCAAGATCGTGAACAAGGACCTCTTCAAATCGGCGACCTATGCCCCGAGTAAGTCTATGTTCTTTCAGCAAGGATTGCTTCGGTTCATTCATTTGACGTATGAATTTTTCTGTCCAAATCTTATACGTCAATTTTATGCAAATCTTCGTACCACTAAGGGAGGTTCGCCATCTCTCATTTCCTATGTTGACGGCAAAACCGTTTTCATTGACAGTGCCGGTTTGACTTCGTTGTTTGGTCTTCGTCGCGGTGAAATTACCGAAAACTTGGATGAAACATTCCAAGATGAGGCAATTTGGCGACAACTCGGGTTGGATCATCGTGACCTCAAGTTTAGAAACTCTAGCAACCCGAGTGTCGTTAATCTCACTTTAATTCAACGCGTCCAACAATACATTTTCTCATATGTTTTGTTGCCCCGTGATTCGAACCATGGCGTTGTCAACAAGGACGATATTCGTTTGTTTCACGTCCTGTTGAACGATGTCAAATTTGATTGGGTTCACTTCTTTATCGTTGCCCTTAGCGATGGCACTCGTTTTTCCCATCTCCGGTTTGCCATCCCCGTTATGCATATCCTTGCACATTGCAAAATAGACTTTACTCGGGACACTCAGGTGCCGGTTAAGAAGACTTGTTTCATCACTGAAGCCAAGTTTTCCCGGATCGTGTATCGAGAGGAGGGAGATGCTGCACCAAATCTGGACTTGGTCGTCGCCGAAGAAGAAGAAGAAAGCCAAAACGAGAATCAAGCTGAGTCATCTCAAGCCGGAGGTAGTCGAGCCACGGAGCGCGTCACTCGTCAGCGGAGGACTCGTCCGAGAGAAGAAGCACCGGAACCTTCTTGGGTGAAGAAGATCTTCGACACTCTCACGTGCATCCGAGATGACGTTCGCCAGCTTAACGAGAGGATGACTCGTCTTGAGCAATCTCGCTCCTACCGTGGCCCGCGTCACAGCTTTGGCGGAGGAGCTCGTCCGGCGAACTCTCTTTGATTGTTATTTTCTCTTGACTGATTATGATACATTGTTATTTGTTTTGACTCTTTTGGTGGATGATGATAATGCTAGTTGATATTAACTGCTTATGTATTAATATCATTGTTAGTTTGGCAATATTGTTCTTGTTTAGAACATATTGACCCTTTGTGGCTTTTTACAAGTTCTCTTTTAAAGAAAACTCTTGCCATTCTTTTCCTTCAAAATCCCGGCATTATTTAAGGGGGAAAGTTATCGATTGATAATGCCAAAAGGGGGAAGGAAGGATAGTTGAGATTTATTTTTCCGCTTATTACTCCGATGATTATTTTTGCTGCACTTCTCTAACATTGCAGGGGGAATCATTTAAGGGAAGTATTCTTTTCTTTGCTTTTTCTCAACTATGTTTGTCATTATCAAAAAGGGGGAAATTGTTGGACATGAGTTCAAACCCCTTTATTATTTTTTCTGGAATATTTTTGTTTTGATAAATGACAAACAGGATGATGAAATTCAAACGATGATCGAAAATTTACTTTTCGTACCGAGAAAAGAAAAGAGGCGTATCAAGAAAGTTACGGGATAAAAATCAACGGTCCCCCAACGCAGTTTTTTGAAGTGATGTGAAGACTCCGAAGACTTTTTAATTTTTATTGAGTCTAGGATTCTTGTAAGGATGACAATATCTTTTGCACAAAACAATTTAATTTGTGAGGGATAAAAATTATTTTTGAGTCAGTTGAAAAATCACTTTTTATCTGTCTAAAATATTTTAGGGAGTCAGTTTCAAAATAAGTGTGTCAAAATTTCTTTAAAACATTTTTAAAGTTACACAATTTTCTTTGGTGAGAAAAATATACCTTAAATATTTTTCGTGTACATCATTTGACACACAAAATAATTTTTGGACTCTTTTTTTTTTCTTTTCTTTCTCCCCTACTCAAATTAATTGAGTAGGAGCGTCCGTTGTCCTTTGATATTCCCGTTGTCCAAAACAACGAGTTAGAAGCCAAAGGCTTCCAATCGCGCTTGGCTTGGGCCCTTTATGTTTGCGCATTATTTTTACTTTAATCGATTAATTATTCTAAAATAATCGATTAGATCCAATTTCACAGCGCTGGATTTCTCAAGCCTTCATTATTAATCGATTTTTCTTCTTCATTTAATCGATTAATTCTCACAGCGCAGACTAATCGATTTTTCCTTCAAAATTAATCGATTAAGATTGCTTTTCTCGCTGAAGCCTTTTTCTTAAATTAATCGATTAATCTTCTTCATTTAATCGATTAGTTGAGACAGCGCCATCTAATCGATTACTTTGTCAAAATTAATCGATTATTTTGCACCCTGCGCAAAAGCCTCTTTCGCTTCTGTACACTTTAATCGATTAAAATTCATAAATTAATCGATTAATTCTGTCTGGTGCATATCATCAGCTTTCTTCAACGGCTTTATTTTCTTCAGCCTATTTAATCCCTCATTCTCCTTCATTTCAATACACCTCTTGCACTCCAATATATTTCTTTGAGCTATTCATCTTTTGCTTCATCTTCCTCATCAAATATTATTTTTGAGAGTTAGAAATATTTTTTCTTTGAGTGCTATAGAAGTTGTCATCCATAGAGCTTAAATCTTTCAACACTACTTTGCTCAATTGTGTGAGCTTTCATTCTTGTGTTGTAAACTCAATCTCATTTGAGTGTTGTTCTTAAGACTTGTGTGACTCAAGTCTTGTTGTTGTAAGAAAGTGAGGCTTGTGTGATTCAAGTTCTCAAGTTGTACCGGTTTTTCAAGCACCCGTTGAAGCTTGAAGATTAGTAGGACTTTCGAGAGAGTCTCTCGGAGGACTGGACTAGCCACGAGGTGGTGAACCAGTATAAATCCCGGTGTTCTTCTTTCCCTTACTCTCCTTACTTTTTCCTGCGATAATTTTTACGAAAAACGTACATTCTTGAAAACAACTCTATTCACCCCCCCTCTAGAGTTGCGCATTTGTCTAACAAGCCATAGGTGAAGTCTAGCTATTTGTTCATCACTGCGGTATTTTTGAGACTGGAGTAATACTCTGCTAGCAACCGGTCATGTTATGAGTCTGGTAAGCCACCACTCTTATCTCAATTACGTATGGATAAATCATGGATGAAATCCGATTGAAGAAGCAGAGAGTATGAACTAGGAGTGAATGAATTGTTAAGGTCTGCAACTGAAAATAGATTTGAGGGACAAAAAATTAGTTGTCCATGTCTAAAGTGTGTTCACACAAAATTCTAGAACAGACAAACAGTTAGGGCACATCTTTTCCAACATGGTATTGATGAATCATATACATGTTGGATATGGCGCGGGGAGCTAAATCCAGAGGATGAACCCCCTAACCCACACTATAAATGTGTTCATGACTCATTTGACGATGGAACAGATGAAAACAACGAAGAAGATGGTGAGGACAACTCTTTTGAATACTCTGATTTCATGAACCATCTCTAAGGGGATTCTGAACCCATTTACCCGGGATGCAAGAGCTACACTAAGCCGAAGGCACTATTGAAATTATATAACTTGAAGGCAAAGCATGGGATTTCTGATTCATGCTTCTCTGAAATTCTAATTTTGCTAGGGACATTTCTCCCAAAGGGCAACTGCCTGCCTTCGTCATTTGGTGAAGCAAAGAAGACCTTATGTGCTTTAGGTATGGATTATCAAAAAATACATGCATGCCCGAATGATTGTCTTCTGTATAATGGCGAGAGAGATGAAGATAGTACAACATGTCGTATATGTGGGATCTCTAGATGGAAGTTGAATAGAAAGGGCAAAGAATTGGAAGGGGTACCCGCTAAGGTTTTGTGGTATTTTCCTTTACTTCTGAGGTTGATGAATTTCTTTAATACACCACATATTGCAAAGGATATGACTTGGCATGACAGCAAACGACAAAAGGATGGCAAGATTAGACACCCCGCAGACGCGAAAACATGGAAGGATGTTGACAACCGGTGGCCTGAATTTGCTTTTGACAGTAGGAACCTTTGGTTAGCTTTATCAACTGATGGATTCAATCCTTTCTGTGGAGTTTCTACAACGTACTCATGCTGGCCTCTTTTAATATCGATTTACAACTTACCACCTTGGTTGTGTATGAAGAGAAAGTATATAACCTTAAGCATGTTGATATCAGGACCAAATCAGCCTGGAAACAACATTGATGTCAATCTTCAGATGGTAGTTAAAGATCTTCAAAGGTTGTGGATTGGTGTTCAAGTGTATGATGCGTACAGAAAATAGTTCTTCACATTGGAGGCAGTTTTGTTGTGGACAATTAGTGATTATCCCGCATTGGGTAATTTGTCAGGCAATGTTGTAAAAGGCTATAATTCATGTGTTGTTTGTGGTGATAAAACAGATGCTATCAGGTTGCGTAATTACCGTAAGATGGTGGTTATGAAGCATCGCAGGTGGTTGCCACGACAACATCCATATCGAAGGCAAAAAGCTACCTTTGATAACACAGTGGAAAAGAATGCAGCTCCTATCCCATTGACTGGGGAAGAGGTATATTTACGTGTGCAATCATTAAGTGAACATGTCTGCGGGAAGACACAACCACATCCTCGTCCAAAAAAAGGAGACATCCGACCTACTTGGAAGAAGGTGTCTATTTTTTTTAAACTGGAATATTGGAAATTTCTGCCAGTAAGGCATGTTCTCGACGTAATGCATATTGAGAAAAATATATGTGAGGCATTAATTGGTACGTTGCTTAATATACCAGGGAAGACAAAAGATAGGGAATCTGTGCGTATCGATATGGCTGAAATGGGTATTAAAACGGAGTTGATGCCCAAAAATCCCGGAAAAAATGAGAAGTTACCAATGGAATCTTGTAACTTATTGCACAAAGAAAAAAAGATACTTTGCTCATCTTTACTTGGCATGAAGTTACCTGAAGGTTTTTGCTCTAACGTCAAGAGTCTAGTATCGATAGAAAATCTTCGATTTGTCGGGATGAAGTCTCATGATTGTCATACAATGTGTTGTATCACTTGCTCCCCATTGGAATACGATCGGTGTTACAAAAAGATGTGCGGTCCACTATTATTAGGTTTTGCCTCTTTTTCAAGGCAATTTGTAGCAAAGTCATTGAGGTCGATAAATTGGAAAAAATGCAATCCTAGTTGGTTGAGACTTTATGTTGTCTTGAAAAACATTTCCCTCCTTCTTTCTTTGATATAATGGTCCATCTCTCAATTCATCCTGTGAGAGAAGTAGAGCTTTGTGGGGCAGTTTGGCTACGTTGGATGTATCCTTTTGAATGAGAGATGAAGATATTCAAGGGATATGTACGCAATCGTGCTTATCCTGAAGGTTCAATTGCCGAAGCGTATATTGCGGAGGAGGCAATTGAGTGTTTACTGAGTTCTGATGATTCTACAGTTGGATTGCCAAAAAGTTTCCAGGATGCACAATCTAGACCCCTGTCTGGTGCGACGATGATTACACCGACCAGTAATGACTTGCACCTAGCACATTTGTGTTTCCTCGAAAACTGTGATGATGTCCAACCATACTTTATGTAAGTTATGTTTTTTTATTTTTGATAGTTACTTCGCTTTCATTCTTCTTTATAATATTATTAAAGACTATAATTGTTTCAGTGAACATATGGCTGCTTTGGTGAAAATGTATCCACAACATTCTAATGATGAGGAGTGGCTCAAGAACAAGCAAAATGAAACTTTCTCGGGCTTGTTTCGTAGAAAAGTAAGTACATCAAATCTGTCATCATATATATTTTGTGCAGATTGTTGAACAATATAGGAATATTCGAAGTTAATGTACTTGCGGTAATTCGTTTTGATGGATTTCAACAGACTTGCTTGTGGAGAATAATACGGTATCAAAGGAACTAATGTGGATTGCAGAAGGGCCTAACAAGGATGTACCCACTTTCACTGGGTATAAAATTAATGGTGTGACCTACAGCACCAAAGAACGTGATGATATGCGTCAAGTTCAGTGTAGTGGTGTTTGTGTAGAAGCTCAAACAATGCTTGTAGTTGGTAAGGAAAAAAATATCCATCATGGTACACACACATTTTATGGTGTTATCGTAGAAATTTGGGAGTTAGACTATAACCAGTTCAGGGTTCCCATCTTTCATTGTAAATGGGTAGATATGAATAGAGGGGTTAAGGTAGATGATTTGGGATACACTGTGGTTAATTTGAACAAATTAGGTTTTCAGAATGACCCATTTATGTTGGGGAAACACGTCATGCAAGTATGTTATATTGATGATCCTCTTGAAAAATTATGGTCAGTTGTCTTAAGATTACCTGAGAAAAACTATAAGGACATTGATGAAGATAGTGAGGGGTCTGTGAATTAGAACTCGAGGAGGAGTTGGATGTGAGACTGTTCCCACCCTACCACACAATAAATGAAGATAACAGTAATTACATGCGAGAAGAAGATGAATTGATTGGGTTGGCATAAGTTTTGTTAATCGTTAGGTGGGCCAATCTCTGCCAGAGGGTGTATTTTAGGTGGATTTTGGGTGCAGTTTTTTGTCATGATCTGCACTTCATGTCTCTTGGAGAGTCCTTGCCCTCCTGTATTTCTCGCTGGTGCTATGTGTTATGTCACTCTGTATTGCGTTGAAGACTTTTGATATTTACATTGGGCCATAATTTTTTGCTTACTGGGTGGAATCATACCGGCTGTTTTTTGGAATGGTAAGGGCATTGTGTTTCAAGCAATTGATTTATACTTCCAGGTAAATTAATTTTGTGTTTTCCTACATTTTGGGTTTTATGGCTGCCATTTGGCTTTTAATATTTGTTTTATTATAGAAAATGTTGTACTGTCAAGGTTTTGTTTGTGGGTTTTCATGATGTGCAGTTCATGTCGTTATTGGTAGTGCTTATCCTCCTGTATATTGATGTTGCTGTGTCTTGAGTTGTGTCCTCGTGATGGATATGTTGGGCCATAGTTTTTTTGCTTTTTGGGTATAACAATATTGCTGTTCACTTGGTGGCTTTTCCCAAGGTTTGTATTGTCAAGTTTTGTTGGTGGGTTTTTCCATTTTGGTTTCTGTTCTAAGGTGTGTATGATTACTTTTAGAATGGATGATTGAAGGATGAAGCTGCTTCAAGGATATTAATGGAATGCTTGAAGGATGAAGCTTCAGGGATAGCCATGTTGGTGAGTCATTTCCTAACTTCAAGGATATGTACTTTTGGCCTATAACAGACCATGTTTCGGAGGCATCATCATGCAAAATTGCAGCACCAAAGCAGTTTCTTGAGCAAAAAAGTTGTTCTCTGGTTGTCGCACTCCATTCCTCAGTAAACATTGGGTCATACATTTTATTTGCATCTCGCCATCTTCTACTTGTTTTTTGGTTTTATGATGTGAGATTGATTGATTGTATGGGTTCCTGTTAGAATAAAAGACCAACGCTAGAGGGGGGGTGAATAGCGTTTGATCGTAGAAATCGCAGGAATTAAAAATTTAAAAAGAGAAGTAAAGAGAAGAGTAAGAGGCACACCGAATTTTACCCTGGTTCACCACAACTTGTGGCTAATCCAGCCTCCCGAGAGACTCTCTCGAGCTACACTACTAACTCGTTAAGCTTACGGGTGCTTAACAAACCGTTACAACTTGAGAGTTCGAGTCACACGAACCTCAATGAATCCTTCAAAGGAAACAGACCTTCCTTTGAATCAACCGAGAGAGATGCTATCTCTCAGCGTGTCTAAGAACACAAGTACACTCAAGAACGAGACTCTCTTATAGAGTAGATTATGAGTAAACTAAGTACGCTCAAGAACAACTCAACCTTCACACAAGTGGCTCTAGAAAGCTATGGAAAATTATGATATTTGAATGCAATGAAAGTATAGATGTTGTGAAGTGAATTGGTGAGAAAAGCAGACCCAAACACCCCTTTTTATAGTGCAAAATTAGGCTCCAACGGACCAATGCATTAAAGGAGTGATTAGCTTGATTTATGTGATTGAAAAGATTTGGGATCTGCACAATATTGGCTTCCCATCGATGTTTGGAACTTACCCATCGCTGGTAAGCCAATTTTCCTTCAGTTTTGAAGTCAACGGTCACCTACCCATCGATGGGTACAAGCTTCCCATCGCTGGGTGGGAGGTTGACTTCCAAACAAGGAAAGAATCAACCTTTAATGACCACCAACGGTCATGCCTTCCCATCGATGGTATACCCTTACCATCGCTGGGTTCCCATCGATGGGATAGACTTCCCATCGCTGGGCAAGGTCGTTCTGCCTTGTGGTAATTTTGCACCAAGGCTCTAACAGCGATGGGTGGAACTCTCCATCGCTGTTTGGCATGGTTCTGGAAACTGGTTTGGCTGAGGAGCTGCTTACCCATCGATGGGAAGATCTTCCCATCGCTGGGTGAGTGGTTAGTCAAGAACCCATGGTTTTTGGCTTAACCACGGCCTAGCCAACCGATGCGTAACCCGACTGAAAAATTCAAAGTTCTCCAAAATAAAAACCAAGAGTTTAAAAAACTTATTTGATGTATTTGGCTAATAAATCGAGTAAGACACTTTAAAAACCACGTCATTTAAGTGAAAACCACGGCTAGCCAAGTTTTATGCCGTTTTGAATGATTTTTGTAAAACGACCAAAAGCGAGAGATGGTTTTCAAGGTGTTTTTGTTGGAGAACCGTTTAAACATGCCAAAGAGTAAAAACCAATCATAAAAAGTTGAAAACCACTTGGTTGGTTCGGACGCCAAAAACCATAGCCGATAACCGAGAGCCGAACGCCAGTTTCAAAAACCCGAACGCTGGATGGCTTGGTTTTTGGTTTGGGCGAACACCAAGTGTTTTTAATGACTTAAACATGTTTGAAAAGCATTTTTATGATTTAAGAAGTGCAATGAAGGTTTTTTTGCCTAAAGAGCCAAGGTGTAAAGATTGGGTCGGTCTTAATCACAATGAAGACCGACTCAACGACACTAAGACTAAGGTCTTCGTTCTTGGTCTTCTTTTAGCTCTTGTTCTTGTCTTCCTTCTTCGCCTTGTATATTCAAAGTTTGACTTGATCACGGCGGTTTGGCATTATCAAAACCTGTCATAAAAACAAACACGGCTTTAGTACGAAAACGTGACATGCCCGTGTTTCAACAATTTCCCCCTTTTTGATAATGGCAAACGAGATGAGGTTATGCATATGAGGAAGTCTTTGAGACTTTAAAAAGTGTTCCCCCTTAATGGATGCCATTTTATTTGAGAAATAATTCCCCCTCAATTTATGCATAACCTTGATATCTTCCCCCTTTTGACATTAACAAAAAGAATTAAAAGTGAACTTTGGAGTAAAAAGGTAAAATTTTATTCATGAGAAAGGAGAAAATGCGGAATACAACGGAATGGAAATAATTTAAAAAATAATCATAGGAAGGAAGGAAAAGAAAGAAGATTTTAGGCAGCGGCGTCCTCGTCCTCGGCGTCATCGTCTTCTTCGTCGTCCTCAACGTCCATGGGATCCCCGTCGACCGCGTCCTCAAAATCGGCCTCGTCGGGGGAGGAGGATGGTGCATAGGAGTTATCCTCCTCGTCCTCGCCTTCATAGTTTTGGCCGAGGAAGGTGTTGTCAAAGGGCGGCGGGACGTAGTTGACACCGCGAAAGAACGCCGTCATGTCGTGGTGTTGGCGTTGCAGCGTCCAGTCCATCCGCTCGATTGACTGCCCCATGCCATCCACTGTGAGGGTTAGCCGATTCAGAGTATCGGCTATGGACTGTAAGGACGCCTTGGCGGGAGCGGAGGCAGGGGCAGGGGCACGGGCACGACTCGGTCCAGCGCCGTTTCCGTCACCGGACTTCTTCCGGAAGGTGCTGTCTTGGATGATCCAAATCTTTGTCATCTTCGTATCCGGGCCGGCGATGGAGATGTCGGCGGAGATGATGAGGTCCATGACGAGGAAGGCGTATGGCAAGCTCCGCTCAGTGGCGATGGAGGCGCAATCCGCCATGTGGATCATCACGAATTTCGCCCAATTGATGGAGGCGCCGTGGATGATGGCATGAATCGCCTTCAAGTCCTCGTTGAAGAGCGAGGTATGGCTGCTGTCCCGGGGGCGGAGAATCCGGGTGATGATGTAGAGGAGGAGGCGCTTGTCCGGTGGGGCCGAGTGAATCGTCGGTGCGCCGCTGTGACGGATGAGGTTGGTGATCCCAAGCTCTCGGATGACCACCGCCTCGTTGTTGAGGATCCAATCATCGCCACCATAGGTTGCGATGTCGTCACCGCGGATGGGCAGCCCTGCGACCCGAGCGAAGGTAGCCAGATCAATCTCTATGTCGTAGAGATTGATGCTACTGCGAATGGTGTCCCCGTCCCGGCGGAGATTGGAGTAGAAGGCTCGCACAAAGGCGGGATTGAAGCTCGAGCGGCTCCTGGAGACGAACGACCACAGACCCGATGCTTGAAGCTGATTGTCGAGGTCGTGGTACCCCTTTTGTTGAGGGTACAGCTCGGGCAACACCCTAGGCGGAGAAATGGGACGCTTGGCAAAGTGCGTGAGGAACCGGTTGAGTTCCTCCTCCGACCCGAACTCAAGAAACAAGCCGTCCAGGTAGGGGAACGGCGGTGGTGCTGAGGTCGTAGCTTCGACGTTGCCCTTCTTCTTGGAAACCTTTGTCTTCTTTCCTCCGGCCATGAATGAAGCAAAAAGATGAAGAATTGTGTAAAAGAGGAGATTTTGATGTGAAAAATATGTGTTAAAATGAGTAGAGATGAAGGATATATATAGGAAAGGGTGTGAAATTCGTTTGAAATTCAAAAAAGTGACTGTTGGGCAATAAATTTGGTGACCAATGGTTAAAAAATTTGAATTGGCAGCAGGCTTCCCAGCGATGGGTGGAACTTCCCATCGATGGGAAGGTCGACACTGGAAAGTGAAGAAGAAAACAATGGCTGCCTTCCCAGCGATGTTTGCATTTGCCCATCGATGGGAAGGTGGCTTCTGGAAAAAGAACATGGCCTTCCCAGCGATGTTAATACCATCCCATCGCTGGTTTGGTATTTTTGAAAAACCGTTAAAGAAATTTTTAAAAAATAGTGTCAAATACCCAGCGATGGGAGGAGCTTCCCATCGATGGGTTTGGAGGTTCTGAAACAGAAACAGGAACTTACCCAGCGATGGGATAAACTACCCATCGATGGGTAAAGGCGTTCTGGAAATCTGAAAAAAAAATTAAGTCAAACACCCAGCGATGGGAGAAAGTTCCCATCGATGGGTTGGGAGGTTCTGAAAAAAAATTTTTGATAAAAGTCCTTCACCCAGCGATGGGACAAAGTACCCATCGATGGGTTAGGGTGTTCTGGAAATCCGTTAAGTATTTTTTAAAAATTAGAGTCAATTACCCATCGATGGGAAGAAGAACCCATCGATGGGAAGAGGGGTTCTGGAAAAAGATAAACTTCCCTCCCAGCGATGGTATGGCCTACCCATCGCTGGTTCCCCCTGATTTCCAGAGTTCTTCACTTCGAACCGTCCCTGCAAAAAAGAGTTAGAAAACCCTCCGACGCTCAAGTTAGTAAACGTTTCATTAACAATAAAAGAATGATAAAATGCACAAATTAGATCATCGTGGAGTCAAGGATTCCGAGTTCGCTACGAATGCGGAAGAACGACTCTTTCTCTAAAGGTTTTGTGAAAATGTCGGCCAATTGGTTGTGTGTTTCAACAAACTCAATTTCGACATCACCTTTGAGAACATGATCTCTAATGAAATGGTGCCTAATGTCAATGTGTTTCGTCCTTGAATGAAGAACGGGGTTCTTCGTCAAGCTAATGGCGCTAGTATTGTCACAACGAAGAGGAACGTGACTGATACTAAGGCCATAGTCCACGAGTTGTTGCTTCATCCAAAGGATTTGAGCACAACAACTACCGGCGGCAACGTATTCCACTTCGGTTGTGGATAACGCAACACTGACTTGTTTTTTGCTAAACCATGAAACTAAAGAACTACCAAGTAAGTGGCAAGTCCCACTTGTACTTTTGCGGTCCAATTTGCAACCGGCAAAGTCCGAGTCGGAGTAGCCAACGAGAAGACACGAAGAGCCTTTTGGATACCACAGTCCAACGTTGACCGTGCCGACAAGGTATTTCATGATCCGTTTCACCGCGGTTAAGTGCGATTCCTTCGGACACGATTGATACCTCGTGCAAAGGCATACGCTAAACATGATATCCGGCCTACTAGCGGTAAGATAGAGAAGGGATCCGATCATACCTCGATACTTTTTGACTTCTACTTCCTTACCTTTCTTGTCTTTGTCAAGATGGTCAGACGTGCTCATCGGGGTCGCCATGGCTTTTGCGTTGTCCATTTCAAACCGTTTTAGGAGCTCCTTGCAGTATTTAGCTTGGCAAATGAACGTTCCATCTTTCATTTGCTTAACTTGGAGTCCCAAAAAGAATGTGAGCTCGCCCATCATTGACATTTCAAATTCGCTAGTCATGAGTGTTGAGAATTCCTTGCACAAAGACTCGTTAGTAGCACCGAATATAATGTCGTCTACATAAACTTGAACCAAAAGGATGTTATTGTTTTTACTCTTGATAAAAAGTGTAGTGTCAACCTTTCCCCTTTGGAAACCACTATCCAAAAGGAATTTACTCAAACGTTCGTACCAAGCACGTGGTGCTTGTTTAAGACCGTAGAGCGCTTTCTTGAGTTTGAAGACGTGATCGGGAAACTCAAAGTCCTCAAACCCCGGGGGCTGGTCAACATACACTTCCTCTTGAATAAAACCATTGAGGAAGGCACTCTTAACATCCATTTGATAAAGTTTAAAATCCATAGACGAAGCAAAAGCAAGAAGTAAACGAATAGCTTCTAAACGTGCTACAGGTGCATACGTTTCTTCAAAATCAATGCCTTCTTCTTGATTGTAGCCTTTAGCTACAAGCCTAGCTTTGTTTCTAGTGATTATTCCATTTTCATCAAGTTTGTTACGGAACACCCATTTCGTACCAATAATCGTACGATCATCGGGCCTTGGCACCAATTCCCAAACGTCATTTCGTTTGAATTGGTTTAGTTCCTCTTGCATAGCCAAGGTCCAATGTTCATCGTTTATTGCTTCGGAAATGGTTGTAGGTTCAATTTGAGATACAAAAGCCATGTGTCCTACGGTGTCCCTAAAAGAGTTACGAGTACTTACTCCGCGGTTGATGCTGCCGATTACCTGGTTAAGTGGATGGTTCCTGTGCGTTCTCCAAGCTATGGGAAGCTCGGTTGTTTCTTCTTCGTGTTCCTCTTGTCCTTCTTCTTCCTCCTGATTTTCTTCCTCACCTTGGTTAGTCGTTTGAGGTATCTCCTCAGTTTGCGGCTGTGTGTTGATGTATATTCCGGTGTTGTCTTCATCGTCATCAACATGTATTCTTTCTAATGATTCTGCAAGGTCATCACAAATACCCTTTCTCGCCAAGCGAGGGTTATCTTCGGAGAATACAACGTGAGGAGACTCCTCAATAGTCAAAGTACGTTTATTGAAGACTCTATAAGCCTTGCTACGTAATGAGTAACCCAGAAAAATTCCTTCATCCGACTTGGCATCAAATTTGCCTAAATTGTCTTTTCCATTGTTGTGAATAAAACATTTGCAGCCAAAGACTCGAAGATGGGAAAGGTTTGGCTTTCTCCCTTTGTATAGCTCATAGGGCGTTTTCATGAGTATCGGTCGAATGACGGCTCGGTTTAACACGTAGCTCGCGGTACTCACGGCATCCGCCCAAAAATACTTAGGGATTTTTGCCTCATTGATCATAGTTCTAGCCATTTCTTCGAGACATCTATTTTTACGTTCCACCACTCCATTTTGTTGTGGTGTACGTGGGGCTGAGAAGTTATGATCAATGCCAAGTTCGTCACACAAATCTGAAAACAGATTTCGTTCGAACTCTCCCCCATGGTCACTTCTTATGCCTACTATGGTTGTCTCTTTTTCATTTTGAACTTTCTTTAAGAAATTTTTGAAAACATGAAATGCCTCACTTTTATGAGTTAGAAACAAGGTCCATGTAAACCTAGAGTAGTCATCGACAATCACAAATGCAAAGTAATTGCCACCAAAACTTTTCGTTCTAGAGGGACCAAAGAGATCCATGTGCAAGAGTTGAAGCGGTCTAGACGTTGAAACAACGTTTTTAGACTTAAACGAAGCCCGAACTTGCTTCCCCTTTTGACATGCATCACATATGGTGTCTTTTTCAAACTTAAGTTTTGGGATGCCAATTACTAAGTCTTGTGAAACCAATTTGTTCAAAAGGTTCATGTTCATATGAGCTACCCTTCGGTGCCATAGCCAAGTGTCTTCCTCTTTACTCATGAGGCACTTAGCAAAGCCGGAAGGAGATTTGTCTAAGTTAACCATATAAATGTTATCGATTCTATCACCACGTAGAATGACCTTATTGTCACTAAGGCGTTCTACAGTGCATGATTTTGAATCGAAGGTCACACGGTTTCCCTTGTCACATAATTGACTTATGCTCAAGAGATTGTGTTTAAGACCTTTAACAAGCAAAACATTATCTATGGACGAGTCTACGGACTTACCTACTGAGCCGACCCCAATTATTTTTCCTTTGCTGTTGTCTCCAAAAACTACGTTTCCTCCTTTAGCGGGTTTGATTTGTAGGAACTTGGATGCATCTCCGGTCATGTGCTTGGAACATCCGCTATCAAGGTACCAAAGTACACTTGATGCCTTCAAGCATACCTACAAAGATGATTTAATAAGATTTAGGTACCCAAGTCTTTTTGGGTCCTTGAGTGTTAGGTGCAAAGTAGTGTGATTCATTTTGTGCCCAATGCCTATGCCTAGTAAAGCAAACGGGAGCTATATGTCCTACCCTATTGCAATAGTGACAAACTACGTTTGGGTTATGCATCCTCCTAGGTTGATAGTAGTTGCTAGGGGGCCTAACCGTATTCATCCTGTTTTGAAAGAAACTTGGTTTTTGAAAATTTTCCCTTCTAGGTGTTCTAGGATTATTATGTCTATTTGAAAAATTATTTTTATGCACAGAATTATTTTGATAACTTTTCCTAGGTTGTCTATCATGCACATTTTCATTCCTAGGTTTTTGTCTAGGTTGTCTAGTGTCCCTAGGTTGACTAGATTTTCTATTATCCTGATTTTTAACTTTCTTATGTTGAGCCTTAGGATGTTTTCTAGATGTTTGCTCAACGTTTTTATCCTTAGATTCATTTTTATCAAAACCTATTCCTTCCTTAGAAAAGTGCATGGTGTCTAGGAGTAAATTAAGATCTTTGTGTGGTGTATTAAACTTCTTAACCGTACTCTCAAGTTTTGCAACTTTTTCTTTTAAAGTCTTGCAAGATTCACATTCACTTGAAGAACTTTCTGGTTTGTCAGCGCTTCTCTTACCATAAAACTTATTTTCTTGTTTCAACCTTTCATTATCTTTTTCCAGTTTGTCAAAATCATTTTTAAGAGTTGAAAGACGTTTCTTTAAAGATTTATTGGTTTTAGAAGCGCTAACAAATTCATCATAAAGCTCATGAAGTGCTTCTTGCATTTCTTCAAAAGTATAAGAGTCGGAAGAATTGATACATACCTCTTGAACGTCGTCAGTTTGATCTTCGTGCGCCATGAGGCAGAGGTTGGCGGCTTCCTCCTCTTCTTGATCCGTTGACTCATCCCCGGAGTCGCCTCCCCAAGAGATATAGGCGCGTTGCTTTTTGAAGCCAGGTTTGTCCTTGCCGCCTTTGCTTTTTGGACACCTCGGCTTGATGTGGCCTATCTCACCACAACCATAGCACTTCGGGGGCCCGTCGTGCTTTCTTCCTTTTCTTTCAAATTCTTTCTTCATGAATTTGTGGAACTTCTTAATGACGAGTCTGAACTCGTGGTCATCGTCGCTTGAGTCATCTTCCGCGGACTCCTTGGTTGCTTTCATCGCTATACCCTTCTTCTTTTGTTCATCCAAAGACGGGGTTAGGATAGTGGATTCATAAGTTTTGAGATTACCTCTTAGCCCGTCGATGGTGACATTTGAGACTCCGATGGATTCATAGATTGCGTCTGCCTTTGATCTCCATTCGGGTGTGAGGCTTCGCAGGATTTTCCTCACGAGATCCCTGTTGTGTACGTCTTCTTAAGAGCGTGAAGGTCGTTGATGATTTTTGAAAACCGATCGAACATGTCATCGATCTTTTCTTCTTCCTTCATCCTAAACATTTCGTACTCCTGCGTTAGGAAGTCAATTTTGGCTTCCCGAACTTGGTCCGTACCTTCATATGTGACCTCTAGCTTGTCCCACATTTCTTTGGCAGTGGTGCAGCAAGAAATCTTACGATAATCATCAGGATTGACGGCACAGTACAGCATATTGATAGCCTTGGCGTAGTTCTCCACCTTTTTTATGTCCTCGGCATCAAATTCGTCCTCGGTCTTTGGAACCGTGGTTTCTCCTACTTTCTTCATTGGAATTTGTTCTCCATTTTGATGACCAACCATAATTGGAAGTTGGTGGAACGGATGTAGATTCTCATACGTTCCTTCCAATAGGAATAGTTGGTGCCATCAAAGAGTGGTGGCCTAGACGTAGACTGACCTTCTCCAATTCCTGCATAGAGATTTCTAGAAGAAGAACCCATGATCGCTTACTCTCAAACGGTTAAGTTTGGACGCGAGTTAGGCTCCGATACCAATTGTTAGAATAAAAGACCAACGCTAGAGGGGGGGTGAATAGCGTTTGATCGTAGAAATCGCAGGAATTAAAAATTTAAAAAGAGAAGTAAAGAGAAGAGTAAGAGGCACACCGAATTTTACCCTGGTTCACCACAACTTGTGGCTAATCCAGCCTCCCGAGAGACTCTCTCGAGCTACACTACTAACTCGTTAAGCTTACGGGTGCTTAACAAACCGTTACAACTTGAGAGTTCAAGTCACACGAACCTCAACGAATCCTTCAAAGGAAACAGACCTTCCTTTGAATCAACCGAGAGAGATGCTATCTCTCAACGTGTCTAAGAACACAAGTACACTCAAGAACGAGACTCTCTTATAGAGTAGATTATGAGTAAACTAAGTACGCTCAAGAACAACTCAACCTTCACACAAGTGGCTCTAGAAAGCTATGGAAAATTATGATATTTGAATGCAATGAAAGTATAGATGTTGTGAAGTGAATTGGTGAGAAAAGCAGACCCAAACACCCCTTTTTATAGTGCAAAATTAGGCTCCAATGGACCAATGCATTAAAGGAGTGATTAGCTTGATTTATGTGATTGAAAAGATTTGGGATCTGCACAATATTGGCTTCCCATCGATGTTTGGAACTTACCCATCGCTGGTAAGCCAATTTTCCTTCAGTTTTGAAGTCAACGGTCACCTACCCATCGATGGGTACAAGCTTCCCATCGCTGGGTGGGAGGTTGACTTCCAAACAAGGAAAGAATCAACCTTTAATGACCACCAACGGTCATGCCTTCCATCGATGGTATACCCTTACCATCGCTGGGCAAGGTCGTTCTGCCTTGTGGTAATTTTGCACCAAGGCTCTAACAGCGATGGGTGGAACTCCCCATCGCTGTTTGGCATGGTTCTGGAAACTGGTTTGGCTGAGGAGCCGTTTACCCATCGATGGGAAGATCTTCCCATCGCTGGGTGAGTGGTTAGTCAAGAACCCATGGTTTTTGGCTTAACCACGGCCTAGCCAACCGATGCGTAACCCGACCGAAAAATTCAAAGTTCTCCAAAATAAATCCAAGAGTTTAAAACACTTATTTGATGTATTTGGCTAATAAATCGAGTAAGACACTTTAAAAACCACGTCATTTAAGTGACAACCACGGCTAGCCAAGTTTTATGCCGTTTTGAATGATTTTTGTAAAACGACCAAAAGCGAGAGATGGTTTTCAAGGTGTTTTTGTTGGAGAACCGTTTAAACATGCCAAAGAGTAAAAACCAATCATAAAAAGTTGAAAACCACTTGGTTGGTTCGGACGCCAAAAACCATAGCCGATAACCGAGAGCCGAACGCCAGTTTCAAAAACCCGAACGCTGGATGGCTTGGTTTTTGGTTTGGGCGAACACCAAGTGTTTTTAATGACTTAAACATGTTTGAAAATCATTTTTATGATTTAAGAAGTGCAATGAAGGTTTTTTTTCCTAAAGAGCCAAGGTGTAAAGATTGGGTCGGTCTTGATCACAATGAAGACCGACTCAACGACACTAAGACTAAGGTCTTCGTTCTTGGTCTTCTTTAGCTCTTGTTCTTGTCTTCCTTCTTCGCCTTGTATATTCAAAGTTTGACTTGATCACGCGGTTTGGCATTATCAAAACCTGTCATAAAAACAAACACGGCTTTAGTACGAAACGTGACATGCCCGTGTTTCAACAGTTCCCAATTCCCTTTGTGTGTAGCGGGACAGTACCCAACCTGTCCATGTACAAATTCTTTCGTTTGAATGGAAGTGTTTATTTTTTCATGTCCATATAATTCTTTAAAACAACGGTTATTTGATTGTTTGGAAAGCCATAGTCTGGACAGGGTTATGAAGATAGGGGACGAGACAATTGGGCAAAATGGAGTGTTTCTCACTGTCTTGGTCACTGCATGGGATGTTTTTTTTGGAGCTGAAGGTTTGAATCAACCTTGACTCGAGATCATTAATTGATATCCAATTTGTGGCGTATTTTGAGTTGATTGGAATGCTCTTTCAAGGTATGAAGTTTTCTTTCCATTCTAGTCAAAGATTCCTTTGAAACGAGCAAATTCTAGGACTCGGTGCATAGTTACAGTGTAGCATTGCAGTCCAGTTTTAACCAAGTTTCTAGGACTCGGTGCATAGTTTCATTCACTATTTATTTTTAGGTTTCTGATTCATATAATCAATACTAGGTTCCCTGGAATGTTGGTTTCGTTACACTGTTCATGTTTTCGTTACTATTTATTCTTTGTTGTTTTGTTGAGGACTCAAAAATGGAGATGGCCCAAAGGCCCCTGGTAGCTCAAGCCACCACTTCAAGTCAGACAGCCAACACCAGTGTTATAGATTTGACTACAGGTGAGGTGGTCAAACTGGACCTACTGCCATGCCACTAGCAGCGGGTAATAACTAAAAGAAGAAAAGAAGGCTTTGAAAGGTGATGAATCTATTGTGGATGGTTATGGTAATGCTGCCTTGAAGATTTGGTCTTCATTCTTTAATTTGAGTAATTTTAGAATATGGAGTTTCATTCTTTGTATTTTGTTTGTTTTCTACTTTGGATTGAAGAAAGTCGATGTACTCTTAATTTGAGATTAATTGATTATATGGGTTCCCAATTCTCTTTGTGTGTAGCGGACAGTTCCCACCCTGTCCATGTACTTTTTCTTTTGTTTCAATGGAAGTGTTTATTTTTCCATATCCATATAATTGTTTGGAACAACGTTATTTGATTGTTGTATAAATTTTGCCCGAAAGTATGAATGTAAAGTAAGAGAGCGTATACATTTTCATTGTAAAAAAGATTACCGTTTCTCCGAACTTTTAAAATAGTTTTAGGCTTAAGAGCTAGACTACTATTTAAAATGAGTATTCTTAACTTTTAAAATAGTTATAGGCTTAATATGCACATTCTCTTAAAAACAATTTTCTTTTCTTATTATATATAACCGTGAAAAAAAAGAGTGTGACACACACTACTTGTAATACATTACTATTTTTATAAGTTTATCAACAGTTATACACTGGGAAACCAAACTTTCTGTTAGGAAGTAGTAGTCTTAATTAACTATTGCCAACTATGGCAATAAAAACTGTATTTTTTTACGAGCCCGACTACTAATAATAGATGACTGTTTCTCACAACTTCAAAAACAGTTCTACCATAATTCATAGACTATTGTTACAAAACGAGTCTGAAAGTCGATTTACACCCTAAGAGGGGGGTGAATTAGGCTGTTTGCAAGTTTTTCGTAAAAAGTAAAACTTATGTGCAAAGTAGTAGCGGAAAAAGAACAAGAAAAATATAAAAGATAAAAATACGACACAAGTGATTTTATACTGGTTCGGGAACTCCTTACTCCAGTACCTCGAGGCTCCTCCTCAAGGATTTAACCTCCACTAACTTGTTTGGCTTCACTAAGAAGACTCAAACGAGGTTGGCAAACAACCCTTGCCAATAAGCAAATGAGATTTTACTACGGCTATCTTCAACCGTTTATAACCGAAGATTTTAAGGCTATCTTCAACCTTACAATGAGAATTTAAAGGCTATCCACACCTTTTACAAATCAATAAAAAGATTGGTGTTGCTTCTCTATCAAAATGATAACAAATATCAATTGGGTAGGAGAAAAACAAAAGATTAAATCAACAACAACAAAAGCCTATAGGCAAGATATAATAATGAAAGCACAAATACCCTTGTGTGTGAGTGTATGAAATAATAAAAGATTTTTACTCAAAGCGTAAGAAAAATAAGAACACAAAGCTTTAAGAACACTCAAGAATAGAGAAAGAGGCTTTAGATTTAATTGGGAAGTTGTTGTGAATAAAATGAGACTTAGAGGGGGTTTATATAGGAGTTTGGAATGTTAAATTTGAGTTTTTAACGTTAAAAGCCGTTAGGAAGTGATTAGGGGGTGATTTGAATTTAAATTGGCAATTTGCTATAGTGATTACAACGGATCCGGTACCTTCACGGTAGGGTCAGTACCGTCCGGTACCTAGGTACGTGACCACGGTACAGCCTACCGTTTGGGGTACCGTATAAGCCAAAAGTTTGGTTCGCCTCTGGCGGTACCTAGTTAGGACGGGGTGGCCAACCGTCTCTGCCTACCGTCTGGTACCCAGGTACCGCTACGCCGGTAGGGGGGTACCGTGTACTTCTCAAGTGAAGCGTACACGTACGTTCACTTGGCTACCGGCGGTACCATGGTGGCCGTGTACACGGTAGCCAGGTACCGTTTGACCTGTGCAATTTTTCCAAAACTCGTTTTTCGTGTTTCGTTTTCAAAATAACCCCAACTAAGAATTTTTTTGACATTTTAGAAATAATTTTTGAGTGAAAGGGCATAAGTATATCATTAAAATATATCGTTACCTTTACACAACAATTTCTAAACTCGTAGGAGTATATCTTGGTGATGCTAAACAAGCTAATAGAGGTTTGGCGTTTGTTTTCTTCCTGCAAATGATGTTAGTAGCATTTAGAAGACTTATTTGGCACATCAAAACGGTTTTGGGGTACGGCATTCAAGGCCAACAATCTCCCCCTTTTTTATGTTGACAAATAAGGCTTTCGAATATAATAATCAAATGCATAAACATATCGTGAAAAGCATATATAGATTTTAAACTCCCCCTAAGTTGATGCACGTGATATTTTGAAAAAAAACTCCCCCTAAATGTATGCATATGAAAGCCGAATATTTCTCCCCCTTTTGGCAACATTCAAAAAGGCAGGGTACCAAAAACATGAGTTTCAACACATAGGCATTCATCCCGGCAACAAATTAGCAAATCAAGCATAACAAGCCATAAGCAAGCAAATAATAAGCATAATCATAACAAAGGAGTTTGAGTCATACAAGTGCCTAAATAAGAGTTTGAAACATAAACATGACAAAGAGTTTTAAAACTTAGCAAAATACATAATGTTTCATCATATTGTCAAATGCTCAACACTTAGCGACGTCTAGAAGCACGATCCTCGTTTTGCTTTTGGCGATTCTCACGGTCCTCCATCTTCTTCATCCAATCCGAGAGATCATCGAGGCTTTCTTGAAGTTTCCTCATCAGAGCCACCACGGTCTTGCGAATGAATCTCTTGAACTTCTTGAAAGGATTTTTTGGAAGCGGAGGCCATGTGCGAGTGACGATGCATGAAGAG